>CM065693.1:53981936-53984436 GCA_017654935.2 Phymorhynchus buccinoides
GGGGTGGGCTTCTTACCCGCCCATGCGCTTTTTACCCCGTCTTACCCTACTATTGCATTCTTGGTGTTGAAATATAGAGTAGGAGATAGAAGCAAGGACGGGCTAATCTGTAGACTAGGTATTCTGCCTAGTCAACAGATTATGCTGCCTATTTTATAGATTAGACTGCCTAGTCTGTAGATTAGGCACGTCTGAAAAGTTAGCTTACAAGTTAGGCAGTCTGAGTGCCTAATTCACAAATTAGGCAACGTGGCTGCCTAGTCTACAGACTAGGCAATAGGGCTTTTGCCACGTCAGGGCGACCTTGAATTTCACCGAGTTGAATTTAGAGAGTTGAATTAGAAAGGTCAGCGTAACTCGGGCAGAACGAGTACGGGCAAATTAGTAGTCTAGTATAGAGAGCGAACACACGTGGCAAATGCCCTATTCTCCGAGTTAGGCACGACACATGCATGAGTGTTGTGTAAGAGAGAGAGTGACAGAATGAGAGGAAAATGCACAGGGAACACAGCGAGAGAGAGAGAATACGAATACGAATACGAATACGAACTTTTTTAATGAGGGAAATTGGATAAGCTGAGAGAGAGAGAGAGAGAGTTGGAGAGAGAGAGAGAGAGAGTTGGAGAGAGAGAGAGAGTTGGAGAGAGTTGGAGAGAGAGAGAGAGAGAGAGAGAGAGAGAGAGAGAGAGAGAGAGAGAGAGAGAGAGAGAGAGAGAGAGAGAGAGAGAGAGAGAGAGACAGAGACACAGAGAGAGAGGCTGAATGAGAGAGAAAGATTGAGAGACTGACGCGAGACACAGAGAGAGAGAGAGAGAGAGAGAGAGAGAGAGAGAGAGAGAGAGAGAGAGAGAGAGAGAGAGAGAGAGAGAGAGAGAGAGAGAGAGAGAGAGAGAGAGAGAGAGAGAGAGAGAGAGAGAGAGAGAGAGAGAGAGAGAGAGAGAGAGAGAGAGAGAGAGAGAGAGAGAGAGAGAGAGAGAGAGAGAGAGAGAGAGAGAGACACACACACACACACACACACACACACACACACACACACACAGAAAGAGCGCGCTCAACAAAATAAGTTCGCAAGAAAACCACAATTGTACAAAGACATGTCACGCTGCTGTTAAGTTTTATTTTCAAGAAAATGTTCCATCATTATGTGGATAATGCAAAATTATATTCTGATGCAGACAGATACTGCAATGAACTGTAAGTAGTATCACTTGAGTACCATCAATAACGAAAGGTGTCGTTACTTTTATTATCTTCCATTTCAGTCCAGCACGGAACAAGAATGATGGACAAGATAAATAAAAAAGACAACGTTAAAAAGAACAGTTTTCTGCAAATTCTCATAGTTAAGCTTTTGAAGGATTGAAACAACTGGATTTGAAATAGACAAAGAGGGCAAAGAGGGGAGAGCGATTGGAAGAAAGGGAGTGAGAAAGAGAGAAAGAAAGGGAGTGAGAAAGAGAGAAAGAAAGGGAGTGAGAAAGAGAGAAAGAAAGGGAGTGAGAAAGAGAGAAAGAAAGAAGGGAGAAAGAGAGAAAGAAAGAGTGAGAAAGAGAGAAAGAAAGGGAGTGAGAAAGAGAGAAAGAAAGGGAGTGAGAAAGAGAGAAAGAAAGGGAGTGAGAAAGAGAGAAAGGGAGTGAAAGAAAGAGAGAAAGAAAAAGGGAGTGAGAAAGAGAGAAAGAAAGGGAGTGAGAAAGAGAGAAAGAAAGGGAGTGAGAAAGAGAGAAAGAAAGGGAGTGAGAAAGAGAGAAAGAAAGGGAGTGAGAAAGAGAGAAAGAAAAAGGGAGTGAGAAAGAGAGAAAGAAAGGGAGTGAGAAAGAGATAAAGAAAAAGGGAGTGAGAAAGAGAGAAAGAAAGGGAGAGAGAAAGAAAGGGAGTGAGAAAGAGAGAAAGAAAGGGAGTGAGAAAGAGAGAAAGAAAGGGAGTGAGAAAGAGAGAAAGAGGGAAGAAAGAGAGAAAATGAAAGAAAGGGAGTGAGAGAAAGAGAGAAAGAGGGAGTGTGAGAAAGAGAGAAAGAAAAGGAGGGAGAAAGGAAGAATGAGGACATGAAGTTTGATGAAGAGAGAGAGAGGGGGGGAGGGAGAGGGAGGGAAAGGGACGGAGGAGGAGGGAGGGATGAGAAAGTTAGGGAGAGAGAGCATGAGAGAAAGAGAGTGTCTCATTCTGAGAGAGAGAGAGAGAGAGAGAGAGAGAGAGAGAGAGAGAGAGGGGGGGGGGGGAGAGGAGGGATGGGGAACGAGAGAAGGAGAGAGGTAAGGGGAGAGAGTGAGAGAGTGAGAGAGAGAGAGTGTGGGGGGGGGGGACTTCAACCTTCGGACACTTTATTTTGCAAGGATGGGAACATAGGCTGAGAGAGAGAAAGAGAGGGAGGGAGGGGAGATAGATAGATAGAGAAAGAAATAGAGAGGAAGGGAGAGAGAGAAGAGAGAGAAAGAGAGAGAGAGAGAGAGAGTGAGAGAGAGAGAGAGAGAGAGAGAGAGAGAGAGAGAGAGAGAGAGAGAGA
>CM065693.1:53989436-53994297 GCA_017654935.2 Phymorhynchus buccinoides
TCTCTCTTCTCTCTCTCTCTCTCTCTCTCTCTCTCTCTCTCTCTCTCTCTCTCTCTCTCTCTCTCTCTCTCTCTCTCTCTCTCTCTCTCTCTCTCTCTCTCTCTCTCTCTTGGTTTATACAATCATCCAGTAAATAGTGTCTTCTATCAAGATAAAGATTTTGACTCTCCTCTTGAAATGCTCGAAACTTTTCTTGTTACATTGACAGAAAAGAATGATGATGTTTATTTCATTTTTGGTGGTGACTTGAATGCAAGAATTGGTGATTGGTATGCAAGTATATCAACAGACAAAAATGATGAGAGAATGGAAGATGAATGTCTGAAGCGTAAATATGAAGACGGCGTTGTGAATGATTTTGGCCAAATGTTGATTGAATTTTGTACTGTGTTTGAGATAACGCCCTTGAATGGCTTGTGTGAAAGAAATTTTGATGGACACTTTACATTTCATTCAGAGCGTGGCAATAGTGCTATTGATTATTTTCTTTGTTCAATTGATTTGTTACATTGTATGAAGTCTTTCCATGTAGTTAACCGTGTGGAATCACAGCATATGCCTGTTCATTTAGTGGTCAATAGTGTAGAGATAATAGGGAATCAAGAACAAAAGGCACAATATATTCAAAAGATAAGATGGGACCCAAATAAATTGCATGATTTTATTAATTCTATGACATCAGAAGATACAAGCAAACAACTTGAAGCAGTAACAGAAGAAGTTAGTCATGATGTGGAGTCTAGCTTAGTCAAGTTTACACATTTATTGCTAGAAGCCGGAGACTATATGCGTCAAACTGTGGGTACTGGGGGTGGTGATAAAATCAACAAAAAATGGCATGATGCGGAATGTAAATACCTTAAGAGAGACACAAGACATGCACTGTGTAGATATGCTCGTCTTAAGTGCTCTGTTAATCCAAGATTGTATGATGAAAGGAAAACAGAATATTACAGCAAAAGATCTTCCTATCAAAGTAAGTTAAAAGAAAAAAGGCAAAAATTCAGACAAAATACATATGAAATGTTGTTGCAAAGTAAAAATGATAGCATTAAATTTTGGAAAATTATAAGAAATGCAAGAAGGAAGAAAAGAACTCCACCTCCAATATCAATTAATGCATGGAAAGACCATTTTGAACATATTTTAAGTAATCCAACAGAAACTCAGTCAAAAGTTGAAAATTCAGACCAGACACATATTGATGAAGAAATTTATGTTCAAGAACTAGATTCAGATATTAATGAGGAAGAAGTTAAGCTAGCAATTCGTGGACTAAAAACTAATAAAGCGTCAGGTTTAGATGAAATACCACCCGAGTTTCTAAAAGAAACAGAATCCATAGTATCTCCATTTCTAACAAAGCTATTGAATAAATTGTACAATGAAGGATACTTTCCAGTTGGATGGACCCAGTCAGTTATTATTCCACTACACAAAAAAGGTAATATAGCTAACCCAGGGAATTACAGAGGAATTTCATTACTTAGTATAATTAGCAAGGTGTTTACATCCATCCTAAACAAGCGTTTATATAAATGGGCCGAATTAGAAAATAAAATATGTGAAGAGCAAGCAGGTTTTCGCAAGGGGTATTCCACGATTGATCATATTTATACACTAATGTCTATGATTAAAAACTATTTAAATAGTAAACACAAGAGTAAATTTTATATTGCTTTTATCGACTACCAGAAAGCGTTTGACACCGTAGACCGTGATAAACTCTGGGCAGTTCTGCATAAAGTTAAAACCTCTACAAAAATGCTTAATATGCTGAAAGGAATGTATAAATCTGTACAGGCATGTGTAAGAAGTGGGGCAGAGTTATCAGAATTCTTTGATTGCCCTGCGGGGGTGAAGCAAGGCTGCTTATTATCTCCCTTGATTTTTTCACTATTGATTACAGATGTAGCTGAAGCAGTGACACTTAATGGCAAACATGGTTATCAGTTCCTGCCAGGTCTTAGAGAAATTTTCTTGTTATTGTTTGCCGATGACATATCTCTACTCTCTGTCACACCGTCTGGCCTACAAAATCAAATAAATAACTTACAAAAAGCCTCAGAATTACTTGGTTTGACTGTTAATCTACAAAATACAAAAGTCATGGTTTTCAGAAAGGGAGGTTTTTTGAGCAAATACGAAAAATGGTATTACAGAGGAAAAGAAATCGAAGTAGTTAATAGTTACAAATATTTAGGGTTTACTTTGTCAACTAAGCTATCTATGGATGTATCATTAGCAGAACTTGCAGGTAGGGCTAAATGTAAGGTAATTGATATTTTGAAAACTATGTACAGTCTTGGAAGAATTGACATGTTTGTATATTTTAAATTGTTTGACGCTCAAGTCAAGCCAATGTTGTTGTATGCGTCAGAAATTTGGAGTCTGACTCGTTTTAAGGTAATAGAAAATGTACACCTTTTTGCTTGTAAACGCTTCCTTAAAGTATACAAAAAAACTCCGAATACCTTAGTTTATGGTGAGCTGGGTAGATACCCACTCTATATTGATAGCAATGTAAGAGCTTTAAAATACTGGTTCAAGTTACAACGAATGGCTTTGTGTCGACTACCCAGGCAAGCCTACGAAAGAAATTTAAATGATACAGCAATACAGAATTGGGCATATGAAGTAAAAAACTGTTTAGATTCTTTTGGATTTTCAGAAGTTTGGTGGAGTAGGAGATGAACGTTCCTTAAAAAATGTACAAAAAATGTACAGGCAAAGAATGGTTGACTGTGTTTACCGATCATTTAAATCTCTATTAGTACCAGAACAATATTTAAGTGATATCACAATAAGTAAATTTAGAGTAGCATTGACAAAAATACGTCTTGGAATAAATGAACTGAGAGTTAACGAAAGATACTGTGAAATAGAACTTTCCAAAAAATGCCCTTTTTGTGATGATTTAGAAAACGAAGTTCATTTTCTTTTGAAATGTCCCATGTATGCCAGATTACGTGAAAAATATATACATAAATATTACAAGTATAGCTGCATTCACCCACTAAAGTTTTTTCTGCAAAATGAGAACAAATATATAACGAGAGATGTGGCTATGTTCGTTCACTATGCACTTTGTCTAAGAGAAGAATCGATGTAAATTGTTTAAAGTGGTTTTTGAGTTATTTTTACTTGCTTGATTGAATGTTGTGCAGTTGATTGTACATGTCCCCATGTGGATAGGCCGGAGGCCTCACATTAAAAATCCAGTGTTCCAGTGTTCTCTCTCTCTCTCTCTCTCTCTCTCTCTCTCTCTCTCTCTCTCTCTCTCTCTCTCTCTCTCTCTCTCTCTTTCTCTCTCTCTCTTTCTGTGGCGATATTGCTGTGGCCTACCGCAATTTCATAAGCTACTGTACGTCACAGCTTACATCAAGACACCAATGACGTCATTGTCATTTTGCGTCACTGTAACACTCTGCTATGACCTGCATACTATAAATAGCATTCTATGCATTTTGTTGAAGGGGTTTTGAGTAAATGCATTTGAAATTGTTTGTCCCCACTTCCAGTTGGCACTTCTGGCTCAGCTTGATATCGGAAGTGTTGCAAAGATACTCCTTAATAAACAGTGAAAATATGAATGCATTCCGCGAAGCCGTTTTTGAGTTATTCAAGATCGAATATTGGCCGAATGTGGCCGTTTTTAGCCCTTATTTCGGGCAAAATTTGGCCAATCGGCATAATATTGGATATTCAGCATAAGAATAGTGTCCGTCAATTGTCCTCTAAATTTAAGCGAAATCGGTTGAAAAGTAAAAAACATAGTGAAAGTAGGTCAACCAAATTTACATATATTTGAATAACTTCCAAACTATTTAACATATCGTCAACAAACTCCTTTCTGCACTGGGCCAACATAAGGGCTACAATATCCAATAGTGACATCACTTCCGGTTTTGGCTATTCCGTGAACCAAATAAAAGCTGCCTGACCATAGCTGTGGCACTTCCGGTTGGGTTTTTATAGCGAAAGTGTTGCAAATCTATTTTGTAGTCAATTCTGAAAGTATGAACGAAATCCGAGCAGCCGTTTTTGTGATATTCAAGATTTAAATTTCACCCATTTTGCGGTTTTTGGCGGTTTGTGGGCCATATTTTGCCGACAATTCGGCTAAATCATTTAATATTTCACATTTCACATACCCATATGGTCCTGCAACTTTTCTGAAAATGTCAGCCGAATCAGACAAAAAAAGGGGAAGAAACAGAAGAACTTTGACGAATGCAATAGTATTCTCCCTAAAGGGGAGAATCCTGACGAATGCAATAGTATTCTCCCTAAAGGGGAGAATCCTGACGAATGTAGTAGTCTCCCTAAAGGGGAGAATCCTGACGAATGCAATAGTAGTCTCCCTAAAGGGGAGAATCCTGACGAATGCAATAGTAGTCTCCCTAAAAGGGAGAATCCTGACGAATGCAATAGTAGTCTCCCTAAAGGGGAGAATCCTGACGAATGCAATAGTAGTCTCCCTAAAGGGGAGAATCCTGACGAATGCAATAGTAGTCTCCCTAAAGGGGAGAATCCTGACGAATGCAATAGTAGTCTCCCTAAAGGGGAGAATCCTGACGAATGCAATAGTAGTCTCCCTAAAGGGGAGAATGACGAATGCAATAGTAGTCTCCTGACGAATGCAATAGTAGTAGTCTCCCTAAAGGGGAGAAACTGACGAATGCAATAGTAGTCTCCCTAAAGGGGAGAATCCTGACGAATGCAATAGTAGTCTCCCTAAAGGGGAGAATCCTGACGAATGCAATAGTAGTCTCCCTAAAGGGGAGAATCCTGACGAATGCAATAGTAGTCTCCCTAAAGGGGAGAATCCTGACGAATGCAATAGTAGTCTCCCTAAAGG
>CM065693.1:53994797-53997297 GCA_017654935.2 Phymorhynchus buccinoides
TATTGCATTCGTCAGGATTCTCCCCTTTAGGGAGACTACTATTGCATTCGTCAGGATTCTCCCCTTTAGGGAGACTACTATTGCATTCGTCAGGATTCTCCCCTTTAGGGAGACTACTATTGCATTCGTCAGGATTCTCCCCTTTCGTCTACTATTGCATTCGTCAGGATTCTCCCCTTTAGGGAGACTACTATTGCATTCGTCAGGATTCTCCCCTTTAGGGAGACTACTATTGCATTCGTCAGGATTCTCCCCTTTAGGGAGACTACTATTGCATTCGTCAGGATTCTCCCCTTTAGGGAGACTACTATTGCATTCGTCAGGATTCTCCCCTTTAGGGAGACTACTATTGCATTCGTCAGGATTCTCCCCTTTAGGGAGACTACTATTGCATTCGTCAGGATTCTCCCCTTTAGGGAGACTACTATTGCATTCGTCAGGATTCTCCCCTTTAGGGAGACTACTATTGCATTCGTCAGGATTCTCCCCTTTAGGGAGAATACTATTGCATTCGTCAGGATTCTCCCCTTTAGGGAGAATACTATTGCATTCGTCAAAGTTCTTCTGTTTCTTCCCCTTTTTTTGTCTGATTCGGCTGACATTTTCAGAAAAGTTGCAGGACCATATGGGTATGTGAAATGTGAAATATTAAATGATTTAGCCGAATTGTCGGCAAAATATGGCCCAAAAACCGCCAAAAACCGCAAAATGGGTGAAATTTAAATCTTGAATATCACAAAAACGGCTGCTCGGATTTCGTTCATACTTTCAGAATTGACTACAAAATAGATTTGCAACACTTTCGCTATAAAAACCCAACCGGAAGTGCCACAGCTATGGTCAGGCAGCTTTTATTTGGTTCACGGAATAGCCAAAACCGGAAGTGATGTCACTATTGGATATTGTAGCCCTTATGTTGGCCCAGTGCAGAAAGGAGTTTGTTGACGATATGTTAAATAGTTTGGAAGTTATTCAAATATATGTAAATTTGGTTGACCTACTTTCACTATGTTTTTTACTTTTCAACCGATTTCGCTTAAATTTAGAGGACAATTGACGGACACTATTCTTATGCTGAATATCCAATATTATGCCGATTGGCCAAATTTTGCCCGAAATAAGGGCTAAAAACGGCCACATTCGGCCAATATTCGATCTTGAATAACTCAAAAACGGCTTCGCGGAATGCATTCATATTTTCACTGTTTATTAAGGAGTATCTTTGCAACACTTCCGATATCAAGCTGAGCCAGAAGTGCCAACTGGAAGTGGGGACAAACAATTTCAAATGCATTTACTCAAAACCCCTTCAACAAAATGCATAGAATGCTATTTATAGTATGCAGGTCATAGCAGAGTGTTACAGTGACGCAAAATGACAATGACGTCATTGGTGTCTTGATGTAAGCTGTGACGTACAGTAGCTTATGAAATTGCGGTAGGCCACAGCAATATCGCCACAGAAAGAGAGAGAGAGAAAGAGAGAGAGAGAGAGAGAGAGAGAGAGAGAGAGAGAGAGAGAGAGAGAGAGAGAGAGAGAGAGAGAGAACACTGGAACACTGGATTTTTAATGTGAGGCCTCCGGCCTATCCACATGGGGACATGTACAATCAACTGCACAACATTCAATCAAGCAAGTAAAAATAACTCAAAAACCACTTTAAACAATTTACATCGATTCTTCTCTTAGACAAAGTGCATAGTGAACGAACATAGCCACATCTCTCGTTATATATTTGTTCTCATTTTGCAGAAAAAACTTTAGTGGGTGAATGCAGCTATACTTGTAATATTTATGTATATATTTTTCACGTAATCTGGCATACATGGGACATTTCAAAAGAAAATGAACTTCGTTTTCTAAATCATCACAAAAAGGGCATTTTTTGGAAAGTTCTATTTCACAGTATCTTTCGTTAACTCTCAGTTCATTTATTCCAAGACGTATTTTTGTCAATGCTACTCTAAATTTACTTATTGTGATATCACTTAAATATTGTTCTGGTACTAATAGAGATTTAAATGATCGGTAAACACAGTCAACCATTCTTTGCCTGTACATTTTTAAAAAGGAACGTTCATCTCCTACTCCACCAAACTTCTGAAAATCCAAAAGAATCTAAACAGTTTTTTACTTCATATGCCCAATTCTGTATTGCTGTATCATTTAAATTTCTTTCGTAGGCTTGCCTGGGTAGTCGACACAAAGCCATTCGTTGTAACTTGAACCAGTATTTTAAAGCTCTTACATTGCTATCAATATAGAGTGGGTATCTACCCAGCTCACCATAAACTAAGGTATTCGGAGTTTTTTTGTATACTTTAAGGAAGCGTTTACAAGCAAAAAGGTGTACATTTTCTATTACCTTAAAACGAGTCAGACTCCAAATTTCTGACGCATACAACAACATTGGCTTGACTTGAGCGTCAAACAATTTAAAATATACAAACATGTCAATTCTTCCAAGACTGTACATAGTTTTCAAAATATCAATTACCT
>CM065693.1:54002297-54027297 GCA_017654935.2 Phymorhynchus buccinoides
ATCTTGGAGACGTCGTCGGTGGATGACCCTGAAATCTCTTGGGCGTGATCACGCTTAGAGCACCAGGTCAAAGTTTCTCAGAAGCACTCATTGTGATTATCCAATATTCCCCAAGTCGGCATACTGCTGAACATTTCCGTCTATGGCTCTGGCTACTTGCTTTATGCTTCAGTCAGGTCTCAGATCCCCAGAATCTGCTTGTCGATCATTTTTGTTAGGCCGTGGATTTTGGGTGGTGAGTGATAGAAAAAAGCTGACTACTGCACTTTTTATGGTCAACCTGCCAGTTTCTGACGTGCAAAACGTGAATCTTTATTTTCCCGTTTTGGACACTATGTTTAGCTTTTTCTGTTTCGGACCAAGTGAGCTGTTGCTCAATCATCATAACGGCTAGATGTATGGTGAGTGGCTCCAAAAATAGTTTTGACCTAAGGGAGCAAAATAGTTCACACAAATTAACCATTTTGCACGCTTTACCGGAAAGAATCCACAATAAAATTTACTATTTGCAGAATTACTGCCTCTCGGCACATCGTCCACCATCTTTCTGCCTTACTGGTCCATTCTCATGCCTTTGTTCTAGAAACTCTTAATAAGGGACAGACACACTGCATACGATGCGATCCGACTGTGACATTTGTGAGGCATGATTCTCGTGAAACTCGACTGTGCAAAATGAATCTGACGAAGCCCTACCAGTTTTGTTCACTAGAATTATTTGTGGTAGTTTCATTTTCCCGTTCACCACCCTCGCCCCCAACGTCTCTCTACTTTGTTCGTTAGGGGCTATGGCCTATGTTGCATGAATAAAGCACGTGAATAGGAATTGTTCGGAAATAATTAAGGGGAGTAATTTCATGGTGTGTGGGAGTGATCTTGCCTAATTCAATCGGTCAAACAGGGGAAGTCACTCTACCATCAGCTATCGTAGTGTGTCGACTCGTGTGTTTGAGCAGACATACAGCACTTAGAACACCGTGCGTCATTCTAAAAAAAGTTATGTAATTTATATTTTTACGTCACATTTTGCATGTTTTATCAGTTTGTGGCCACTGGCCACACCTATACTAATTTTTCTATAACAAAAAATTTTTGCAAGTCGCTGACTCGCATCATGCGCTTTCAAGCTTCGACGCCATTGTTGCTATGGTATTTGACCGAGTAATGGAGGTAAGCAACTCTAATTTTCACAAAGTGCTCTCCTCTAGGATTTTTTTCCTCCGAAAATCGTATAATTTCTGATTTGCAGAGAGCAAGGAGATCCAAGGGGATCTGCTGGACCTCTTCAAGCGTCTCGCGGAAGGGTAAAATATTCTTCCATGTTTTGTTTCTGTCTATGAGCAGGCATACAGCTAGGGGTGGGGTGTCCGGGCGTTGTTTTTGCGCTCACTGTTCTCTGCCTCTCTCTCTGCCTCTCTCTCTCTCTCTCTCTCTCTCTCTCTCTCTCTCTCTCTCTCTCTCTCTCTCTCTCTCTCTCTCTCTCTAATAGTTATGTATCTATGTTGTTCACATTCAATACGTTTTGTGAACTCTATGTCTGTCTCTCTCTCTCTCTCTCTCTCTCTCTCTCTCTCTCTCTCTCTCTCTCTCTCTCTCTCTCTCTCTCTCTCTCTCTCTCTCTCTCTCTCTCTCTCTCTCTCTCTCTTCTTTCTCTCTCTGTCTCTCTGTCTCTCTCTCTCTCTCTCTCCTCTCTCTCTCTCTCTCTCTGTCTCTCTCTTCTCTGTCTCTCTCTGTCTCTCTGTCTCTCCTCTCTCTCTCTCTCTCTCTCTCTCTCTCTCTCTCTCTCTCTCTCTCTCTCTCTCTCTCTCTCTCTCTCTCTCTCTCTCTCTCTCTCTCTCTAAGGACAGATTGTAAGAATAGGCATCGCCTAAAACTCTTTATCCTTGTTCAATCATTTTTTCCCCAGTGCTCAGTGCTTAGTGCATAGTGTTCAGTGTTATCTCACTCTCTGTGTCTGTCTCCAGAACCGAAAGGAGGGACGACGCGGAATGCGTAAAGACACAGGCACCAGGACATGCGGGAAGGAAACGTGACGTCTGTAACATCGGCACTTCCTGCGGAGGAGGGGGCCGTTGCGCTAAAAATGACGGAGGATGCATCTGTGAATAGTCTACTGATGATAACCACGCTCTTTGCCACCATCGTAACTGAACCGCAAACGAAGACACGTACATGTATATCTAAGAAGGAAAATGTCTGGTCTCTCTCTCTCTCTCTCTCTCTCTCTCTCTCTCTCTCTCTCTCTCTCTCTCTCTCTCTCTCTCTCTCTCTCTCTCTCTCTCTCTCTCTCTCTCTTTCTCACTCCTCTCTCTCTGTTTCTCTCTTTCTCTCTCTCCCTTCCTCTCTATTTCTTTCTCTATCTATCTATCTCCCCTCCCTCCCTCTCTTTCTCTCTCTCAGCCTATGTTCCCATCCTTGCAAAATAAAGTGTCCGAAGGTTGAAGTCCCCCCCCCCCACACTCTCTCTCTCTCACTCTCTCACTCTCTCTCCCCTTACCTCTCTCCTTCTCTCGTTCCCCATCCCTCCTCTCCCCCCCCCTCTCTCTCTCTCTCTCTCTCTCTCTCTCTCTCTCTCTCAGAATGAGACACTCTCTTTCTCTCATGCTCTCTCTCCCTAACTTTCTCATCCCTCCCTCCTCCTCCGTCCCTTTCCCTCCCTCTCCCTCCCCCCCCCTCTCTCTCTCTTCATCAAACTTCATGTCCCTCATTCTTCCTTTCTTTCTCTCTTTCTCACTCCCTTTCTTTCTCTCTTTCTCACTCCCTTTCTTTCTCTTTCTCACTCCTTTCTTTCTCTCTTTCACTCCCTTTCTTTCTCACTCACTCCCTTTCTTTCTCTCTTTCTCACTCCCTTCTTTCTTCTTTCTCTCTTTCTTTCTCTCTTTCTCACTCCCTTTCTTTCTCTCTTTCTCACTCCCTTTCTTTCTCTCTTTCTCACTCCCTTTCTTTCTCTCTTTCTCACTCCCTTTCTTTCTCTCTTTCTCTTTCTCCCTTTCTTTCTCTCTTTCTCACTCCCTTTCTTTCTTTCTTTCTCACTCCCTTTCTTTCTCTCTTTCTCACTCCCTTTCTTTCTTTCTCTCTTTCTCACTCTCACCTTTCTTTCTCTCTTTCTCACTCCCTTTCTTTCTCTCTCTTTCTTTCTTTCTTTCTCTCCCTTTCTTTCTCTCTCTCACTCCCTTTCTTTCTCTCTTTCTCACTCCCTTTCTTTCTCTCTTTCTCACTCCCTTTCTTTCTCTCTTTCTCACTCCCTTTCTTTCTCTCTTTCTCACTCCCTTTCTTTCTTTCTCTCCCTTTCTTTCCCTTTCTTTCTCTCTTTCTCACTCCCTTTCTTTCTCTCTTTCTCACTCCCTTTCTTTCTCTCTTTCTCACTCCCTTTCTTTTCTCTTTCTCGCTCTCCCCTCTTCCCCCCTCTCTTTGTCTATTTCAAATCCAGTTGTTTCAATCCTTCAAAAGCTTAACTATGAGAATTTGCAGAAAACTGTTCTTTTTAACGTTGTCTTTTTTATTTATCTTGTCCATCATTCTTGTTCCGTGCTGGACTGAAATGGAAGATAATAAAAGTAACGACACCTTTCGTTATTGATGGTACTCAAGTGATACTACTTACAGTTCATTGCAGTATCTGTCTGCATCAGAATATAATTTTGCATTATCCACATAATGATGGAACATTTTCTTGAAAATAAAACTTAACAGCAGCGTGACATGTCTTTGTACAATTGTGGTTTTCTTGCGAACTTATTTTGTTGAGCGCGCTCTTTCTGTGTGTGTGTGTGTGTGTGTGTGTGTGTGTGTGTGTGTGTGTGTGTGTCTCTCTCTCTCTCTCTCTCTCTCTCTCTCTCTCTCTCTCTCTCTCTCTCTCTCTCTCTCTCTCTCTCTCTCTCTCTCTCTCTCTCTCTCTCTCTCTCTCTCTCTCTCTCTCTCTCTCTCTCTCTCTCTCTCTCTCTCTCTCTCTCTCTCTCTCTCTCTCTCTCTCTCTCTCTCTGTGTCTCGCTCAGTCTCTCAATCTTTCTCTCTCATTCAGCCTCTCTCTCTGTGTCTCTGTCTCTCTCTCTCTCTCTCTCTCTCTCTCTCTCTCTCTCTCTCTCTCTCTCTCTCTCTCTCTCTCTCTCTCTCTCTCTCTCAACTCTCTCTCTCCAACTCTCTCTCTCTCTCTCTCTCTCCAACTCTCTCTCTCTCTCTCCAACTCTCTCTCTCTCTCTCTCAGCTTATCCAATTTCCCTCATTAAAAAAGTTCGTATTCGTATTCGTATTCGTATTCTCTCTCTCTCGCTGTGTTCCCTGTGCATTTTCCTCTCATTCTGTCACTCTCTCTCTTACACAACACTCATGCATGTGTCGTGCCTAACTCGGAGAATAGGGCATTTGCCACGTGTGTTCGCTCTCTATACTAGACTACTAATTTGCCCGTACTCGTTCTGCCCGAGTTACGCTGACCTTTCTAATTCAACTCTCTAAATTCAACTCGGTGAAATTCAAGGTCGCCCTGACGTGGCAAAAGCCCTATTGCCTAGTCTGTAGACTAGGCAGCCACGTTGCCTAATTTGTGAATTAGGCACTCAGACTGCCTAACTTGTAAGCTAACTTTCCAGACGTGCCTAATCTACAGACTAGGCAGTCTAATCTATAAAATAGGCAGCATAATCTGTTGACTAGGCAGAATACCTAGTCTACAGATTAGCCCGTCCTTGCTTCTATCTCCTACTCTATATTTCAACACCAAGAATGCAATAGTAGGGTAAGACGGGGTAAAAAGCGCATGGGCGGGTAAGAAGCCCACCCCAATTATCTCATGAAATAAATAAAATTTCAGTCAAATTTGCCCATGAGACGAATGCTAGACATTAACGCTCGTCTCATGGGCAAAATGAGACTGAAATTTGCTTAATTTCATGAGATAATTGGGGTGGGCTTCTTACCCGCCCATGCGCTTTTTACCCCGTCTTCCCCTAGTGTCATAAAAAGAAGTTTATTGACTTTGTTTTTACTCCATTGTCTGTCTGTCCGTCTGCTGCGAAAAACACACACAATACAATAATAAAGCTACCATCCCAGAACCGAATGAATGCAAGGGGTCAAAATGCAGTAATTGAGAGCAAAAATGCAATCGAAAAAATATACGACTGTGGTCAAAATCCACAGCAAATACAAATTCAATTCAGAAGCAAACAAATTTCAAAAACAACAACACTGAAGTAGCAAAGCAAAGAGAAAAATAAGTGACAATGCGAAGTGGAATGGATAAAAGCATACTTGCGCTCAACAATCAAATGTATTGCAAAACACATGCAAATCTCTTATTTTTTCATTTTTCTTACAAAGCTTTAAAACGACTGTTTATCAGTATGAATTAAAAATTGTGTTTTACGTCCTCTCGCTCTGGAACAGACACATATGGGACATTTGTAGATACAAAGATGGTGGGAACAATACTGGAGGCAATGCCCGGAGGACAGTGCAACACCAGTAAAGTCCCTATTGTTTAACAATACAGATAAGTGTAGCAGTAACCACGCCTCGGTTAAACCTCATCGGCCATGGTACCGCCACTATCTAGAGTACTAGTAAACACTAGCAATACTGTATATCAGTATAAATTAGGATTGCTTGATTTAGGTTCTTTAAAAAAAAAATGTTATTATTATTATTATTGTTGTTGTTGTTGTTGCTGTTGTTGTTGTGTGTATTGTGTGCTGAGTAATTGTACATTTATTTCATTGTGTTTGTTGGTGATTTGTTAAATGTTTGTATTTTGATCCCCTTCAGAAAGGGGCTTTGGCCTATTCTGATTACATTTCGCCTCGCATTCTCTCTCTCTCTCTCTCTCTCTCTCTCTCTCTCTCTCTCTCTCTCTCTCTCTCTCTCTCTCTCTCTCTCTCTCTCAAGACCGGGACTGTCATGTAAATAACAGTGCAGTGAGCGATGCAATGTGCATAGAACATTTTGTGCGATGAAATTCATTACGTCAAGGTTTAGATGAGAAGTGTTAGAGCACGTTTACATATAAACCGGTTTCTGAATGCGGATTGAATCCGCATTTGGCGCGTTCGGTTTCATTGCATTTACACTAGGAAATGCAGAACCGCTCTGACCCCATACTGAACCCTAAATGACCCTAAAGGCAGCCTGACATGAATGCCTGGAATGCACCACGGGCGCATAAGAAGCAGCGAGTTGTTTCGCTGTGTTCCTGGTTGTTGTTGTTGTTCTTCTTCTTCTTCCTCCAGTTGGGGATGTTTATCCTGCCCCGCGCTCACCGGTCTTCATTCAGACCATTAATAGTGCACAGGATGCGTGCTATGTGACCGGTGTTGCATAACATATTTTACCCATGAAATAAATACTCTTTTCCTCATTCCTCTTTTATTGTTTTATTTTTATTTTTATTTTTTGGCAATACGCGCAAAAACTAAAATGTTTCTTTTCGGTACATTCAATTCGACTTGTAGGCCTATTTGGTCATCCGACCACACATCAATCAACAAACTTGTTTCATCAGAACTCCAAACACACCCTCTTGAAGCTTCGTCTTTCGTGAAAGAAAAGAAAAGGGGGAAAAAAAAGAATGTAGGCCTGCATTGCTCTGAGAAATTTGCCGCGGCTTAAGGGAGGGGGCACATTCCAGAGATGTCTGGCATCCAAACAGACCGAAACCGGTCTCAGACCTGGTCGCTAGCAGGTCCGAGAGCACTTTCGATAAAGCGGTTTCACGTGTAATATAAATGCATAAAAGCGGTTTGAAACCACTCTGAGACTGGAAAAAAATGCTAGTGTGAACGGGCTGTCTGAGATTGTAGTACATCGCTATCGGTATAAGAGACACACTGAAGCTGACTTAATTTGCCCTCTATGTAAGAAAACAAGAGAAGACGACGTTCATTCTGTGTTATGTTGTCCTGCCTTGTATGATTCAAGAAAACGGTACATTTCGCAAATGTTCTACAAACATCCAAACCGGTTTCGTTTTGGTTTACTCTTTCCTTCTACGAATGAGAAAATCGTAAAATACCTGTTCATTAAAGCTTTACGCTTACGATCAGTTATGAAGTCGTGAGATAAGAAAATTGTAAGGAACCTGTCGATTTATCTGTATAAAGCTGATCACGCCTATAGTTTGAAACTTATTGAACTCATTCACCAAAAGAATAAACTGTACTTTGGTTTTCCCATTATTGTAGGAAACTATTTATTGCACAATTGAAACGAAAAGCATCAAAACGCTACACTACATGAAAAAAACTATTTACTGTAAGCTCGCCCTTTTATGTGTTTTGGTATTAGTATTTATTTGGTATTTTGGCACGTGTGTGCATGCGCGTGTGCGCACTTGTCCACTTGCGTGCATGTGTGTGTGTGTGTGTGTGTGTGTGTACGTGCGCGCGCACACACGCTCGCGCGTATGTGTGTGTGCGCGTGTGTGTGTGTACTCACACGAATGTGTACGTGTAGCCTATTTCTATAGAAATTGAGTGAACGTTGAGTACTTACATGACAGACCTATGTACGTGAGTGTTTTTTGCATGTACGATATATGTGCGTGCATATGTGTAGATGCGTGGTTTCTTTTATGTGCGTGCGAGATTGTACACATGTGTGTGCACGTGCGTGAGTGTGTGTCTATCTGAGCTGAGTGTGTGTGTGTGTGTGTGTGTGTGTGTGTGTGTGTGTGTGTGTGTGTGTGTGTGTGTGTGTGTGCGTGTGTGTGTGTGTGCGTGCGTGCGTGCGTGTGCGTGTGTGTGCAGGTGCGCGCCTGTAAGTACAGGTAGGCTGATGTGCGATTCGGTGTGTATGTAAGCATTGTGGTGCGCGCGTATTATATTTGACTTTGCTTGGATTGTTTGCGTGCCTGTGTGTTGACAATCTTGCGCATGCTCACATGCGTGTGTGTGTGTGTGTGTGTGTGTGTGTGTGTGTGTGTGTGTGTGTGTGTGTGTGTGTGTGTGTGTGTGTGTGTGTGTATGTGTGTGTGTGTGTGTGTGTGTGTGTGTGTGTGTGTGTGTGTGTGTGTGTGTGTGTGTGTGTGTGTGTGTGTGTGTGTGTGTGTGTGTGTGTGTGTGTGTGTGTGTGTGTGTGTGTGTGCGTGTATGTTAATGCAAGAGAGAAAGGGAGGGAGAGAGAGAGAGAGAGAGAGAGAGAGAGAGAGAGAGAGAGAGAGAGAGAGAGAGAGTATTCATACATGTGTCACGGGGCAGACGCTATAGCGAGCGCTCTGCAATGTGATGGCTTCAGAAACCACCCTCCTCCTGTTGTCACTTTCTCTTCTGCACGAAATTTGTGATCTATGCGTGTCAGTTTCCTGCTTTAGATTGACAGTGTGCGACAGAATATTCTCGTGTGCATGCGTGCGTTCTGTACGTGTATGTGGTGCCACCCGATTTCTTTTTGTTTGTGGCTCAAGCCACAAACCTATAACTCACTTTGTCGGTCGGTCGGTCTGTCGGTCGGTCCAAAATTGTCGCACATTTTGACAAAATGTCGCACTTCAAATCGAAGCTACACTTCAAAATTAATTGAGGCCGCTCTTTAAAATTATGTATTTTAAAAGCGTACAAAAGAATAAACATACGTAATACAGACACTACAACAGACACGACGAGTATGCGGTGCTTCTTTTGATGAGTATAAGTAGGATACATAGTTTTAAATGTTTTCCAAAAGATATAAAAAGTTACGAAATGGTGCAGAGATAACATTCTGGTTTACAGATTAAAATTATTGAAAAGCCAGGGGAGGTAACTCATGATTGGAGTGGTAAAAATAGACCGCGTGCCACAAACAATGGCGATTTCGCGCTTGTTCTTTATATATTTTTCTTCGTTTAAAAAAATAAAAAATCTGTGAACACTGTTTCAATTTGTTCTGTGTGTCGCTTGTTGGATTGGAATTGTTTGACAGAAAGCTGTTGATTTTTCTCCTGTAAGGGTCGCACCCTTACATGTATGGTGGATCGCCTCCACGTTAGTAGCAGCCCCGCCTGCTTTAGTCACTAGTGCTGTCGTACAGCAAGGAGACCCTGAGTCGTTCTGGGTGCTCAAGGAACGCGGTTCCAGCTTGTCCTTCTTCGTTGAAGTTACGCCGGGCCGTTATTGTAAATAACGTCTTCACTGGGGTAGTGGTTAGTATCGTATTGTAGACTTGTTTAATTTACTTGTTGTTCGAATTTATAGATTAACAGAATCATTTTTCTGTTCATTTATTGACCACGGGTCGTGTATTCAGTTTAGCCTTTGGAGTTATCGTTCTTGCTTTTTGTTTTCTTCTTTCCTATTTCACTTTTATTTACTCCAAAGGGGAATAATTTCTTGGCCATACTGCAGCTATACGCTATCTTGCCTCGCCCTGTTCTGGTCGTACCATTGGGGCCACAATTAGTGTTTTGTGTAAAAGATGTTTTAAAGTATTTCTTAATACAATGATATTTGTGCCTGTGCATGTCGCGCTTTCGCTTAATCACTTTTGCTTGCAGCTGAATATTTTGTGTGGCATGATATGGTTGCCTGCACATTGAAGGGTTAATGAAGCAAGCGTTGTGAGTGTGTATGTTTGCGTGTGAATATATTTGTTAGAATTAGCTTCAGTAAAATGATTGTGTTGCATGTGAAAAGGGGGCACCACTCGTATTTTCAGTTTTGGTCCAGATTAATGAATTGTGAGCGAAGGACCAATTTTATTCCCAATTTTTAATTTGTAAATTTATTCACAAAGTCGAGACAAATTGATTTCATGTTCATAAATTTTTCAGTAGTGAAATTGTTAGTTTGAGCACTTTAATTTTTCAAAATTTCACTTTTCAAATTTATACTTTTTCTTCTATGCCTTTTTGGCATTCAAATTTCCTTGGTGCCTTGAGGGACATGTAAACACAATTGTTTGCCGCCGTGGTGAATAGTTGACTGATCCTGGTTGGGTCCAGGCCTTCTCTTTTTCTTTCTTTTTCTTTTCCCTTTTCGGTGACGTTCCATGGACGGCTTCGCCTGGACGATGTGCGTGATCTGTGGCTCGACTCTACCTCCTCTTCGCTGAGGGTTTGAGGAGCATCCCGTGCGGCCACAGAGAGCTGCCAGCTGCACTCGGAAGACGCCCCCTGTGCGGACTTATTGGTTCAGTCCTCTGCTTCTTTCTTCAGAGGGTCAGCTTCTTCGCCGTACGCTGTTCTACTAAGATTAAGTACCGCAATAAATTAAGGAATGTGACTGTTATTCTGGAAAAAGAGAACTCGTGTAAAGAACCTTTTCTACCCACCTTGGACCGGACTGCAAAAGGGAGATAAATCAAGATTCTGAGAATTCCAGAACAAGGAGAGTCACTGCCAGCAAAATCCTATTATATAACTACCAAGGAAAGTTTAAAGACAAAATTAAGTTTCCTTCTTTCGTTTTCTTTACCATTTAACCCTTTCGCCGCCAGCCATTGTTCAGTCAAAAAATTCCACTAAACTTACCTGGGTAGAGAAATAAATCTGACTGTAATATTGGGAATTCTCCTCTGTGACATGTTTAAAGTAAGGCCTATCCTTACCTCCCAAAATGAAGAGGATAGGGTCTATGGATAACAGACCCTGATGTGATGCCTTTTAGTGACATGGGTGTTAAATCATTGTGGTGCAAAAATGCGACATCAGCGGTGAAAGGGTTAAGTTAGTGTTCATTCTTCTAGTTTGTTTGAAATTTGTGTACAAAATGATTTTGTTCCGAGTTGTCTTGCAACTGTGAAATTGGTGCATACAAGTGCTTGTCTTGATCAATGGAATGTAGTACTTTGTGATCAAGTTCAACCCAGAATGGTAATGTTTGCTCTTGTGTTGAGCACTGAAGTTTAGATGGGTACTGTAAGGTCGTGAACATGATTCTGGATCCCCTTTCTTTCATTCAACTGGTTTAATCAAGCTCGATTACATGAGTATAAATTTCTTCATTTTAAGTTGAGCTTTGAAATGCATTCACCTTCTAGTGGTTCTGTGCTTTCGTTCATAGTAGGAATCAGAAAAAGAAGAAGAATTGAAAAGGGGATTCACGAGAAGAAGAAAAAGAAGTAAGACAATTTAACCTAAGTTGCCTTGAGAGTTAGTTAATGCCCAAGTGTTAATTATTTCGTTTGATATTTGAATGTAAATGTGTTTTTTATTGTTCTGATTGGTATTGTCTGTTTGCAAAATAAATGTCCCTTTTTGTACTGTTATTTTGACTGGAGTGGTCTAGTGTGAGTTCCTTCCGGAGAGTTCCTCGAATCTCAGATCACAGTCTACCTCATCAGAACTGTTCTCACTTGTGGAGCTCTGCGTAAAACTGCGAGCACACTTGACAATGTGTAAGAGAGAGATAGTGACAGAATGAGAGGAAATGCACAAGAAACAGAGAGAGAGAGAGAAAGCGAGGGGAGGGGGAGACAGAGAGAGAGAGAGAGAGAGAGAGAGAGAGAGAGAGAGAGAGAGAGAGAGAGAGAGAGAGAGAGAGAGAGAGACAGACATAGAGTTCACAAAACGTATTGAATGTGAACAACATAGATACATAACTATTAGAGAGAGAGAGAGAGAGAGAGAGAGAGAGAGAGAGAGAGAGAGAGAGAGAGAGAGAGAGAGAGAGAGAGAGAGAGAGAGAGAGAGAGATATTGGCTTAAGTTATTACAAATGGATAGCAAAATTATACCCCATGGCCACCTCTCCATGGTGGAACTTGAAGAAGGTGGCCAGCCTAGCGGAGCGTCGCCTGTCTTTGAGTGGAGGCCACTGCAGCTGGGTCAGCATGTTGTCCATGCTGGATGTTTGACGGTGGCGATTTATGACCCATCTAGCTGCGCGGTGCTGGACCCTCTCAATCTTGCCGGTGGTTTTGGCTGTATGAGGGTCCCGATATGGATTATTATAGTAGGCTTAAATATTGAAAAAATATTTCACTCAAAGGAAGAAGAATTAGTGGGGATCTCATTGAGGCCTAATAAATATTCAATGGTTATGTTGACTTGTCTTTGAAAAAGTTTTTGGATTCTCCTCAATTCAATTTCACCAGGAATGCTTATGGTAAAGTTTTTATTAGAAGATTTCATACTAATATAAGGAAAAATTGTGGCATCATCCGCGTTGCTAACTTATGAAATGGGTTAACTATTAAGGGGTGAATGCCAGAACTGCCTGTCTGTGCTCTTTATTCGTCTTGAGATAGACTGTTCTGGCAGGCACCCCTCGTAATATAAAATGCGCCACTACTATATATATTATACACATTCCAAAATCGATTGGATGATTTTCAAAAAATTTAAATATGTTAGAGGCTTTGACAATTGATTTTTTTATTAGAAAAAAAGGCAAAGGTAAAGATGTGCCCCCCCCCCCCCCCCCCCCCCCCCCCCCCCCCCTGCATTTCTCGGTTAATTCTATTTTTCCGTTTTTGCCTTTCTTACCATACATAAAGCTGTATTTTAGGAACATATTCAGCTAATAACCTTTTTTTGGAATACTAACCCTAACCCTAACCCTAACCCTAGCCCTAAACCTAACCCTACCCCCCACTATGTACTGCAGTACACCGCGATTTGTCACAGTTGTGGTTCGTTGCGTTTTTCCGTCTTATAGAGTGGGGGGTAGGGTAAGGGCTAGGGTTAGGGTTAGGGTTAGTATTCCAAAAAGGTTATTAGCTAAAAATGTTCCTAAAATACAGCTTTATGTATGGTAAGAAAGGCAATAACGGAAAAATAGAATTCACCGAGATAGGTAGGGGGGGCTTGACCGAAATCTTGACCTTTACCGAAAAATTGACTGTAATATACCTTGACCAAATGTTTGTTATAAATATAATTGATGTATACGATGGGGCTATATCAAAAGCTTAACAGCTTATCTTGTCCCTACCACTACTACTACTACTACTACTACTACTACTACTACTACTACTACTACTACTACTACTACTACTACTACTACTACTACTACTACTACTACTACTACTGTCATCACTATGACACTTGATTAGGATTTACATTTAATTGTTGGCTCATCTCTCTCTCTCTCTCTCTCTCTCTCTCTCTCTCTCTCTCTCTCTCTCTCTCTCTCTCTCTCTCTCTCTCTCTCTCTCTCTCTCTCTCTCTCTAGTTATTGTTTATATCATTTATCTCTAAATTTGTTCACTTTGATGTTTTGTATCATCATGCATGTTCATATTATTATTATCTGTTTGCCTTATTGTTTTGCATACAGCTTGTTTCTGTCTCAAGGACAGATTGTAAGAATAGGCCTGGCCTAAAATCTCAATCCTTGCGTAATAAAGTTTTCAAGTGTCAAGTGTCTCTCTCTCTCTCTCTCTCTCTCTCTCTCTCTCTCTCTCTCTCTCTCTCTCTCTCTCTCTCTCTCTCTCTCTCTCTCTCTCTCTCTCTCTCTCTCTCTCTCTCTCTCTCTCTCTCTCTCTCTCTCTCTCCCCTCCCCCCCCTGTTGGTGCATGTTAGGCCTAGCTAAGCCTATTATTGGTTTTCCAATGTTCAAGTACTTACTTCTACACACATAGGCCTATGCTGGCTATTGTGTGAACTGATAACTTTTACCATGTCACTGTGGATAGCTATGTGAATATATGTTGGTTATCATTTTGTGTTTTATTAATACTGCCACTGATATTATTAATCTAGCCACTGATTGAGTTCTTTGCCACTGTCTGTGTGTAAACTCTCAGTAGGCTGACATTATGTGTAGCCAGTTTTCTACTGAATCTGATGTCAGTTTGATGTGAGGCCTACCTTAAGTAACAAAACATCTAATGGTGGAAGTGTTACAATGTTTTGTCTGGGATTCGCTTGTGTTACTTAATTGTCCATGAATATTAACTAACATAGCTTTTGATTAAAACCAATATAATTATGTTGTTTAATATCCCACCTATGGCTCACTATAGGCTTGTGTGTGTATCAGTTTAACCAAGCTATCCTCATGTGATTTACCGTTCAAGAGCATCGCACCAAACCTATAAGTTATGAACAAAATCATTGAGTTGCCTATTTATACCCATGATGCAAGTATTTTGTGTGTATTTGCAGGCACTGTCCTCTTACCTATGTAAATAAAGAAGCTGAACCATCCTTACTGTCTGGGCTCCTCTCTAATATGCTCTTGGCCTGCATGGTGTGTCTATCTTCACCCTCCTCCTTATCCATACCTTCCTTTATCTACTCCACACTCCTATCATCCCTAACCCAACGGGCAATCTCACACATATATCCCTTTATACTACAAACTATTGATATATAAGATTATAACAAGCGAGTGGGTCTTTAAAGCACCAATTGATAAATTTGTTGCATTTATAAGCATTTTTTAGAGTGACATTTCACAAAATCAGTTATGATTCAGTATGATGTGGCAAAAAGTAATTAGTCTTTTCTTGTATGTGTGATCTAGACAAGAAAGATGAATTTGCAATCCCCATGCCCCGTGGGGATACGGGGGAGGGGGTCTTTTGCATAAATAGTTATTCCACCTTCTAGAAGCTATGTACTTGTTATAACTTCATCTAATCTGTCACTCTCTTTGACTCAGTCTTTTCCCTTTGCATAAGGGCCAGCCATACGTCCACTAAAATTGCATGACCGTACAATACAATTCGATCATGTGATCTCGATGCGCAAATCACATTTGATCTTGGAGATCACGTGATGGAATCGTATAGCCGTACGATTTTAGTGGACGTGTGGCTGGCCCTTTACTGTCATCTACTATCTTTCGGCCTTACCGGTCCATTATCCTGCCTTTTTTACTGGAAGACTTTCAAAAAGATTTCCTCCAGCCGAAGTCAGACTTGCTGAGCCTAGCTATTTCTTAGTTAGGCGCATAACGGCAGCATGTCGCAGCTGCACTCATTATTGACAGGAAAGCGTTTTTCTTATATCTGAGTTTTGATAATACATAAGAAAGAAGGAGTTCGGCCAGGGGGGAAAATGGCTTGATTATAAGCGAGTTTTCTTATAAGCGGGTTCGGTTGTAGTCCAATTGTCATGAAGGAGGCTGCAACAGAGATAACACTGGCCCTCTCAATGCTCTATCAGGCATCCCTTAACGCTGGTGTGGTCCTGGCTGACTGGAGGCAGGCATTCATCACCCCAGTATTAAAAAAAAATACAACGTTGAAGACTAAAGGCCAATCTCTCCGCTGACTGTCCCCTGCAAGCGCCTTGAGCACATCATTGTCAAGAACATGGTAATGGTACATGCAGAGGTCAACAACACCCTGTGCCCTCAACAGCATGGCTTCAGAAAACGCCACGCTTGTGAGTCCCAACTCATCTATTTAGTCAGAGGCTCTGGAAAGAGGTCACCAGGAGAATGTCTTAGTAATGGATTTCTAAGAGGCTTTTGACAAAGTTAGCCATGCCCTCCTCGTCTACAAACTTTGCCACTACGGAATCGCAGAGAAGACAATCATGCCAGTGGATTCAGAACTTACTATAATAAAACCAGGCATGCAGTTGTAGGTGGAGTGAGATCAGACCCAGCAGGAGTCCCCCAAGGGTCCATGTTTGGTTCATTCCTCTTCCTTCTCGATATCAACGACCAGCCCAAATGACTTCACTGCACAGCACACTTGTTTACTGATGACACCCTTTGTCACCGGCCCAAGATACTCAAGCCTCCATTGATCAAAGTGTGCTTCAAGAACAACTCAATTCAATCTCAAAGACAGAGAAATAAAAATGTGACAACGCCTGCAATTCACGGCAATGCACATATAAACACATCTGTGATCTTGAAAGCATGCCCCAAAAGTTTGAAACAAAGTACTTGTATGCAGAATCCGCAAACACATAATTATATGATTTTAATCATTTCTAAGCATGCTAAAATACAAAACGCTACATGAAACGTACTTGGTAATAACATGGTTCCACTGAACATGCTACGGATACATAACAGTACACAAAAATATACATGCCTACACAGAGTCATGCACATACTAAAATATGAAACAGTACATTAAGACAATACAAAACATATACATTCTTACATACAGAAGACCTCAACTCAAGAAGCTCGCCTCATGGGAAGAGAAATGATAACTTGATTTCTATTCCCCAAACTGAGTGCTCTGTGTGTATGTATGTGTGCGAGCATTATATACATTGGTGTGTGTGTGTGTGTGTGTGCCGGTGTGTGTGTTTGTACAAAATTATTTCTATTTTAATTTATGAGCATACATATGCAAGTGCTCACATGTCTGCACATGCGTGTATGCAATTGCGTCTGTCCATAACATTGTTTCTTGCACACAAATAGAAATACTCATGCGCAAGCATAAAATATGCACACACATATCATAATGATGACATATGCATGCTCACACAAATAGTGAATAGTTGTATAGTACATAATACACACAGATATGTGCATGTGCGTACTGACATGCAGGGTGACACACACACAACAAATTAAAGTGAGTGCATGAACACACACAGTCTTCTACACAGACACCAGACAGAAATACAGACGGGGGAGAGAGAGGGAGAGAGAGAGAGAGGGAGAGAGAGAGAGAGAGAGAGAGAGAGAGAGAGAGAGAGAGAGAGAGAGAGAGAGAGAGAGAGAGAGAGAGAGAGAGAGAGATGCAAGTCAGAGAGAGGAACAGTGGAAGGGAGAGTGAGAAAAGGGAGCATGTCATGGTCAGCTCCATAATGAAACACCTGGAGCAGAATAACATCCTGACCCCTCAGCAGCATGGCTTCAGATCCAAACGCAGCTGCGAGGCTCAGCTCATTGAACTAATGGAGGAGCTGACAGAGAATCTGGAATCCGGAAAACAGACAGACATGATAATCATGGACTTTGACAAGGTCAATCATAGCCTTCTGCTGCACAAACTACACATGTATGGCATAAGGGGCAATGTCAACAGATGGGTGGCGGACTTCCTCCTCGGCCGACGGCAGGCTGTCGTTCTTGAGGGCACCCAGTCAGCCTACATCAGTGTGAAATCGGGCGTGCCACAGGGATCAGTGCTAGGCCCATGCCTATTTCTGGTATACATAAATGACTTGCCAGAAAAACGGTCTTCAAATGCGAGGCTCTTTGCTGACAACACGACAGTCTACAGGCTCATCTGCTCAGGGGAGGACCACGCCTGCTTACAGAAAGACCTCCAACGCCTTGAGGAATGGGAGAAGAAGTGGGATATGCAGTTTCACCCTGGGAAGTGCCAGACTCTGCCTTTCACCCGCAGCAGGAAGCCCTTGCACCACCCATACCAACTGCATGGACACACCTTGGACACCGTCTAAACAGCCAAGTATCAAGGTGTCACCCTACAAGCAACTGGCAGCTGGCCTGGTATGTTCATGTCAGTGAACACTATTACGGCAAAGGCCAGCCAGACACTTGGCTTCCTTCGAAGGAACCTGAAGATAGCCTCCACTGAACTGCGAGAGAAAGCCTACATGGCATTTGTCAGACCTCTCCTTGAGTTTGCATGCACGGTCTGGGACCCCTTCACTCAGAAGAGTATAGACAAGGTGGAAGCAATCCAACGCAGGGCTGCCAGATTTGTCTTAAATAGATACCATGGGACAGCCAGCGTTACCGACATGCTACAGAGGCTCAGATGGAATCCACTGCAGCAACGCTGACAATTAAGCCACCAGACTCACCATGCTTTATAAAATACTCAATGGCATGGTGAGTATATATGAGCAGGAGCAAAGTCATACCCCAGCCAGAGCGGCAACTTAGGGGTCATCCACAACAGCTCCTCATCCCCCAGTGTCGGACGCGGTACCGTCAAATTTAAAGCTCCTTTCCCCCACGAACAATCAAGGAGTGGAACGACCTGCCAACACCCACAGTGAAGACCAGAACCCCAGAGAGCTTCACAGTCGAAGTCTGGAAGTTCCTCAAAGCCGGGACACCCTCGGCCTCCTGCTGCACCATTGTTTGTGGCACGCGGTCTATTTTTACCACTCCAATCATGAGTTACCTCCCCTGGCTTTTCAATAATTTTAATCTGTAAACCAGAATGTTATCTCTGCACCATTTCGTAACTTTTTATATCTTTTGGAAAACATTTAAAACTATGTATCCTACTTATACTCATCAAAAGAAGCACCGCATACTCGTCGTGTCTGTTGTAGTGTCTGTATTACGTATGTTTATTCTTTTGTACGCTTTTAAAATACATAATTTTAAAGAGCGGCCTCAATTAATTTTGTAGTGTACCTTCGATTTGAAGTGCGACATTTTGTCAAAATGTGCGACAATTTTGGACCGACAGACAGACCGACCGACCGACAAAGTGAGTTATAGGTTTGTGGCTTGAGCCACAAACAAAAAGAAATCGGGTGGCACCACATACACGTACAGAACGCACGCATGCACACGAGAATATTCTGTCGCACACTGTCAATCTAAAGCAGGAAACTGACACGCATAGATCACAAATTTCGTGCAGAAGAGAAAGTGACAACAGGAGGAGGGTGGTTTCTGAAGCCATCACATTGCAGAGCGCTCGCTTTGCTCGCTATAGCGTCTGCCCCGTGACACACATGTATGAATACTCTCTCTCTCTCTCCTCTCTCTCTCTCTCTCTCTCTCTCTCTCTCTCTCTCTCTCTCTCTCTCTCTCTCTCTCTCTCTCTCTCTGTCCCTCCCTTTCTCTCTTGCATTAACATACACACACGTAAAACACACACACACACACACACACACACACACACACACACACACACACACACACACACACACACACACACACACACACACACACACACACACACATACATACACACACACACACGCACACGCACACATACACACACACACACGCACGTGAGCATGCGCAAGATTGTCAACACACAGGCACGCAAACAATCCAAGCAAAGTCAAATATAATACGCGCGCACCACAATGCTTACATACACACCGAATCGCACATCAGCCTACCTGTACTTACAGGCGCGCACCTGCACACACACGCACGCACGCACACACACACACACACACACACACACACACACACACACACACACACACACACACACACACACACACACACACACACACACTCAGCTCAGATAGACACACACTCACGCACGTGCACACACATGTGTACAATCTCGCACGCACATAAAAGAAACCACGCATCTACACATACGCACGCACATATATCGTACATGCAAACACTCACGTACATAGGTCTGTCATGTAAGTACTCAACGTTCACTCAATTTCTATAGAAATAGGCTACACGTACACATTCGTGTGAGTACACACACACACGCGCACACACACATACGCGCGAGCGTGTGTGCGCGCGCACGTACACACACACACACACACACACACACACACACACACACACACACACACACACACACACACACACACATGCACGCAAGTGGACAAGTGCGCACACGCGCATGCACACACGTGCCAAAATACCAAATAAATACTAATACCAAAACACATAAAAGGGCGAGCTTACAGTAAATAGTTTTTTTCATGTAGTGTAGCGTTTTGATGCTTTTCGTTTCAATTGTGCAATAAATAGTTTCCTACAATAATGGGAAAACCAAAGTACAGTTTATTCTTTTGGTGAATGAGTTCAATAAGTTTCAAACTATAGGCGTGATCAGCTTTATACAGATAAATCGACAGGTTCCTTACAATTTTCTTATCTCACGACTTCATAACTGATCGTAAGCGTAAAGCTTTAATCAACAGGTATTTTACGATTTTCTCATTCGTAGAAGGAAAGAGTAAACCAAAACGAAACCGGTTTGGATGTTTGTAGAACGTTTGCGAAATGTACCGTTTTCTTGAATCATACAAGGCAGGACAACATAACACAGAATGAACGTCGTCTTCTCTTGTTTTCTTACATAGAGGGCAAATTAAGTCAGCTTCAGTGTACGTGTGTCTCTTATACCGATAGCGATGTACTACAATCTCAGACAGCCCGTTCACACTAGCATTTTTTTCCAGTCTCAGAGTGGTTTCAAACCGCTTTTATGCATTTATATTACACGTGAAACCGCTTTATCGAAAGTGCTCTCGGACCTGCTAGCGACCAGGTCTGAGACCGGTTTCGGTCTGTTTGGATGCCAGACATCTCTGGAATGTGCCCCCTCCCTTAAGCCGCGGCAAATTTCTCAGAGCAATGCAGGCCTACATTCTTTTTTTTCCCCCTTTTCTTTTCTTTCACGAAAGACGAAGCTTCAAGAGGGTGTGTTTGGAGTTCTGATGAAACAAGTTTGTTGATTGATGTGTGGTCGGATGACCAAATAGGCCTACAAGTCGAATTGAATGTACCGAAAAGAAACATTTTAGTTTTTGCGCGTATTGCCAAAAAATAAAAATAAAAATAAAACAATAAAAGAGGAATGAGGAAAAGAGTATTTATTTCATGGGTAAAATATGTTATGCAACACCGGTCACATAGCACGCATCCTGTGCACTATTAATGGTCTGAATGAAGACCGGTGAGCGCGGGGCAGGATAAACATCCCCAACTGGAGGAAGAAGAAGAAGAACAACAACAACCAGGAACACAGCGAAACAACTTGCTGCTTCTTATGCGCCCGTGGTGCATTCCAGGCATTCATGTCAGGCTGCCTTTAGGGTCATTTAGGGTTCAGTATGAGGTCAGAGCGGTTCTGTATTTCCTAGTGTAAATGCAATGAAACCGAACGCGCCAAATGCGGATTTAATCCGCATTCAGAAACCGGTTTATATGTAAACGTGCTCTAACACTTCTCATCTAAACCTTGACGTAATGAATTTCATCGCACAAAATGTTCTATGCACATTGCATCGCTCACTGCACTGTTATTTACATGACAGTCCCGGTCTTGAGAGAGAGAGAGAGAGAGAGAGAGAGAGAGAGAGAGAGAGAGAGAGAGAGAGAGAGAGAGAGAGAGAGAGAGAGAGAGAGAGAGAGAGAATGCAAATGCGAATGCGATGCGAAATTTAATCAGAATAGGACAAAGCCCCTTTCTGAAGTGGATCAAAATACAAACATTTAACAAATCATCAACAAACACAATTAAATAAATGTACAATTACTCAGCACACAATACAGACAACAACAACAGCAACAACAATAGCAATAATAATAATAATAATAATAATAATAATAATAATAATAATAATAATAATAATAATAATAATAATAATAATAATAATAATAATAATAATAATAATAATAATAATAACGATAATAATAATAATAATAAAAATTAAATAAATAATAATAATAATAATAATAATAATATTAATAATTTAAAAAAAAGAAAAAAAAGAACAGAAATCAAGCAATCCTAATTTATACTGATATGCAGTCGTTTTAAAGCTTTGTAAGAAAAAAATGTAAAAATAAGAGATTCGCAAGTGTTTTGTAATGCATTTGATTGTTGAGTGCAAGAATGCTTTTATACATTCCACTTTGCATTGTCACTTATTTTTCTCTTTGCTTTGCTACTTCAGTGTTGTTGTTTTTGAAATTTGTTTGCTTCTGAATTGAATTTGTATTTGCTGTGGATTTTGACCACAGTCGTATATTTTTTTACATTGCATTTTTGCTCTCAATTACTGCATTTTGACCCCTTGTATTCATTCGGTTCTGGGATGGTAGCTTTATTATTGTATTATGTGTTTTTGTCGCAGCAGACGGACAGACAGACAATGGATTGAAAACAAAGTCAATAAACTTCTTTTTATGACACTACTATTGCATTCTTGGTGTTAAAATATAGAGTAGGAGATAGAAGCAAGGACGGGCTAATCTGTAGACTAGGTATTCTGCCTAGTCAACAGATTATGCTGCCTATTTTATAGATTAGACTGCCTAGTCTGTAGATTAGGCACGTCTGGAAAGTTAGTTTACAAGTTAGGCAGTCTGAGTGCCTAATTCACAAATTAGGCAAAGTGGCTGCCTAGTCTACAGACTAGGCAATAGGGCTTTTGCCACGTCAGGGCGACCTTGAATTTCACCGAGTTGAATTAGAAAGGTCAGCGTAACTCGGGCAGAACGAGTACGGGCAAATTAGTAGTCTAGTATAGAGAGCGAACACACGTGGCAAATGCCCTATTCTGCGAGTTAGGCACGACACATGCATGAATGTTGTGTAAGAGAGAGAGTGACAGAACGAGAGGAAAATGCACAGGGAACACAGAGAGAGAGAGAGAGAGAGAGAGAGAGAGAGAGAGAGAGAGAGAGAGAGAGAGAGAGAGAGAGAGAGAGAGAGAGAGAGAGAGAGAGATATGCTGAGAAAGAGAGAGAGACTGAAAGAGAGAGATAGAGAGACAGAGACACAGAGAGAGAGGCTGAATGAGAGATAAAGATTGAGAGACTAAGCGAGAGAGAGAGAGAGAGAGAGAGAGAGAGAGAGAGAGAGAGAGAGAGAGAGAGAGAGAGAGAGAGAGAGAGAGAGAGAGAGAGAGAGAGAGAGAGAGAGAGAGAGAGAGAGAGAGAGAGAGAGAGAGAGAGAGAGAGAGAGAGAGAGAGAGAGAGAGAGAGAGAGAGAGAGAGAGAGAGAGAGAGAGAGAGAGAGAGAGAGAGAGAGACAGACAACACACACAGAGAAAGAGCGCGCTCAACAAAATAAGTTCGCAAGAAAACCACACTTTTCTCAGACATGTCACGCTGCTGTTAAGTTTTATTTTCAAGAAAATGTTCCATCATTATGTGGATAATGCAAAATTATATTCTGATGCAGACAGATACTGCAATGAACTGTAAGTAGTATCACTTGAGTACCATCAATAACGAAAGGTGTCGTTACTTTTATTATCTTCCATTTCAGTCCAGCACGGAACAAGAATGATGGACAAGATAAATAAAAACGACAACGTTAAAAATGACAGTTTTCTGCAAATTCTCATAGTTAAGCTTTTGAAGGATTGAAACAACTGGATTTGAAATAGACAAAGAGGGCAAAGAGGGGAGAGCGATTGGAAGAAAGGGAGTGAGAAAGAGATAAAGAAAGGGAGTGAGAAAGAGAGAAAGAAAGGGAGTGAGAAAAGAGAAAGAAAGAAAGGGAGTGAGAAAGAGAGAAAGAAAGGGAGTGAGAAAGAGAAAAAGAAAGGGAGTGAGAAAGAGAGAAAGAAAGGGAGTGAGAAAGAGAGAAAGAAAGGGAGTGAGAAAGAGAGAAAGAAAGAAAGGGAGTGAGAAAGAGAGAAAGAAAGGGAGTGAGAAAGAGAGAAAGAAAGGGAGTGAGAAAGAGAGAAAGAAAGGGAGTGAGAAAGAGAGAAAGAAAGGGAGTGAGAAAGAGAGAAAGAAAGGGAGTGAGAAAGAGAGAAAGAAAGGGAGTGAGAAAGAGAGAAAGAAAGGGAGTGAGAAAGAGAGAAAGAAAGGGAGTGAGAAAGAGAGAAAGAAAAGGGAGTGAGAAAGAGAGAAAGAAAGGGAGTGAGAAAGAGAGAAAGAAAGGGAGTGAGAAAGAGAGAAAGAAAGGGAGTGAGAAAGAGAGAAAGAAAGGGAGTGAGAAAGAGAGAAAGAAAAAGGGAGTGAGAAAGAGAGAAAGAAAGGGAGTGAGAAAGAGAGAAAGAAAGGGAGTGAGAAAGAGAGAAAGAAAGGGAGTGAGAAAGAGAGAAAGAAAGGGAGTGAGAAAGAGAGAAAGAAAGGGAGTGAGAAAGAGAGAAAGAAAGGGAGTGAGAAAGAGAGAAAGAAAGGGAGTGAGAAAGAGAGAAAGAAAGGGAGTGAGAAAGAGAGAAAGAAAGGGAGTGAGAAAGAGAGAAAGAAAGGGAGTGAGAAAGAGAGAAAGAAAGGGAGTGAGAAAGAGAGAAAGAAAGGGAGTGAGAAAGAGAGAAAGAAAGGGAGTGAGAAAGAGAGAAAGAAAGAAGGGAGTGAGAAAGAGAGAAAGAAAAAGGGAGTGAGAAAGAGAGAAAGAAAGGGAGTGAGAAAGAGAGAAAGAAAGGGAGTGAGAAAGAGAGAAAGAAAGGGAGTGAGAAAGAGAGAAAGAAAGGGAGTGAGAAAGAGAGAAAGAAAGGGAGTGAGAAAGAGAGAAAGAAAGGGAGTGAGAAAGAGAGAAAGAAAGGGAGTGAGAAAGAGAGAAAGAAAGGGAGTGAGAAAGAGAGAAAGAAAGGGAGTGAGAAAGAGAGAAAGAAAGGGAGTGAGAAAGAGAGAAAGAAAGGGAGTGAGAAAGAGAGAAAGAGAAGGGAGTGAGAAAGAGAGAAAGAAAGGGAGTGAGAAAGAGAGAAAGAAAGAAGGAGTGAGAAAGAGAGAAAGAAAGGGAGTGAGAAAGAGAGAAAGAAAGGGAGTGAGAAAGAGAGAAAGAAAGGGAGTGAGAAAGAGAGAAAGGAAGGGAGTGAGAAAGAGAGAAAGAAAGGGAGTGAGAAAGAGAAAGAAAGAAAGGGAGTGAGAAAGAGAGAAAGAAGAAAGGGAGTGAGAAAGAGAGAAAGAAAGGGAGTGAGAAAGAGAGAAAGAAAAAGGGAGTGAGAAAGAGAGAAAGAAAGGGAGTGAGAAAGAGAAAGAAAGGGAGTGAGAAAGAGAGAAAGAAAAAGGGAGTGAGAAAGAGAGAAAGAAAGAAGGGAGTGAGAAAGAGAGAAAGAAAGGGAGTGAGAAAGAGAGAAAGAAAGAAGGGAGTGAGAAAGAGAGAAAGAAAGAAGGGAGTGAGAAAGAGAGAAAGAAAGGGAGTGAGAAAAGAGAGAAAGAAGGGAGTGAGAAAGAGTGAAAGAAAGGGAGTGAGAAAGAGAAAGAAAGGGAGTGAGAAAGAGAGAAAGAAAGGGAGTGAGAAAGAGAGAAAGAAGGGAGTGAGAAAGAGAGAAAGAAAGGGAGTGAGAAAGAGAGAAAGAAAGGGAGTGAGAAAGAGAGAAAGAAAGGGAGTGAGAAAGAGAGAAAGAAAGGGAGTGAGAAAGAGAGAAAGAAAGGGAGTGAGAAAGAGAGAAAGAAAGGGAGTGAGAAAGAGAGAAAGAAAGAAGGGAGTGAGAAAGAGAGAAAGAAAGAAGGGAGTGAGAAAGAGAGAAAGAAAGAAGGGAGTGAGAAAGAGAGAAAGAAAGAAGGAGTGAGAAAGAGAGAAAGAAAGAAGGGAGTGAGAAAGAGAGAAAGAAAGAA
>CM065693.1:54032297-54039797 GCA_017654935.2 Phymorhynchus buccinoides
TTCTTGTACGTTTATATCATACTTCGAAGAAGGAAAGCGCATCAGTCTACCTGATCCAGGCACACCTCTCTACATTCCTCCTCACCGGGAGTATGTTGGTGTTTACTACGATTTCTATGACCTCCCCTATTGAATCCTTCACTGGATCCACCAACATGGCATCCCATCTCTTCTACTCTCTTCGAGGGATTGTAATTTTAGAACATTACTATTTTTGTTATTTTACACAAGATTTTTACCATTTCTTTTGAATTAAGTGCTGGTTTGCTTTTATTGTGGACTTTCAATCTGGTGCAAAGAAGACAACCTTTCTCTTGGAGAAAGTTTTAAATCAGAGACACGGAGAGAGAAAGAGTCAGACAGTAAACAGGGAGACACATGAAACACAAAACATCCAGGTGGTGTTTTATTGGGTCTTCTTATTGAGGCTTTAGCAGACAGATACATGCGTATGACACAAATACGTAACATACCACCGGAATGTTTTGTGTTTCATGTGTCTACGATTGGTCCTAGTGGTCATCTAATTATAAACAGGGAGAGTAGAAAATACACCCGGGCACCCCCTCCCCACCCCCACCCCTGCTCACAGTCAGAAACAAAACATGGAAGAATAAGTTTACCCTTCCGCGAGATGCTTGAAGAGGTCCAGCAGATCCCCTTGCATCTCCTTGCTCTCTGCAAATTGGCAAATCACAAATATATAAAAACACCTAGGGGAGAGCAGTTCGTGAACATTAGAGTTGTTTACCTCCATTACTCGGTCAAATACCATAGCAACAATGCAACAATGGCGTCGAAGCTTGAAACCGCAGGATGCGAGTCAGCGACTTGCAAACATTGTTCTTAAAAAAAATTAGTATAGGGGTGGCCAGTGGCCACAAACTGATAAAACTTGCAAAATGTGACGTAAAAATATAAATGACATTTTTTTTTAGAATGACGCACGGTGTTCTAAGTGCTGTATGTCTGTTCAAACACATGAATTGATAGACTACGAGAGCTGATGGTAGAGTGACTTCCCCTGTTTGACCTTAGGCAAGAACACTCCCACACACCATGAAATTACTCCCCTTAATTATTTCCGAACAATTCCTATTCAGTGCTTTATTCATGCAACATAGGCCATAGCCCCTAACGAACAAAGTAGAGAGACGTTGGGGGCGAGGGTGGTGAACGGGAAAATAAAACTTCCAAAAATAATTCTAGTGAACAAAACTGGTAGGATTTCGTCAGAGTCATTTTGGACAGTAGAGTTTCACGAGAATCATGCCTCGCAAATGTCACAGTCGGATCGCATCGTATGCAGTGTGTCTGCCCTTTATTAAGAGTTTCACGAGAATCATGCCTCGCTAATGTCACGGTGGGATCGCACCGTATCGCATCGTATGTCACGGTGGGATCGCATCGTATGCAGTGTGTCTGCCCTTTATTAAGAGTTTCACGAGAATCATGCCTCGCTAATGTCACTCGCTAATGTCACGGTGGGATCGCAGTTTCACGAGAATCATGCCTCGCTAATGGGATCGCACCGTATGCAGTGTGTCTGCCCTTTATTAAGAGTTTCACGAGAATCATGCCTCGCTAATGTCACGGTGGGATCGCACCGTATGCAGTGTGTCTGCCCTTTATTAAGAGTTTCACGAGAATCATGCCTCGCTAATGTCACAGTGGGATCGCATCGTATGCAGTGTGTCTGCCCTTTATTAAGAGTTTCACGAGAATCATGCCTCGCTAATGTCACGGTGGGATCGCATCGTATGCAGTGTGTCTGCCCTTTATTAAGAGTTTCACGAGAACAAAGGCATGAGAATGGACCAGTAAGGCAGAAAGATGGTGGACGATGTACGAGAGGCAGTCATTCTGCAAATAGTAAAGTGTGGATGATTTCCGGTAAAGCGTGCAAAATGGTTAATTTGTGTAAACTATTTTACTCCCTAAGGTCAAAGCTATTTTTGGAGCCCTTCACCATGCATCCAGACGTTATGGTGATTGAGCCACAGCTCACTTGGTCCGAAACACAAAAAGCTAAAAATAGTGTGCCTGCAAAAGTTTCACGAGAAAATAGAGATTCACGTTTTGCACGTGAGAAACTGACAGGTTGGCCATAAATCGTAAGTGCAGTAGTCAGCTTTTTTCTATCACTCACCACCTAAAAATCCACGGCCTGACAAAGATGATCGACAAGCAGATTCTGGGGCTCTGAGATATGACTGAAGCATAAAGCAAGCACCCAGAGCCATAGATGGACATTTTCAGCAGTATGCCAACTGGGGAACAATGGACAATCACAAGGAGTGCTTCTGAGAAACCTTGACCTGGTGCTCTAAGCGTGATCAAGCACAAGACATGTCAGGGTCATCCACCGAAGACGTCTCCAAGATCGGTTCTAGAGCACCACAAAACTTGACCTGGTGCTCTAAGCGTGATCAAGCACAAGACATGTCAGGGTCATCCACCGAAGACGTCTCCAAGATCGGTTCTAGAGCACCACAAAAACCGCCAGAACATCTCAAGGACAGCATGGAAGACTGATCAGTAGTTCCACAGTCTGAAAATGTCTGGCAGAAACTGGATTGAGGTGCTGTATGCCGTGTATAAGAGCTGTAAGAAACCAGTCAAAAGACGTCCGCATACTGTCCAATTTAGTCGAAAAAAACAGGTCGCAAATTTCACTCATTTGGATTTTTACTGAATGTTTATCAGATAAACAGTTCACTTTAGTAACACTCACTTTAGTAACAGTCTGTTTCACTTTATTAAATTAGACAATATGAGAGAACCTACCAGAAACTGACAAAGCAGACAAGAGAGAACTGCGCAGATAACCGTACTTTGCTACTCAAGGAGAAATGTCTTCTTTTTTTAACTTAATCTTTCTTCACATAAGCCACATTCAGAGCAGAATCCAAGTGTACAGAACAACAGACAAGAAGAGTCTGAACATTTCCACAATTCAACCAAATTAGAGACAAAAGCCATTCGTCATGTTTGGGGTGTAATCAACACCGACTTCCAGTCACCTCTTGTTCAAATGGCACAGGGTCACACTTATGTTGCTCCTAATCGTTGTGTGTCTTTATTTTGTAGAGACGACTAATCTAATTATTGCTATGATACATACAAATGAACATAACATAACATAATTATTAAAAATTCACAAAGATTGGAGAAAGGGTTGATTTTTTAAATGATTTTTGTTAAACACATTTGCAGAATTTATGTCTCTCTGTTTAGAAAAGGAAAAAGGCAGAGTAAGAGAGAGTGACGGATTAGATTACGTTAAGCCTACAAGCACAGAACGTCCAAAAGGAGAGGGGACTATTTGTATGAAAGACTCCCCTGGTATTCCCATGGGGGATAACGAATACATTTCAAGAATATCTTACAGAACAATACAACGTAACACTCAGGCAAAACAAAAATCACTTGGAAATGGAGCTTTCGAGAGCTTCACGCTTTTAATGAAAGATCAGGAACGCACATTCCAATTCAAACTCGACTCAAATTGATATGCTGGCTTATTAATGAAAGATCAAGAATGCCCATTCCAATTCATACTCGACTCAGAATGCTACGACGCCTTTTCAAAACATAGATTCATAGACAGTTAGAAAAGGATCCATCAGATTTCTCCTTATGGGGATGGGGGTGGGGTGGGGTGGGGTGGGGCGGGTCTGCTGAAAGACTAACATAAAAAAAAGCAAAGCTAGTTACAGATGAAAACATCTTAGCCCCTCTACACCAACATATACGTTTTAAAAATTACCAACAACATATTTCTAAAGAAAAAGAATGGCTATTTCGTACCACACACACACACACACACACACGCACGCACGCATGCACGCACGCACGCACACACACGCACGCACGCACGCACGCACGCACACACGCACGCACGCACGCACGCGCGTGCGCCGCGCGCACGCACGCACACGCACACGCACACGCACACGCACGCACGCACACACGCACACACGCACACACGCACACGCACGCACACCTCAAAGTTTCTCATGAAATGTTTCACTTCCCAGCAACATTCCGCTATTCTCAGGAAAGGTGCAGGGTTGGGATAGGTCTAGGATTCTTTTTATAAACCTGAAAGAGGCAGAGACTTTGAGATTGAGGGTCGTAAACATGACGGGGGTGCCTAAAGAACAACTATACCACGGGAGAAAAAACAACCCACAGACACAGAAGACCCTCTCTACACCCCACCCCACTCCCACCTTTCTCTTTTTGGAGTTGATCATCTGGGCAGCTACTGATTCCCGGAGTGCTGCAGTATATACTGGAAACCCCAGTTTTATGCATCAGGCCGTGTAGTCATGAGCGCACATCTTATACAGTCAACACGGGTAGTGGTTTGTAACTTAGGGTTAACAGCCATTCTTTCTTCTTCTTCTTCTTCTTCTTCAGCGTTCCAGCTGAATCATGCCCTAGATGTCCAGTCCGGTGTTGTTGATGAAGAAGGTGGTTGTCTCCAGGTCTTGATTGGTACCCCACAGCTTTCCCGCCAGCGTAGCTGCATTTGGCCAGTGCTGGGTTCGTGCATCTTGATACAGGGGGCAGGACTGCAGGATGTGCTCAGGGGGTTGTGGGCCTGTCTCACACGGGCAGTCAGGTGTGTGTGACAGCCCAAGGCGGTACATGTGGGCACGCAGTCGGCAGTGACCAGTCCGTAGTCTAAACATAGTGGTCTGCTGTTGACGCTGTAGGTGGGGCATCTGATCATCAGATGGGTGATTGCGTTGATCATCCCAGAGTCTTTAAACAGCCAATCGTTTAAGGGGGCAGCTTAGTCTAATTGACATACCACTACCCGTGCTGACTGTCTAAATAAGACGCGCTCGTGACTACACGGCCAGAATCATCCACACGCTGATGGAGGGTTTCGAGAGCAAGAAGAACAAGAAGAGAGAAAAGACAGGCGTGAAGACAGACACAGGTTGACCTCTGACCTTCAGCCTTCTCCGGGGTCACCAGGGGCAAGAGGATCACCAGACCCACCAGCATAGCTACAGTCATCTTCATCATGTCTCGATCAGATCTGGAACATCAAAATGCTCCTGTCCAGACGATTGATACGTTGTCTAACGATGGACAGTCTGAGGCAAGAGTATTGCTGTTTAGTAGTGAAGTATAAAAATCATTCTAAAAACTCGCAAGTACAAGATCGAGGGGTTATCGATAATTTTCTGGATGTGGCGATTCTGTTGACATCACAAAAATACAAATGGTACCATGCGGTAGACCATTATGATGATGTTTATGTTGCACATTTTCATTACTTTTCACCTGACCAAAACCGAAGTCGACTGAAGTAGCACTATAATACACTTAGCAAGGTTTTTGCAAATGCTAAAAATATTTGTTATTGATTAAACTCTGTATTGAGTTATGTTGATTTGTTCTGATTCAATATACCATTCTGCCCTGGTTGAAATGAAATGCTTTGACACAATGTTTTGTTTGTCTTTATGCTGAAACGTGATGTGTTTGATGTGTGTATATTTATCTAACCTAATCTTGGCCCTTCTTATTATAATTTTGTAACAAATTATTTATCTATTTGTTTGTTTGGTTGTTTATAATCATGTCTCAGTTTCTTCCATTATTACACTTTGCTTAGTATCCATCACGTTGTTATAATTCCCATGTACTGATCTTACTTGTTGCAGCCAATACTGTGTAATTTAAATGTTTTGAGCACCCAGTATAAGCTCTATGCTTGTTGTGCTCTGCGATCTTCATGTTGATGCTGCTTTGTCACATGATAGTTTACGGATAAATTTGTTTAAACCAATATCAGAAAACACACCAACCATTAATAAAGACTGACCGGTCCACTTTACAATAAAAACAATAAATGCTAAACAAGTCATAACCGAAGCAAGGAAAATGTATCATATTAAAGCATGCGCTCTGTCGAAGATTATCTTTTTTCTGTTTACTGCTGCCATATCCTCCACACGATTTTGAAAACTGTCAGCAGAAAAGTATGTATCAATTTGACTGGGATAAAAAGAGGTAACGCGTTCGCCTCGTATACAAAAAACCCGAGTTCTAGCCTGGGTACAGGTTTTTTTTTCCCCTCTCACTCTGCACTAGGCCTTACGGTCTGAGCATGGAGTCTTTCGGATGAGACGATAAACCGAGGTTCCGTGTGCCCATGCACTTAGTACACGTTAAAACCCAGTGGCAACGAAAAAGTTGTCATTAATTATTTTGGTCAAAATGTACCCCCCTCCCTTTCCTTCCTCATCACTAGTCATACAAAGACCTCATGCAAATTATAAAAAAAAATGGGTGGCGCGCCTCTGGCTGCGACACGCTCTCCAGGTGGGAGCAACCCGAATTTCGCAGAGACGCCTCTGTGACTATTAAGTACCAAATACCCAATACCAAAGAACGACAAACTAAGTAGGAAGATTTCGCATTAAATATTGAACAGGGTGGAGTAGGGATCCCAGATGTAGGTAAATATATGAGTGCGCTTAAAGTTACATGGATAAGAACAATTATATTCGAGCAATCATAAATGGACTCATATTGTAAAACAGCTGAATGTAAGGGCCGCATTTCTATATAAAGAAAAGTACACACCTTAATTGACACTACTAACTACAAAAATAACGTTCATAAAAAAAATAGAAGAAAAGGTAGTGGTTGAAAACGTTGATGGACGTTATCTGAGCCTGTAGTTTCTATTGTAATAATTATTTTAAATGCACAAAAGCCTGGTTTCTTTTTCTTTTTAATGAGAATGATGAGTTTAACTTGGTCATTTGCTGGAAGAAAATGGCAGATTTGTTCTCATATTTTGTGTGTGTAAAATATGACATTCCTACAAACATTGTTATTTACTTTAGAAAACATTATTTATTTTTAAAAAAGGCAGTAGAATTAACTGATGACAATTTTTTTTCCACTTTCAACAAACAAAGTGCTATCTCTTTTACGTTCCATTCCTAGAGGTGCAAGACTGCTTTATGATTATTTGGTAAATAATGTAACAAGTCCAACATGTTGCCAAAACTAGGATAGGAGTCTCGCAAGAAATGTGTTGAAGAAAGTTTTATTTCAGAAGATTAAAACATTAAAGAAGTGAAATTAAAATGGACCCAAATTAGAATTGTTCATAGCATTATTGGAACTAACATTAGTCGTCAAAGCATTAATTGTGAAACAACAAATTAGTGCTCTTTTTGTACAGAAAAAAGTGTTGTTTGTAATATTGAAGAAGAAAATATCTGACACCCTTTTCTGATACTGTCAATTTGTTCAAACGTTTTGGAATAAAGTTCATCAAACAAAGCTTGCAAAAAACAATTATGTCCAATAGCAAACACTTTTACATTTAATGAACGTTTAGAGGTTTTCGATTGTGAAAAGAATGTCCACACAGGTGATATAATAGATTTGATCATCTTACTCGCCAAAACGTACATCTATAAATGCAAGAAAGAAAAAAGAAAGGATTTCTGGTCTCTG
>CM065693.1:54054797-54060742 GCA_017654935.2 Phymorhynchus buccinoides
GTATTATTAGTTTTTGTAACTGTTCTCTCTCCTTGTTTAGATTGTCCCTCTCTTTCATGGCTTCCTGTATGTCAGGTGTGAGCCAAGCAGGGAGAGAAGGTTCTTTAACTCTTTTCCTGCGAAGCGGTGCGTGCTTGTTCACTATTGGGAGAAGCATATTATAAAAAGCATCTAGAGCACTCTCAGGGTCAATATTATTAAAAACTTCAGTAAAATTGGTTATATTAAGGTCATAAAAGTAGTCATTTTGACTAAAATGTTTAAACGATCTGCAATGAATGGTAGTGTGTCCCTTCTTTGGCTGTTTTGGAGGCTTGAATAGATAAGTGCAACAAATAGGGAAATGGTCGCTAATACTTTTATTTAAAGTTCTAACGTTTGATACCAAGCGTGTATTATTTGTAAGAATATGGTCAAGAAGGGTGGAAGAGTTGGGGGTGGCTCGGGTGGGGGAGGTTACAAGTTGGTGCAAACCATCATTGTGGATAATGCAAAATTATATTCTGATGCAGACAGATACTGCAATGAACTGTAAGTAGTATCACTTGAGTGCCATCAATACCGAAAGGTGTCGTTAGTCCGTCACCAAGACGGACTATTGCGATGGGCTGGTTTTTATTTTTGTTTGTTTTGTTTGTTGTTGTTTTTTTTTGGGGGGGGGGGGGGGGGGGGGGTGTTTCTGTCTGTCCCAAGGATATCTCCCGAACCGCTTGACCGAATCGCGTCAAAGTTTGTGTGAAGGTGTGCCTCCTTAATAGAAAGAGATCGGCGCAAACCATTTTGCCGTCGTGACCTTGACCTTGACGTACGACCTTGAAAACCGAAAATCTATTTTTAGCCATATCTCGGGCACCGATCAACATAGGATGTTGAAACTTGGTATGAAGGTGGTTTGGCTTATGCCCGTTCTGATGATGGCATACCGATCAAGGTCAAGGTCAAGGTCAAAAAGATCGCTGGAGCCTGAAAATCGGAGGGTCATTTTTTTCTCCTTCTGTCTGTCCCAAGGATATCTTTCGAACAGGTTGACAGAATCACGTCAAATTGTGTGTGCTGGTGTGTCACCATGAGAGGAAGGCATCCGCGCAAACCATATTGCCGTCGTGACCTTGACCTTGGCGTACGACCTTGAAAACCGAAAATCTTTCAGGGGCCATAACTCCCACACCGTTAGTGTTAGAGTCTTCAAATTTGGCATGAAGGTACTTTGGCTTATGCCCGTTCTGATGGTGGCATACCGATCAAGGTCAAGGTCACGGTCCGGGCGATCCGTAGGCCTTGAAAGTGGTAGGGGTCTACACATTGGGTTTTAAGCCATATTTTCCACATTGGTACTTGACAGAAGCGCTTCAGATTGTGTGTGGTACTGTATACCCTAGAGAAGAAAACATCCGAGCATAAATTATCACCATGCTGACCTTGACCTTGAAGTGTGACCTTGAAAACCGAAATTTCCTTCTTTGCGCTATATGTTTCTTCTTCAAGCTGTATCTCGTGAACTAGAAGACAGATTCCCTTCCAATTTTGTGTCAGGATGTGACACTCTACGGGGTGTCGCAAGTGCGTGGCATTGCTGGTGACGGACATGTCTGCCGCTCGGCGACGCCCTTGTTACTTTTATTATCTTCCATTTCAGTCCAGCACGGAACAAGAATGATGGACAAGATAAATAAAAACGACAACGTTAAAAATGACAGTTTTCTGCAAATTCTCATAGTTAAGCTTTTGAAGGATTGAAACAAATGGATTTGAAATAGACAAAGAGGCCAAAGAGGGGAGAGCGATTGGAAGAAAGGGAGTGAGAAAGAGAGAAAGAAAGGGAGTGAGAAAGAGAGAAAGAAAGGGAGTGAGAAAGAGAGAAAGAAAGGGAAAGAAAGAGAGTGAGAAAGAGAGAAAGAAAGGGAGTGAGAAAGAGAGAAAGAAAGGGAGTGAGAAAGAGAGAAAGAAAGGGAGTGAGAAAGAGAGAAAGAAAAGGAGTGAGAAAGAGAGAAAGAAAGGGAGTGAGAAAGAGAGAAAGAAAGGGAGTGAGAAAGAGAGAAAGAAAGGGAGTGAGAAAGAGAGAAAGAAAGGGAGTGAGAAAGAGAGAAAGAAAGGGAGTGAGAAAGAGAGAAAGAAAGGGAGTGAGAAAGAGAGAAAGAAAGGGAGTGAGAAAGAGAGAAAGAAAGGGAGTGAGAAAGAGAGAAAGAAAGGGAGAAAGAAAGGGAGTGAGAAAGAAAGAAAGAAAGAAAGAAAAGAAGAGAGGGAAATGAAGTTTCATGAAGAGAGAGAGATAGAGAGAGGGGGAGGGAGAGGGAGGGAGAGGAAAGGAGAAGGAGGGAGGGATGAGCAAGTTAGGGAGAGAGAGAGAGGATGAGAGAATGAGAGTGTCTCATTCTGAGAGAGAGAGGAGGGGGGGGGGAGAAAGAGGAGGGTGAAGGGAAGGAGGAACGGGGAAGGGAGAGAAGGAGAGAGGTAGGGGAATGGAGGGAGAGAGAGAGAGTGAGAGAGAGAGGGGTGGGGGAGACTTCAACCTTCAGACACTTTATTTTACAAAGATGGGAACAATAGCTGAGAGAGAGAGAACGAGAGGGAGAGAGATAGAGGGAGAGAGATAGAGAAATGGAGAGAGAGAAAGAGAGAAACAGAGAGAGAGAGAAGAAGGGGGAGAGAGAGAGAGAGAGAGAGAGAGAGAGAGAGAGAGAGAGAGAGAGAGAGAGAGAGAGGAGGGAGAGAGAGAGAGAGAGAGGAGGGAGGGAGAGAGAGAGAGAGAGAGAGAGAGAGAGAGAGAGAGAGAGAGAGAGAGAGAGAGAGAGAGAGATAAAGAGAGAGAGAGGAGAGGGGGGGGGGCATCATACATTTTCCATCTTAGATATACATGTACGTGGTTTCGCTTGCAGTTCAGTTACGATGATAGAAAAGAGCGTGGTTATCAGCAGCGGAAAGAACATTGGCATCCTGTGGTATAGCCATAAATAACGCAATTGCCTTTGCCACCACAGCAGGATCTGTTGTTAGTGCAGCCTGAAGGTTTCCCAGGGTGTCTTGATCCTGATTCCACAGCTACGCAGTCCGGGTGAGAGTCCCTTTCGGTTATCAAAGTCCTGGAGACAGAGAGAGAACACTCAAACACTGAACACTGAACAACTTTATTTAACAAGGATAAGGATTTCAGGCGATGCCTATTCGTACAACAATCTATCCTTGGAGAGAGTGAGAGAGATTGATTGATTGAATTTTATTTATAGAGGGTAATAGAGTAAGCAATAACATGCTTTTTTTTTTTTACATCCAGCCCTCTGGACAAAATACATATATAAAAGTAGAAAATGGAAAACGAAAATAAACACATACAAAGTAATATAAAGCATGCAAAAAACATCCCTATATTGTAACACATCAATAACAAAATCAAACCTATTATTATTAACTATGCTAATTATTAACATTCAAAATGTGTGAAGTAAGCGCATACACACGGGAAAATAAAACCCAATCCTACTTTTCACACTCATCTTTAAACATTCAAAATAGAGAAGTGCACAAACATAAAAAATAAAAAAAAATACCTCAATCATACTTCATCATTAAAATGTACTTATTTGAAGAAACCCATGCATATAACAAGTCAAACATAGTATTACTTTACCTACTCATCTTAGCATGCACAATTTAAAATGTAAATACATGTACCCATGGCAACATGAAACCTATTCCTACATTCCATTATTCATTTTTAGCATGAACATATTAAAAAGTAAACACACACTCGTAACAAAAGCAAACCTAGTCATATTATTTGCAAGCGAATACACATATTAAAAAGTAAATACTGCTCATAACGAAATCAAGCCTGAACCTACTTTCTAGTCCTCATCTTTAACACACACATAAGTAAAACTTAACTCATTACAAAATTAAAACTAATCCTTATTTTACATACTCGTAACATGTACACATTTTGAATTTAAAGCCGATACACATAATAAAATCAAGCCTAAGCCCATTTTACATACTAATCTTAAAAATACATCAAGCTTAAATGTAAGCACATGCACATGACAGAATAAATCCAAATCCTATTCTACATACTCATCTTTAACATGCACGCATTTTGGAGTAAACACTTATGCATAACAAGATGAAACCCAATCCTATAATAATAATAGTAGCAATAATAATAATAATAATCAAAATAATAATAATTCATATAGCGCTAAAACTCCATATAGTAGTATGCTCGTTGCACGTTACAAAAGCAACAATGAAAGATGAGAAACATTAATTAAAATCAGCAAGAAAGTCATACCACCAACATTCGAATACAAAGAAATAAAGTAACGAAATAACATGATTTTCACTCACAAAGACATCCACCCTCGTTCACCAAGCACTGTCACTCTCTCATTACACATCACACTCACAAAAACTAATAAAAATGTAAACAAGTAACCGGAAGGAATGCACCAATTAATACGTGCGTACACACGGCCCATACTCTCTCTCTCTCTCTCTCTCTCTCTCTCTCTCTCTCTCTCTCTCTCTCTCTCTCTCTCTCTCTCTCTCTCTCTCTCTCTCTCTCTCTCTCTCTCTCTCTCTCTCTCTCTCTCCTCTCTCTCTCTCTCTCTCTCTCTCCCCCTCCCTCTCTCTCTCTCTCTCTCTCTCTCTCTCCCTTCCCCTCTCTCCCTCTCTCTTCCTCTCCCTCTCTCCCTCCCCTTCTCCCCTCTCTCTCTCCCTCTCTCCCCCTCTCTCTCTCTCCCCCCTCTCTCTCTCTCTCCCTCTCTCTCTCATCATACAGGATCCCCAATACAATATATCAAAGAGACACTTTTCGTTACATAAATATAAACATTCTGGCTAAATCACAATAAACAAAATAAAACAACATAAGCCTAAAGAAAAAAAAAAAGAAAAAAAAATGTGTATACTAAATAATTATTTTATGACACTAAGCACACACTCGCGCGCGCGCACACACACACACATACACGCGCGCGCATGCATGCGCACACACACTAAGAGAGAGAGAGAGAGAGAGAGAGAGAGAGAGAGAGAGAGAGAGAGAGAGAGAGAGAGAGAGAGAGAGAGAGAGAGAGAGAGAGAGAGCGACAGACAGACAGACAGACAGGCCGACAGAGATAGATAGACTGAGTGAGAGAGAGAAGCATATCTAACACACTCATCTTTAACAATCATAACATTATAAACACAGCCGATAAACACCGATACATGACAAAGTCGAGCCTAGTTACTTGTAGGCCTACTTCGCATATTCAACTAAAAAATAAACTTAGAAGTAAGCACACACACACACGTTATAAAACCATAGTAAATACATATCCATAACATCATCAAACTTAATCTTACTTTATATAAGTATTTATTTATTGATTTTTAGCATGCACAAATTTGTAAATTAGCATACACACTCGACAAAATCAATCCTAATCCTACCTTATACACTCAAGTTTCAAATATACACTCAACTAACAAAACAAATTTAAAAGTAAGCATGTGCACATGTCAACAGCAAAATAAATCCTACATCATCTTAATTGTTAACAAATACAAAAAACGACACTAATATTTTTATATATAACATGAGAAAATCAAGCCTAAGCCAACATTACACACTTGTCTGTAAAATGCAAAAAATAGAATAAAACACATACACATTATTAAATCAAACTTAATTGTGTTTAACATAGCCAATTTTAACATGCATACCTTTATACATGACAGATCAAAACAAGTTAAAGTTAGATGCACAAAATATTCATGAGTTAAAAAGTAAACACATGTAGGCATCATGATAAATAACAGTGCATACGTTCAATATTTATTTATGTTAGTCCATCGGAGTCAGCAGCAATGACTTAATGCTATTTGTAAAATAAAATAATAAAAATTTAAAAACAAAAAACAAAACAAAAAAACTGTTGGGTAAAACATATACAATAAGTCATGTT
>CM065693.1:54061242-54063742 GCA_017654935.2 Phymorhynchus buccinoides
GTGTATGCAATTGCGTCTGTCCATAACATTGTTTCTTGCACACAAATAGAAATACTCATGCGCAAGCATAAAATATGCACACACATATCATAATGATGACATATGCATGCTCACACAAATAGTGAATAGTTGTATAGTACATAATACACACAGATATGTGCATGTGCGTACTGACATGCAGGGTGACACACACACAACAAATTAAAGTGAGTGCATGAACACACACAGTCTTCTACACAGACACCAGACAGAAATACAGACGGGGGAGAGAGGGGGAGAGAGAGAGAGGGGGAGAGAGAGAGAGAGAGAGAGAGAGAGAGAGAGAGAGAGAGAGAGAGAGAGAGAGAGAGAGAGAGATGAGTCAGAGAGAGGAACAGTGGAAGGGAGAGTGAGAAAAGGGAGCATGTCATGGTCAGCTCCATAATGAAACACCTGGAGCAGAATAACATCCTGACCCCTCAGCAGCATGGCTTCAGATCCAAACGCAGCTGCGAGGCTCAGCTCATTGAACTAATGGAGGAGCTGACAGAGAATCTGGAATCCGGAAAACAGACAGACATGATAATCATGGACTTTGACAAGGTCAATCATAGCCTTCTGCTGCACAAACTACACATGTATGGCATAAGGGGCAATGTCAACAGATGGGTGGCGGACTTCCTCCTCGGCCGACGGCAGGCTGTCGTTCTTGAGGGCACCCAGTCAGCCTACATCAGTGTGAAATCGGGCGTGCCACAGGGATCAGTGCTAGGCCCATGCCTATTTCTGGTATACATAAATGACTTGCCAGAAAAACGGTCTTCAAATGCGAGGCTCTTTGCTGACAACACGACAGTCTACAGGCTCATCTGCTCAGGGGAGGACCATGCCTGCTTACAGAAAGACCTCCAACGCCTTGAGGAATGGGAGAAGAAGTGGGATATGCAGTTTCACCCTGGGAAGTGCCAGACTCTGCCTTTCACCCGCAGCAGGAAGCCCTTGCACCACCCATACCAACTGCATGGACACACCTTGGACACCGTCTAAACAGCCAAGTATCAAGGTGTCACCCTACAAGCAACTGGCAGCTGGCCTGGTATGTTCATGTCAGTGAACACTATTACGGCAAAGGCCAGCCAGACACTTGGCTTCCTTCGAAGGAACCTGAAGATAGCCTCCACTGAACTGCGAGAGAAAGCCTACATGGCATTTGTCAGACCTCTCCTTGAGTTTGCATGCACGGTCTGGGACCCCTTCACTCAGAAGAGTATAGACAAGGTGGAAGCAATCCAACGCAGGGCTGCCAGATTTGTCTTAAATAGATACCATGGGACAGCCAGCGTTACCGACATGCTACAGAGGCTCAGATGGAATCCACTGCAGCAACGCTGACAATTAAGCCACCAGACTCACCATGCTTTATAAAATACTCAATGGCATGGTGAGTATATATGAGCAGGAGCAAAGTCATACCCCAGCCAGAGCGGCAACTTAGGGGTCATCCACAACAGCTCCTCATCCCCCAGTGTCGGACGCGGTACCGTCAAAGCTCCTTTCCCCCACGAACAATCAAGGAGTGGAACGACCTGCCAACACCCACAGTGAAGACCAGAACCCCAGAGAGCTTCACAGTCGAAGTCTGGAAGTTCCTCAAAGCCGGGACACCCTCGGCCTCCTGCTGCACCATTGTTTGTGGCACGCGGTCTATTTTTACCACTCCAATCATGAGTTACCTCCCCTGGCTTTTCAATAATTTTAATCTGTAAACCAGAATGTTATCTCTGCACCATTTCGTAACTTTTTATATCTTTTGGAAAACATTTAAAACTATGTATCCTACTTATACTCATCAAAAGAAGCACCGCATACTCGTCGTGTCTGTTGTAGTGTCTGTATTACGTATGTTTATTCTTTTGTACGCTTTTAAAATACATAATTTTAAAGAGCGGCCTCAATTAATTTTGAAGTGTAGCCTCGATTTGAAGTGCGACATTTTGTCAAAATGTGCGACAATTTTGGACCGACAGACAGACAGACCGACCGACCAACAAAGTGAGTTATAGGTTTGTGGCTTGAGCCACAAACAAAAAGAAATCGGGTGGCACCACATACACGTACAGAACGCACGCATGCACACGAGAATATTCTGTCGCACACTGTCAATCTAAAGCAGGAAACTGACACGCATAGATCACAAATTTCGTGCAGAAGAGAAAGTGACAACAGGAGGAGGGTGGTTTCTGAAGCCATCACATTGCAGAGCGCTCGCTTTGCTCGCTATAGCGTCTGCCCCGTGACACACATGTATGAATACTCTCTCTCTCTCTCCCTCTCTCTCTCTCTCTCTCTCTCTCTCTCTCTCTCTCTCTCTCTCTCTCTCTCTCTCTCTCTCTCTCTCTCTCTCTCTGTCCCTCCCTTTCTCTCTTGCATTAACATACACACACGTAAACACACACACACACACACACACACACACACACACACACACACACACACACACACACACACACACACACACACA
>CM065693.1:54066242-54112356 GCA_017654935.2 Phymorhynchus buccinoides
AATAAAAATTAAATAAATAATAATAATAATAATAATAATATTAATAATTTAAAAAAAAGAAAAAAAAGAACAGAAATCAAGCAATCCTAATTTATACTGATATGCAGTCGTTTTAAAGCTTTGTAAGAAAAAAATGTAAAAATAAGAGATTCGCAAGTGTTTTGTAATGCATTTGATTGTTGAGTGCAAGAATGCTTTTATACATTCCACTTTGCATTGTCACTTATTTTTCTCTTTGCTTTGCTACTTCAGTGTTGTTGTTTTTGAAATTTGTTTGCTTCTGAATTGAATTTGTATTTGCTGTGGATTTTGACCACAGTCGTATATTTTTTTACATTGCATTTTTGCTCTCAATTACTGCATTTTGACCCCTTGTATTCATTCGGTTCTGGGATGGTAGCTTTATTATTGTATTATGTGTTTTTGTCGCAGCAGACGGACAGACAGACAATGGATTGAAAACAAAGTCAATAAACTTCTTTTTATGACACTACTATTGCATTCTTGGTGTTAAAATATAGAGTAGGAGATAGAAGCAAGGACGGGCTAATCTGTAGACTAGGTATTCTGCCTAGTCAACAGATTATGCTGCCTATTTCATAGATTAGACTGCCTAGTCTGTAGATTAGGCACGTCTGGAAAGTTAGTTTACAAGTTAGGCAGTCTGAGTGCCTAATTCACAAATTAGGCAAAGTGGCTGCCTAGTCTACAGACTAGGCAATAGGGCTTTTGCCACGTCAGGGCGACCTTGAATTTCACCGGTTGAATTAGAAAGGTCAGCGTAACTCGGGCAGAACGAATACGGGCAAATTAGTAGTCTAGTATAGAGAGCGAACACACGTGGCAAATGCCCTATTCTGCGAGTTAGGCACGACACATGCATGAATGTTGTGTAAGAGAGAGAGTGACAGAACGAGAGGAAAATGCACAGGGAACACAGAGAGAGAGAGAGAGAGAGAGAGAGAGAGAGAGAGAGAGAGAGAGAGAGAGAGAGAGAGAGAGAGAGAGAGAGAGAGAGAGAGAGAGAGAGATATGCTGAGAAAGAGAGAGAGACTGAAAGAGAGAGATAGAGAGACAGAGACACAGAGAGAGAGGCTGAATGAGAGATAAAGATTGAGAGACTAAGCGAGAGAGAGAGAGAGAGAGAGAGAGAGAGAGAGAGAGAGAGAGAGAGAGAGAGAGAGAGAGAGAGAGAGAGAGAGAGAGAGAGAGAGAGAGAGAGAGAGAGAATGAGAGAGAGAGAGAGAGAGAGAGAGAGAGAGAGAGAGAGAGAGAGAGAGAGAGAGAGAGAGAGAGAGAGAGAGAGAGAGAGAGAGAGAGAGAGAGAGAGAGAGAGAGACAGACACACACACACACAGAAAAGAGCGCGCTCAACAAAATAAGTTCGCAAGAAAACCACACTTTTCTCAGACATGTCACGCTGCTGTTAAGTTTTATTTTCAAGAAAATGTTCCATCATTATGTGGATAATGCAAAATTATATTCTGATGCAGACAGATACTGCAATGAACTGTAAGTAGTATCACTTGAGTACCATCAATAACGAAAGGTGTCGTTACTTTTATTATCTTCCATTTCAGTCCAGCACGGAACAAGAATGATGGACAAGATAAATAAAAACGACAACGTTAAAAATGACAGTTTTCTGCAAATTCTCATAGTTAAGCTTTTGAAGGATTGAAACAACTGGATTTGAAATAGACAAAGAGGGCAAAGAGGGGAGAGCGATTGGAAGAAAGGGAGTGAGAAAGAGAGTGAAAGAAAGGGAGTGAGAAAGAGAGAAAGAAAGGGAGTGAGAAAGAGAGAAAGAAAGGGAGTGAGAAAGAGAGAAAGAAAGGGAGTGAGAAAGAGAGAAAGAAAGGGAGTGAGAAAGAGAGAAAGAAAGGGAGTGAGAAAGAGAGAAAGAAAGGGAGTGAGAAAGAGAGAAAGAAAGGGAGTGAGAAAGAGAGAAAGAAAGGGAGTGAGAAAGAGAGAAAGAAAGGGAGTGAGAAAGAGAGAAAGAAAGGGAGTGAGAAAGAGAGAAAGAAAGGGAGTGAGAAAGAGAGAAAGAAAGGGAGTGAGAAAGAGAGAAAGAAAGGGAGTGAGAAAGAGAGAAAGAAAGGGAGTGAGAAAGAGAGAAAGAAAGGGAGTGAGAAAGAGAGAAAGAAAGGGAGTGAGAAAGAGAGAAAGAAAGGGAGTGAGAAAGAGAGAAAGAAAGGGAGTGAGAAAGAGAGAAAGAAAGGGAGTGAGAAAGAGAGAAAGAAAGGGAGTGAGAAAGAGAGAAAGAAAGGGAGTGAGAAAGAGAGAAAGAAAGGGAGTGAGAAAGAGAGAAAGAAAGGGAGTGAGAAAGAGAGAAAGAAAGGGAGTGAGAAAGAGAGAAAGAAAGGGAGTGAGAAAGAGAGAAAGAAAGGGAGTGAGAAAGAGAGAAAGAAAGGGAGTGAGAAAGAGAGAAAGAAAGGGAGTGAGAAAGAGAGAAAGAAAGGGAGTGAGAAAGAGAGAAAGAAAGGGAGTGAGAAAGAGAGAAAGAAAGGGAGTGAGAAAGAGAGAAAGAAAGGGAGTGAGAAAGAGAGAAAGAAAGGGAGTGAGAAAGAGAGAAAGAAAGGGAGTGAGAAAGAGAGAAAGAAAGGGAGTGAGAAAGAGAGAAAGAAAGGGAGTGAGAAAGAGAGAAAGAAAGGGAGTGAGAAAGAGAGAAAGAAAGGGAGTGAGAAAGAGAGAAAGAAAGGGAGTGAGAAAGAGAGAAAGAAAGGGAGTGAGAAAGAGAGAAAGAAAGGGAGTGAGAAAGAGAGAAAGAAAGGGAGTGAGAAAGAGAGAAAGAAAGGGAGTGAGAAAGAGAGAAAGAAAGGGAGTGAGAAAGAGAGAAAGAAAGGGAGTGAGAAAGAGAGAAAGAAAGGGAGTGAGAAAGAGAGAAAGAAAGGGAGTGAGAAAGAGAGAAAGAAAGGGAGTGAGAAAGAGAGAAAGAAAGGGAGTGAGAAAGAGAGAAAGAAAGAAGTGAGAGTGAGAAAGAGAGAAAGAAAGAAAGGGAGTGAGAAAGAGAGAAAGAAAGGGAGTGAGAAAGAGAGAAAGAAAGGGAGTGAGAAAGAGAGAAAGAAAGGGGAGTGAGAAAGAGAGAAAGAAAGGGAGTGAGAAAGAGAGAAAGAAAGGGAGTGAGAAAGAGAGAAAGAAAGGGAGTGAGAAAGAGAGAAAGAAAGGGAGTGAGAAAGAGAGAAAGAAAGAAGGGAGTGAGAAAGAGAGAAAGAAAGAAGGGAGTGAGAAAGAGAGAAAGAAGGGAGTGAGAAAGAGAGAAAGAAAGGGAGTGAGAAAGAGAGAAAGAAAGAAGGGAGTGAGAAAGAGAGAAAGAAAGGGAGTGAGAAAGAGAGAAAGAAAGGGAGTGAGAAAGAGAGAAAGAAAGAAGGGAGTGAGAAAGAGAGAAAGAAAGAAGGGAGTGAGAAAGAGTGAGAAAGAGAGAAAGAAAGAAGGGAGTGAGAAAGAGAGAAAGAAAGGGAGTGAGAAAGAGAGAAAGAAAGGGGAGTGAGAAAGAGAGAAAGAAAGGGAGTGAGAAAGAGAGAAAGAAAGGGAGTGAGAAAGAGAGAAAGAAAGGGAGTGAGAAAGAAGAAAGAAAGGGAGTGAGAAAGAGAGAAAGAAAGGGGAGTGAGAAAGAGAGAGAAAGAAAGGGAGTGAGAAAGAGAGAAAGAAAGAAGGGAGTGAGAAAGAGAGAAAGAAAGGGAGTGAGAAAGAGAGAAAGAAAGGGAGGGAGTGAGAAAGAGAGAAAGAAAGAAGGGAGTGAGAAAGAGAGAAAGAAAGAAGGGAGTGAGAAAGAGAGAAAGAAAGAAGGGAGTGAGAAAGAGAGAAAGAAAGAAGGGAGTGAGAAAGAGAGAAAGAAAGGGAGTGAGAAAGAGAGAAAGAAAGGGAGTGAGAAAGAGAGAAAGAAAGAAGGGAGTGAGAAAGAGAGAAAGAAAGGGAGTGAGAAAGAGAGAAAGAAAGGGAGTGAGAAAGAGAGAAAGAAAGGGAGTGAGAAAGAGAGAAAGAAAGGGAGTGAGAAAGAGAGAAAGAAAGAAGGGAGTGAGAAAGAGAGAAAGAAAGAAGGGAGTGAGAAAGAGAGAAAGAAAGAAGGGAGTGAGAAAGAGAGAAAGAAAGAAGGGAGTGAGAAAGAGAGAAAGAAAGAAGGGAGTGAGAAAGAGAGAAAGAAAGAAGGGAGTGAGAAAGAGAGAAAGAAAGAAGGGAGTGAGAAAGAGAGAAAGAAAGAAGGGAGTGAGAAAGAGAGAAAGAAAGAAGGGAGTGAGAAAGAGAGAAAGAAAGAAGGGAGTGAGAAAGAGAGAAAGAAAGAAGGGAGTGAGAAAGAGAGAAAGAAAGAAGGGAGTGAGAAAGAGAGAAAGAAAGAAGGGAGTGAGAAAGAGAGAAAGAAAGAAGGGAGTGAGAAAGAGAGAAAGAAAGAAGGGAGAGAAAGAAGAAAGAAGGGAGTGAGAAAGAGAGAAAGAAAGAAGGGAGTGAGAAAGAGAGAAAGAAAGAAGGGAGTGAGAAAGAGAGAAAGAAAGAAGGGAGTGAGAAAGAGAGAAAGAAAGAAGGGAGTGAGAAAGAGAGAAAGAAAGAAGGGAGTGAGAAAGAGAGAAAGAAAGAAGGGAGTGAGAAAGAGAGAAAGAAAGAAGGGAGTGAGAAAGAGAGAAAGAAAGAAGGGAGTGAGAAAGGGAGAAAGAAAGAAGGGAGTGAGAAAGAGAGAAAGAAAGAAGGGAGTGAGAAAGAGAGAAAGAAAGAAGGGAGTGAGAAAGAGAGAAAGAAAGAAGGGAGTGAGAAAGAGAGAAAGAAAGAAGGGAGTGAGAAAGAGAGAAAGAAAGAAGGGAGTGAGAAAGAGAGAAAGAAAGAAGGGAGTGAGAAAGAGAGAAAGAAAGAAGGGAGTGAGAAAGAGAGAAAGAAAGAAGGGAGTGAGAAAGAGAGAAAGAAAGAAGGGAGTGAGAAAGAGAGAAAGAAAGAAGGGAGTGAGAAAGAGAGAAAGAAAGAAGGGAGTGAGAAAGAGAGAAAGAAAGAAGGGAGTGAGAAAGAGAGAAAGAAAGAAGGGAGTGAGAAAGAGAGAAAGAAAGAAGGGAGTGAGAAAGAGAGAAAGAAAGAAGGGAGTGAGAAAGAGAGAAAGAAAGAAGGGAGTGAGAAAGAGAGAAAGAAAGAAGGGAGTGAGAAAGAGAGAAAGAAAGAAGGGAGTGAGAAAGAGAGAAAGAAAGAAGGGAGTGAGAAAGAGAGAAAGAAAGAAGGGAGTGAGAAAGAGAGAAAGAAAGAAGGGAGTGAGAAAGAGAGAAAGAAAGAAGGGAGTGAGAAAGAGAGAAAGAAAGAAGGGAGTGAGAAAGAGAGAAAGAAAGAAGGGAGTGAGAAAGAGAGAAAGAAAGAAGGGAGTGAGAAAGAGAGAAAGAAAGAAGGGAGTGAGAAAGAGAGAAAGAAAGAAGGGAGTGAGAAAGAGAGAAAGAAAGAAGGGAGTGAGAAAGAGAGAAAGAAAGAAGGGAGTGAGAAAGAGAGAAAGAAAGAAGGGAGTGAGAAAGAGAGAAAGAAAGAAGGGAGTGAGAAAGAGAGAAAGAAAGAAGGGAGTGAGAAAGAGAGAAAGAAAGAAGGGAGTGAGAAAGAGAGAAAGAAAGAAGGGAGTGAGAAAGAGAGAAAGAAAGAAGGGAGTGAGAAAGGGAGAAAGAAAGAAGGGAGTGAGAAAGAGAGAAAGAAAGAAGGGAGTGAGAAAGAGAGAAAGAAAGAAGGGAGTGAGAAAGAGAGAAAGAAAGAAGGGAGTGAGAAAGAGAGAAAGAAAGAAGGGAGTGAGAAAGGGAGAAAGAAAGAAGGGAGTGAGAAAGGGAGAAAGAAAGAAGGGAGTGAGAAAGAGAGAAAGAAAGAAGGGAGTGAGAAAGAGAGAAAGAAAGAAGGGAGTGAGAAAGAGAGAAAGAAAGAAGGGAGTGAGAAAGAGAGAAAGAAAGAAGGGAGTGAGAAAGAGAGAAAGAAAGAAGGGAGTGAGAAAGGGAGAAAGAAAGAAGGGAGTGAGAAAGGGAGAAAGAAAGAAGGGAGTGAGAAAGAGAAAAGAAAGAAGGGAGTGAGAAAGAGAGAAAGAAAGAAGGGAGTGAGAAAGGGAGAAAGAAAGAAGGGAGTGAGAAAGGGAGAAAGAAAGAAGGGAGTGAGAAAGAGAGAAAGAAAGAAGGGAGTGAGAAAGGGAGAAAGAAAGAAGGGAGTGAGAAAGAGAGAAAGAAAGAAGGGAGTGAGAAAGAGAGAAAGAAAGAAGGGAGTGAGAAAGAGAGAAAGAAAGAAGGGAGTGAGAAAGGGAGAAAGAAGGGAGTGAGAAAGAGAGAAAGAAAGAAGGGAGTGAGAAAGAGAGAAAGAAAGGGAGTGAGAAAGAGATAAAGAAAGAAGGGAGTGAGAAAGGGAGAAAGAAAGAAGGGAGTGAGAAAGGGAGAAAGAAAGGACTTCAACCTTCAGACTCTTTATATTACAAGGATGGGAACATAGGTTGAAAGAGAGAAAGAGAGAAACAGAGAGAGAGGAGGGAGAAAGAGAGACAGAGAGAGAGAGAGAGAGAGAGAGAGAGAGAGAGAGAGAGAGAGAGAGAGAGAGAGAGAGAGAGAGAGAGAGAGAGAGAGAGAGAGAGAGAGAGAGAGAGAGAGAGAGAGAGAGAGAGAGAGAGAGAGAGAGAGAGAGAGAGAGAGAGAGTACCAGACATTTTCCTTCTTAGTTATACATGTACGTGTCTTCGTTTGCGGTTCAGTTACGATGGTGGCAAAGAGCGTGGTTATCATCAGTAGACTATTCACATATGCATCCTCCGTTATTTTTAACGCAACGGCCCTGGCCTCCTCGGCAGGAATTGCCGACGCCACAGACGTCACGTTTCCTTCCCGCATGTCCTGGTGCCTGTGTCTTTACGCATTCCGCGTCGTCCCTCCTTTCGGTTCTGGAGACAGACACAGAGAGTGAGATAACACTGAACACTATGCACTAAGCACTGAGCACTGGGAAAAAAATGATTGAACAAGGATAAAGAGTTTTAGGCGATGCCTATTCTTACAATCTGTCCTTGGAGAGAGAGAGAGAGAGAGAGAGAGAGAGAGAGAGAGAGAGAGAGAGAGAGAGAGAGAGAGAGAGAGAGAGAGAGAGAGAGAGAGAGAGACAGAGAGAGAGAGAGAGAGAGAGAGAGAGAGAGAGAGAGAGAGAGAGAGAGAGAGAGAGAGAGAGAGAGAGAGAGAGAGGAGAGAGAGAGAGAGAGAGAGAGAGAGAGAGAGAGAGAGAGAGAGAGAGAGAGAGAGAGAGAGAGAGAGAGAGAGAGAGAGAGAGAGAGAGAGAGAGAGAGAGAGAGAGAGAGAGAGAGAGAGAGAGAGAGAGAGAGAGAGAGAGGAGAGAGAGAGAGATAGACACACAGAGAGAGAACTTGAAAACTTTAACTTTATTTTCAAGGATAACGATTTAAGCAACGCCTAGTCTTCCAATCTGTCCTTGATACATGTACGAACATAGAACACAAACGTGGCAAGGCAGACTATTACGCATACAGATGCGAGCATAAAGGCAGCAAAGCAGGTGATATTATGAGAGAGAGAGAGAGAGAGAGAGAGAGAGAGAGAGAGAGAGAGAGAGAGAGAGAGAGAGAGAGAGAGAGAGAGAGAGAGAGAGAGAGAGAGAGAGAGAGAGAGAGAGAGAGAGAGAGAGAGAGAGAGAGAGAGAGAGAGAGAGAGAGAGTGAGAGAGAGAGAGAGAGGAGAGAGAGAGAGAGAGAGAGAGAGAGAAAGAGAGAGAGAAGGAGAGAGAGAAAGAGAGAGAGAAAGAGAGAGACAGATAGAGAGAGAACGAGAGAGAAAGAGAACAGAACAACAACAACAGAACAACGTTTTAATGAACCGGGCCATCTGCCCATGTCAAAGGGAACAGTGGGAAGAGGACATTGTTAAATCAAACAAACAAAAGGGGAAATCCATACCACAAAATATTTTTCTTCCATACTATATATAGAGAAAGTTTTCTAGCTCAGTTTGAATGTTCACTGTGGACATTCTTTGCAGGCCGATATGCAGACTGAAGAGTCTTTCTCAAAGACGAAACAGCTGTCTTTGCATAGGCATTGTCTATCTCCCCCATTGGGAGAAAAAGTAAATCAGCACATTATTTTATTTTATTCTTTTTCAGAACACAGACCAAATCGTAAAGTTAAAATTAAAGTTATTGAGTTTCTTTCTTAAGTTCACAAACTGATACATTGGACACAAAGACAGTTTTATTAAAGCAAACTATATATATAAGAGGAAAGTCTAATGGTGTGGTTGTTTTTTCTTCTTCAATTCTTGTACGTTTATATCATACTTCGAAGAAGGAAAGCGCATCAGTCTACCTGATCCAGGCACACCTCTCTACATTCCTCCTCACCGGGAGTATGTTGGTGTTTACTACGATTTCTATGACCTCCCCTATTGAATCCTTCACTGGATCCACCAACATGGCATCCCATCTCTTCTACTCTCTTCGAGGGATTGTAATTTTAGAACATTACTATTTTTGTTATTTTACACAAGATTTTTACCATTTCTTTTGAATTAAGTGCTGGTTTGCTTTTATTGTGGACTTTCAATCTGGTGCAAAGAAGACAACCTTTCTCTTGGAGAAAGTTTTCTAGCTCAGTTTGAATGTTCACTGTGGACATTCTTTGCAGGCCGATATGCAGACTGAAGAGTCTTTCTCAAAGACGAAACAGCTGTCTTTGCATAGGCATTGTCTATCTCCCCATTGGGAGAAAAAGTAAATCAGCACATTATTTTATTTTATTCTTTTCAGAACACAGAACAAATCGTAAAGTTAAAATTAAAGTTATTGAGTTTCTTTCTTAAGTTCACAAACTGATACATTGGACACAAACACAGTTTTATTAAAGCAAACTATATATCGAGGGGTGAATGCCAGAATTGCCCATCTGTGCTCTTTATTCTTTTTGAGATAGACCGTTCTGGCAGGCACCCCTCGATATATAAGAGGAAAGTCTAATGGTGTGGTTGTTTTTTCTTCTTAAATTCTTGTACGTTTATATCATACTTCGAAGAAGGAAAGCGCATCAGTCTACCTGATCCAGGCACACCTCTCTACATTCCTCCTCACCGGGAGTATGTTGGTGTTTACTACGATTTCTATGACCTCCCCTATTGAGTCCTTCACTGGATCCACCAACATGGCATCCCATCTCTTCTACTCTCTTCGAGGGATTGTAATTTTAGAACATTACTATTTTTGTTATTTTACACAAGATTTTTACCATTTATTTTGAATTAAGTGCTGGTTTGCTTTTATTGTGGACTTTCAATCTGGTGCAAAGAAGACAACCTTTCTCTTGGAGAAAGTTTTAAATCAGAGACACGGAGAGAGTCAGACAGTAAACAGGGAGACACATGAAACACAAAACATCCAGGTGGTGTTTTATTGGGTCTTCTTATTGAGGCTTTAGCAGACAGATACATGCGTATGACACAAATACGTAACATACCACCGGAATGTTTTGTGTTTCATGTGTCTACGATTGGTCCTAGTGGTCATCTAATTATAAACAGGGAGAGTAGAAAATACACCCGGGCACCCCCTCCCCACCCCCACCCCTGCTCACAGTCAGAAACAAAACATGGAAGAATAAGTTTACCCTTCCGCGAGATGCTTGAAGAGGTCCAGCAGATCCCCTTGCATCTCCTTGCTCTCTGCAAATTGGCAAATCACAAATATATAAAAACACCTAGGGGAGAGCAGTTCGTGAACATTAGAGTTGTTTACCTCCATTATTCGGTCAAATACCATAGCAACAATGCAACAATGGCGTCGAAGCTTGAAACCGCAGGTGCGAGTCAGCGACTTGCAACCATTGTTCTTAGAAAAAAATTAGTATAGGGGTGGCCAGTGGCCACAAACTGATAAAACTTGCAAAATGTGACGTAAAAATATAAATGACTTTTTTTTTTAGAATGACGCAGGGTGTTCTAAGTGCTGTATGTCTGTTCAAACACATGAATTGATAGACTACGAGAGCTGATGGTAGAGTGACTTCCCCTGTTTGACTTAGGCAAGAACACTCCCACACACCATGAAGTTACTCCCCTTAATTATTTCCGAACAATTCCTATTCACGTGCTTTATTCATGCAACATAGGCCATAGCCCCTAACGAACAAAGTAGAGAGACGTTGGGGGCGAGGGTGGTGAACGGGAAAATAAAACTTCCAAAAATAATTCTAGTGAACAAAACTGGTAGGATTTCGTCAGAGTCATTTTGGACAGTAGAGTTTCACGAGAATCATGCCTCGCTAATGTCACAGTCGGATCGCATCGTATGCAGTGTGTCTGCCCTTTATTAAGAGTTTCACGAGAATCATGCCTCGCTAATGTCACGGTGGGATCGCATCGTATGCAGTGTGTCTGCCCTTTATTAAGAGTTTCACGAGAATCATGCCTCGCTAATGTCACGGTGGGATCGCATCGTATGCAGTGTGTCTGCCCTTTATTAAGAGTTTCACGAGAATCATGCCTCGCTAATGTCACGGTGGGATCGCATCGTATGCACGAGAATGTGTGTCTGCATGCCTTTATTAAGAGTTTCACGAGAATCATGCCTCGCTAATGTCACGGTGGGATCGCATCGTATGCAGTGTGTCTGCCCTTTATTAAGAGTTTCACGAGAATCATGCCTCGCTAATGTCACGGTGGGATCGCATCGTATGCAGTGTGTCTGCCCTTTATTAAGAGTTTCACGAGAATCATGCCTCGCTAATGTCACGGTGGGATCGCATCGTATGCAGTGTGTCTGCCCTTTATTAAGAGTTTCACGAGAATCATGCCTCGCTAATGTCACGGTGGGATCGCATCGTATGCAGTGTGTCTGCCCTTTATTAAGAGTTTCACGAGAATCATCGCCTCGCTAATGTCACGGTGGAGTTTCACGATCGCATCGCTAATGTCACGGTGGGATCGCACCGTATGCAGTGTGTCTGCCCTTTATTAAGAGTTTCACGAGAATCATGCCTCGCTAATGTCACGGTGGGATCGCATCGTATGCAGTGTGTCTGCCCTTTATTAAGAGTTTCACGAGAATCATGCCTCGCTAATGTCACGGTGGGATCGCATCGTATGCAGTGTGTCTGCCCTTTATTAAGAGTTTCACGAGAATCATGCCTCGCTAATGTCACGGTGGGATCGCATCGTATGCAGTGTGTCTGCCCTTTATTAAGAGTTTCACGAGAATCATGCCTCGCTAATGTCACGGTGGGATCGCATCGTATGCAGTGTGTCTGCCCTTTATTAAGAGTTTCACGAGAATCATGCCTCGCTAATGTCACGGTGGGATCGCATCGTATGCAGTGTGTCTGCCCTTTATTAAGAGTTTCACGAGAATCAATGCCTCGCTAATGTCAACGGTGGGATCGCATCGTATGCAGTGTGTCTGCCCTTTATTAAGAGTTTCACGAGAATCATGCCTCGCTAATGTCACGGTGGATCGCATCGTATGCAGTGTGTCTGCCCTTTATTAAGAGTTTCACGAGAATCATGCCTCGCTAATGTCACGGTGGGATCGCATCGTATGCAGTGTGTCTGCCCTTTATTAAGAGTTTCACGAGAATCATGCCTCGCTAATGTCACGGTGGGATCGCATCGTATGCAGTGTGTCTGCCCTTTATTAAGAGTTTCACGAGAATCATGCCTCGCTAATGTCACGGTGGGATCGCATCGTATGCAGTGTGTCTGCCCTTTATTAAGAGTTTCACGAGAATCATGCCTCGCTAATGTCACGGTGGGATCGCATCGTATGCAGTGTGTCTGCCCTTTATTAAGAGTTTCACGAGAATCATGCCTCGCTAATGTCACGGTGGGATCGCACCGTATGCAGTGTGTCTGCCCTTTATTAAGAGTTTCACGAGAATCATGCCTCGCTAATGTCACGGTGGGATCGCACCGTATGCAGTGTGTCTGCCCTTTATTAAGAGTTTCACGAGAATCATGCCTCGCTAATGTCACGGTGGGATCGCATCGTATGCAGTGTGTCTGCCCTTTGTATTAAGAGTTTCACGAGAATCATGCCTCGCTAATGTCACGGTGGGATCGCACCGTATGCAGTGTGTCTGCCCTTTATTAAGAGTTTCACGAGAATCATGCCTCGCTAATGTCACGGTGGGATCGCATCGTATGCAGTGTGTCTGCCCTTTATTAAGAGTTTCACGAGAATCATGCCTCGCTAATGTCACGGTGGGATCGCATCGTATGCAGTGTGTCTGCCCTTTATTAAGAGTTTCACGAGAATCATGCCTCGCTAATGTCACGGTGGGATCGCACCGTATGCAGTGTGTCTGCCCTTTATTAAGAGTTTCACGAGAATCATGCCTCGCTAATGTCACGGTGGGATCGCATCGTATGCAGTGTGTCTGCCCTTTATTAAGAGTTTCACGAGAATCATGCCTCGCTAATGTCACGGTGGGATCGCATCGTATGCAGTGTGTCTGCCCTTTATTAAGAGTTTCACGAGAATCATGCCTCGCTAATGTCACGGTGGGATCGCATCGTATGCAGTGTGTCTGCCCTTTATTAAGAGTTTCACGAGAATCATGCCTCGCTAATGTCACGGTGGGATCGCACCGTATGCAGTGTGTCTGCCCTTTATTAAGAGTTTCACGAGAATCATGCCTCGCTAATGTCACGGTGGGATCGCATCGTATGCAGTGTGTCTGCCCTTTATTAAGAGTTTCACGAGAATCATGCCTCGCTAATGTCACGGTGGGATCGCATCGTATGCAGTGTGTCTGCCCTTTATTAAGAGTTTCACGAGAATCATGCCTCGCTAATGTCACGGTGGGATCGCATCGTATGCAGTGTGTCTGCCCTTTATTAAGAGTTTCACGAGAATCATGCCTCGCTAATGTCACGGTGGGATCGCATCGTATGCAGTGTGGCCCTTTATCGCATCGTATGTCAGTGTGTCTGCCCCCTTTATTAAGAGTTTCACGAGAATCATGCCTCGCTAATGTCACGGTGGGATCGCACCGTATGCAGTGTGTCTGCCCTTTATTAAGAGTTTCACGAGAATCATGCCTCGCTAATGTCACGGTGGGATCGCATCGTATGCAGTGTGTCTGCCCTTTATTAAGAGTTTCACGAGAATCATGCCTCGCTAATGTCACGGTGGGATCGCATCGTATGCAGTGTTTCACGAGAATCATGCCTCGCTAGTCACGGTGGGATCGCACCGTATGCAGTGTGTCTGCCCTTTATTAAGAGTTTCACGAGAATCATGCCTCGCTAATGTCAGCAATGCAGTGTGTCTGCCCTTTATGAGTTTCACGAGAATCATGCCTCGCTAATGTCACACGCATCGTATGCAGTGTGTCTGCCCTTTATTAAGAGTTTCACGAGAATCATGCCTCGCTAATGTCACGGTGGGATCGCATCGTATGCAGTGTGTCTGCCCTTTATTAAGAGTTTCACGAGAATCATGCCTCGCTAATGTCACGGTGGGATCGCATCGTATGCAGTGTGTCTGCCCTTTATTAAGAGTTTCACGAGAATCATGCCTCGCTAATGTCACGGTGGGATCGCATCGTATGCAGTGTGTCTGCCCTTTATTAAGAGTTTCACGAGAATCATGCCTCGCTAATGTCACGGTGGGATCGCACCGTATGCAGTGTGTCTGCCCTTTATTAAGAGTTTCACGAGAATCATGCCTCGCTAATGTCACGGTGGGATCGCACCGTATGCAGTGTGTCTGCCCTTTATTAAGAGTTTCACGAGAATCATGCCTCGCTAATGTCACGGTGGGATCGCATCGTATGCAGTGTGTCTGCCCTTTATTAAGAGTTTCACGAGAATCATGCCTCGCTAATGTCACGGTGGGATCGCATCGTATGCAGTGTGTCTGCCCTTTATTAAGAGTTTCACGAGAATCATGCCTCGCTAATGTCACGGTGGGATCGCATATGCGTATGCAGTGTGTCTGCCCTTTATTATTAGAGTTTCACGAGAATCATGCCTCGCTAATGTCACGGTGGGATCGCATCGTATGCAGTGTGTCTGCCCTTTATTAAGAGTTTCACGAGAATCATGCCTCGCTAATGTCACGGTGGGATCGCATCGTATGCAGTGTGTCTGCCCTTTATTAAGAGTTTCACGAGAATCATGCCTCGCTAATGTCACGGTGGGATCGCATCGTATGCAGTGTGTCTGCCCTTTATTAAGAGTTTCACGAGAATCATGCCTCGCTAATGTCACGATCGCAATGCAGTGTGTCTGCCTTTATTAAGAGTTTCACGCATAATGTCACGGTGGGATCGCATCGTATGCAGTGTGTCTGCCCTTTATTAAGAGTTTCACGAGAATCATGCCTCGCTAATGTCACGGTGGGATCGCATCGTATGCAGTGTGTCTGCCCTTTATTAAGAGTTTCACGAGAATCATGCCTCGCTAATGTCACGGTGGGATCGCATCGTATGCAGTGTGTCTGCCCTTTATTAAGAGTTTCACGAGAATCATGCCTCGCTAATGTCACGGTGGGATCGCATCGTATGCAGTGTGTCTGCCCTTTATTAAGAGTTTCACGAGAATCATGCCTCGCTAATGTCACGGTGGGATCGCATCGTATGCAGTGTGTCTGCCCTTTATTAAGAGTTTCACGAGAATCATGCCTCGCTAATGTCACGGTGGGATCGCACCGTATGCAGTGTGTCTGCCCTTTATTAAGAGTTTCACGAGAATCATGCCTCGCTAATGTCACGGTGGGATCGCATCGTATGCAGTGTGTCTGCCCTTTATTAAGAGTTTCACGAGAATCATGCCTCGCTAATGTCACGGTGGGATCGCATCGTATGCAGTGTGTCTGCCCTTTATTAAGAGTTTCACGAGAATCATGCCTCGCTAATGTCACGGTGGGATCGCATCGTATGCAGTGTGTCTGCCCTTTATTAAGAGTTTCACGAGAATCATGCCTCGCTAATGTCACGGTGGGATCGCACCGTATGCAGTGTGTCTGCCCTTTATTAAGAGTTTCACGAGAATCATGCCTCGCTAATGTCACGGTGGGATCGCATCGTATGCAGTGTGTCTGCCCTTTATTAAGAGTTTCACGAGAATCATGCCTCGCTAATGTCACGGTGGGATCGCATCGTATGCAGTGTGTCTGCCCTTTATTAAGAGTTTCACGAGAATCATGCCTCGCTAATGTCACGGTGGGATCGCATCGTATGCAGTGTGTCTGCCCTTTATTAAGAGTTTCACGAGAATCATGCCTCGCTAATGTCACGGTGGGATCGCATCGTATGCAGTGTGTCTGCCCTTTATTAAGAGTTTCACGAGAATCATGCCTCGCTAATGTCACGGTGGGATCGCATCGTATGCAGTGTGTCTGCCCTTTATTAAGAGTTTCACGAGAATCATGCCTCGCTAATGTCACGGTGGGATCGCATCGTATGCAGTGTGTCTGCCCTTTATTAAGAGTTTCACGAGAGTTTCACGAGAATCATGCCTCTGCTAATGTCACGGTTTCACGAGATCGCATCGTATGCAGTGTGTCTGCCCTTTATTAAGAGTTTCACGAGAATCATGCCTCGCTAATGTCACGGTGGGATCGCATCGTATGCAGTGTGTCTGCCCTTTATTAAGAGTTTCACGAGAATCATGCCTCGCTAATGTCACGGTGGGATCGCATCGTATGCAGTGTGTCTGCCCTTTATTAAGAGTTTCACGAGAATCATGCCTCGCTAATGTCACGGTGGGATCGCATCGTATGCAGTGTGTCTGCCCTTTATTAAGAGTTTCACGAGAATCATGCCTCGCTAATGTCACGGTGGGATCGCATCGTATGCAGTGTGTCTGCCCTTTATTAAGAGTTTCACGAGAATCATGCCTCGCTAATGTCACGGTGGGATCGCATCGTATGCAGTGTGTCTGCCCTTTATTAAGAGTTTCACGAGAATCATGCCTCGCTAATGTCACGGTGGGATCGCATCGTATGCAGTGTGTCTGCCCTTTATTAAGAGTTTCACGAGAATCATGCCTCGCTAATGTCACGGTGGGATCGCATCGTATGCAGTGTGTCTGTCCTTTATTAAGAGTTTCACGAACAAAGGCATGAGAATGGACCAGTATGGCAGAAAGATGGTGGACGATGTACGAGAGGCAGTCATTCTGCAAATAGTAAACTGTGGATGATTTCCGGTACAACGTGCAAAATGGTTAATTTATGTGAACTATTTTGCTCACTAAGGTCAAAGCTGTTTTTGGAGCCCTTCACCATGCATCCAGCCGTTATGGTGATTGAGCCACAGCTCACTTGGTCCGAAACACAAAAAGCTAAAAATAGTGTCCAAAACGGGAAAATAAAGATTTACGTTTTGCACGTGAGAAACTGACAGGTTGGCCATAAAAAGTGCAGTAGTCAGCTTTTTTCTATTACTCACCACCCAAAATCCACGGCCTGACAAAAATGATCGACAAGCAGATTCTGGGGCTCTGAGATATGACTGAAGCATAAAGCAAGCACCCAGAGCCATAGATGGACATTTTCAGCAGTATACCAACTGGGGAACAATGGACAATCACAAGGAGTGCTTCTGAGAAACCTTGACCTGGTGCTCTAAGCGTGATCAAGCACAAGACATGTCAGGGTCATCCACCGAAGACGTCTCCAAGATCGGTTCTAGAGCACCACAAAAACCGCCAGAACATCTCAAGGAGAGCATGGAAGACTGATCAGTAGTTCCACAGTCTGAAAATGTCTGGCAGAAACTGGCTTCAGGTGCTGTAGGCCGTGTATCAGAACGGTATCAAAACCAGACAAATGTCTGGCAGAAACTGGATTGAGGTGCTGTATGCCGTGTAAAAGAGCTGTAAGAAACCAGTCAAAAGACGTCCGCATACTGTCCAATTTAGTCGAAAAAAACAGGTCGCAAATTTCACTCATTTGGATTTTTACTGAATGTTTATCAGATAAACAGTTCACTTTAGTAACACTCACTTTAGTAACAGTCTGTTTCACTTTAATAAATTAGACAATATGAGAGAACCTACCAGAAACTGACAAAGCAGACAAGAGAGATCTGCGCAGATAACCGTACTTTGCTACTCAAGGAGAAATGTCTTCTTTTTTTAACTTAATCTTTCTTCACATAAGCCACATTCAGAGCAGAATCCAAGTGTACAGAACAACAGACAAGAAGAGTCTGAACATTTCATCATTTCAACCAAATTAGAGACAAAAGCCATTCGTCATGTTTGGGGTGTAATCAACACCGACTTCCAGTCACCTCTTGTTCAAATGGCACAGGGTCACACTTATGTTGCTCCTAATCGTTGTGTGTCTTTATTTTGTAGAGACGACTAATCTAATTATTGCTATGATACATACAAATGAACATAACATAACATATTAAAAATTCACAAAGATTGGAGAAAGGGTTGATTTTTTAAATGATTTTTGCTAAACACATTTGCAGAATTTATGTCTCTCGGTTTAGAAAAGGAAAAAGGCAGAGTCAGAGAGAGTGACGGATTAGATTACGTTAAGCCTACAAGCACAGAACGTCCAAAAGGAGAGGGGACTATTTGTATGAAAGACTCCCCTGGTATTCCCATGGGGGATAACGAATACATTTCAAGAATATCTTACAGAACAATACAACGTAACACTCAGGCAAAACAAAAATCACTTGGAAATGGAGCTTTCGAGAGCTTCACGCTTTTAATGAAAGATCAGGAACGCACATTCCAATTCAAACTCGACTCAAATTGATATGCTGGCTTATTAATGAAAGATCAAGAATGCCCATTCCAATTCATACTCGACTCAGAATGCTACGACGCCTTTTCAAAACATAGATTCATAGACAGTTAGAAAAGGATCCATCAGATTTCTCCTTATGGGGATGGGGGTGGGGTGGGGTGGGGTGGGGCGGGTCTGCTGAAAGACTAACATAAAAAAAAGCAAAGCTAGTTACAGATGAAAACATCTTAGCCCCTCTACACCAACATATACGTTTTAAAAATTACCAACAACATATTTCTAAAGAAAAAGAATGGCTATTCGTACCACACACACACACACACACACACACACACACACACACACACACACACACACACGCACGCACGCACGCACGCACGCACGCACACACGCACACACGCACACACGCACGCACGCACGCACACACGCGCGCACGCACGCGCACGCACACACGCACGCACGCGCACGCACACACGCACACACGCACACACACACACGCACGCACACCTCAAAGTTTCTCATGAAATTTTTCACTTCCCAGCAACATTCCGCTATTCTCAGGAAAGGTGCAGGGTTGGGATAGGTCTAGGATTCTTTTTATAAACCTGAAAGAGGCAGAGACTTTGAGATTGAGGGTCGTAAACATGACGGGGGTGCCTAAAGAACAACTATACCACGGGAGAAAAAACAACCCACAGACACAGAAGACCCTCTCTACACCCCACCCCACTCCCACCTTTCTCTTTTTGGAGCTGATCATCTGGGCAGCTACTGATTCCCGGAGTGCTGCAGTATATACTGGAAACCCCAGTTTTATGCATCAGGCCGTGTAGTCATGAGCGCACGTCTTATACAGTCAACACGGGTAGTGGTTTGTAACTTAGGGTTAACAGCCATTCTTCTTCTTCTTCTTCTTCTTCTTCTTCTTCTTCTTCTTCTTCTTCTTCTTCTTCTTCAGCGTTCCAGCTGAATCATGCCCTAGATGTCCAGTCCGGTGTTGTTGATGAAGAAGGTGGTTGTCTCCAGGTCTTGATTGGTACCCCACAGCTTTCCCGCCAGCGTAGCTGCATTTGGCCAGTGCTGGGTTCGTGCATCTTGATACAGGGGGCAGGACTGCAGGATGTGCTCAGGGGGTTGTGGGCCTGTCTCACACGGGCAGTCAGGTGTGTGGGACAGCCCAAGGCGGTACATGTGGGCACGCAGTCGGCAGTGACCAGTCCGTAGTCTAAACATAGTGGTCTGCTGTTGACGCTGTAGGTGGGGCATCTGATCATCAGATGGGTGATTGCGTTGATCATCCCAGAGTCTTTAAACAGCCAATCGTTTAAGGGGGCAGCTTAGTCTAATTGACATACCACTACCCGTGCTGACTGTCTAAATCAGACGCGCTCGTGACTACACGGCCAGAATCATCCACACGCTGATGGAGGGTTTCGAGAGCAAGAAGAACAAGAAGAGAGAAAAGACAGGCGTGAAGACAGACACAGGTTGACCTCTGACCTTCAGCCTTCTCCGGGGTCACCAGGGGCAAGAGGATCACCAGACCCACCAGCATAGCTACAGTCATCTTCATCATGTCTCGATCAGATCTGGAACATCAAAATGCTCCTGTCCAGACGATTGATACGTTGTCTAACGATGGACAGTCTGAGGCAAGAGTATTGCTGTTTAGTAGTGAAGTATAAAAATCATTCTAAAAACTCGCAAGTACAAGATCGAGGGGTTATCGATAATTTTCTGGATGTGGCGATTCTGTTGACATCACAAAAATACAAATGGTACCATGCGGTATGACCATATGATGTTGCACATTTTCTGGATGTTTACAAATGGTACCATGCGATGTTTCTGCACATCACAAAAATACAAATGGTACCATGCGGTAGACCATTATGATGATGTTTATGTTGCACATTTTCTGGATGTGGCGATTCTGTTGACATCACAAAAATACAAATGGTACCATGCGGTAGACCATTATGATGATGTTTATGTTGCACATTTTCTGGATGTGGCGATTCTGTTGACATCACAAAAATACAAATGGTACCATGCGGTAGACCATTATGATGATGTTTATGTTGCACATTTTCTGGATGTGGCGATTCTGTTGACATCACAAAAATACAAATGGTAAATACAAATGGTACCATGCGGTAGACCATTATGATGATGTTTATGTTGCACATTTTCATTACTTTTCACCTGACCAAAACCGAAGTCGACTGAAGTAGCACTATAATACACTTAGCAAGGTTTTTGCAAATGCTAAAAATATTTGTTATTGAATAAACTCTGTATTGAGTTATGTTGATTTGTTATGATTCAATATACCATTCTGCCCTGGTTGAAATGAAATGCTTTGACACAGTGTTTTGTTTGTCTTGATGTTGAAACGTGATGTGTTTGGTGTATATTTATCTAACCTAATCTTGGCCCTTCTTATTATAATTTTGTAACAAATTATTTATCTATTTGTTTGTTTGGTTGTTTATAATTATGTCTCAGTTTCTTCCATTATTACACTTTGCTTAGTATCCATCACGTTGTTATAATTCCCATGTACTGATCTTACTTGTTGCAGCCAATACTGTGTAATTTAAATGTTTTGAGCACCCAGTATAAGCTCTATGCTTGTTGTGCTCTGCGATCTTCATGTTGATGCTGCTTTGTCACATGATAGTTTACGGATAAATTTGTTTAAACCAATATCAGAAAACACACAACGCATTAATAAAAACTGACCGGTCCACTTTACAGTAAAAACAATAAATGCTAAACATGGTTGTAAGTCATAACCGAAGCAAGGAAAATGTATCATGCTAAAGCATGTGCTCTGAATCAGGCTCATTTAGATTAATTTATATTGAATCAATTAAAAGAGTATATAAAAGCAAACGTGGATTCATTATGAATAGTTTTTGTTTTCATTCTGAACATAACATAACATGTAGAATAATTATAAATGATATACTATTCGAACGGGTGCCATGTTTCATATAATATGTCTTCGTTGTTCACAATACGTGCGTAGAGGCCAAGCCAAAATGATCACACCTGTCTATTTTACATTTATTAATTATTTATTTACGCAAGAGCGGAGTTTGTACGCTTTTGAGGCGATCGAACAGAAGGTCTCATGAAAAAATTACAAAATGCTACAGGAAAGAAAATCCCATCAAAATCTAAAAGAAGTATGCGGAAAACAATCACATTAAAAAATATATAATCTAAATCTATGTGGCTTCAGTACATGGTATTGCATCCCAACTTAACCCTGCCTCCCTTTCCAATTGTGTATTTGCTACGGACCAGAAAATGAAGCAAAACAACTCATGTTTAAAACACTAAAAAAACAAGAGGCAAAGCCTTCAAAGGTCACTCGAACAGGCACATGTGGGACATAAATATACATAAAGATGCTGGGAGGATGATGGAGGTTCTGCAATACCAGGAAAGTCCCGAGCTTTTAAACAATGAAGATGATTTTATGTTGCTAGCAATCTGAATGAAATTTTAACATCCTCCGGTCTGGAACAAGTACATATAAGGGGCATTAATAACTATAAAGATAGTGGGACAATCCTGGAGGTACTGCAATACCAGGAAAGTCCTGAAGGTTTTTGTTTAATAATCAAGATGATTAAACCCACAATGTGAGAATAACAGCTAGCAAGCAAAGTCAGAAGAAGAAGAAGAAAAATGGTGTTTTACGTCCTCTCGGTCTGGAACAGACACATATATGACATTTGTAGATACAAAGACGGTGGGAACAATACTGGAGGCAATGCCCAGAGGCAGTGCAACACCAGTAAAGTCCCGAGAACAATACAGATAGGTGTAGCGGTAACCACGCCTCGGTTAAACCTCATTGGCTATGGTACCGCCACAATAAGGAGAATAGACCAACAAGCAAAGTCAAAGAGAGAAAGATAGTGTTTTACGTCCTCTCGACCCTGCAAGGTACATATGGGACAGCAAGCAAAGTCAAAGAGAGAAAGATAGTGTTTTACGTCCTCTCGACCCTGCAAGGTACATATGGGACAGCAAGCAAAGTCAAAGAGAGAAAGATAGTGTTTTACGTCCTCTCGACCCTGCAAGGTACATATGGGACAGCAAGCAAAGTCAAAGACTGTTATAACTTATATATCTAATTACTTTTAAAAGCAAACAATGGGATGTCAACATTGCTTCTAAATGTGTCTTGTTTTTAATTTTTTTATATGCTTTAAACTTTGACTTATAAACTGTTGAAATGTTCAATGTTTGTATACTTCTATTGATTTTTCATTTCTCAAAGTTAAAAAAGAAAAGTTCAAATGTAGTAATTAATGAAACCATTGCCTTAAACTAGTTTTTGACAAGGGAAGCAACTCCATCTCTGGCTATAATTAGTTGCTCTGAAATCTTGTAATACTCTCTAAACCCACTAACCTAAAATGTTATCTGTTTGTTATCTGTTTACAGTGTTACCGACCCTCTCTGCTTTCAAAGCTAACCTCAAAACCCATCTGTTCCCCCGTCATTAAAGCTCCGCTCTCTTTCTCTTTCCTCCCTTGCCTTTATGTCTGTTTCTGCTGTATTCCATTTATGTCATACGTGTGTGTTTGCTTTGTATTCCGTTTTTGGTTGAATGCGTTATGAATGCTAACGTGTGTGTGTGCTTTGATTTGATTTCTATCAAGATTCAGCGCCATATGAATACTGTATATTGTTGTTTGAAGTATTTAATTATTCAAATTATTATTGTTTGAAAGCTTGCATAAACACCTATCTGCTTGCAAAGTTTGATCGAACGCCTTTTAGATACTGAGAAAAAGCCAACGTTAAAGTTGCCACAGACGGACACGCAAAGACACAGACCACAGCTCACATTCTCAGCATCAGAAAGTTAGACCCAGATTTCACTGCCTAGGCCCTAAGGTTCCCATTTTCCAGCAGCAGTGAGCCTGCCAAAAATAGACCTCTCCCTTTTTTTTCTCTCCTGCTGCCTTCCAGGCCTTTCTGACCTTTTAGTTACCTCTCCCTTACTGGCTGGATAGAGATAACAGTATCTCTCTCTCTCTCTCTCTCTCTCTCTCTCTCTCTCTCTCTCTCTCTCTCTCTCTCTCTCTCTCTCTCTCTCTCTCTCTCTCTCTCTCTCTCTCTCTCTCTCTCTCTCTGGTGGCATAGGTAGCGAGCTTAAAATTAGAACAGCAGTGGTGCTGGCTCAGATGAGAAGCAGGCAGGAAAAAAGAAGGGTATGTGGCTAGAGTGGGCCAAACTTTATGAAGCCAGAATGTGGCAGAAAAACATGCTGTGAGACACCCGGAAAATCGAAGCAGCATGAGAACATAGACTCACTTTCGTGTCGCCGACACAAGTGAGCAAAACAGCCTTCAATTTCAGCCCTGAATTTTGTAAATGAATTGAGACGCTGTACACAAAATACCACAGTCACTGTCAATGCCACACTTACTAACACCATGGTTTCAGATTCAAAGGGGTTGTAGACAGGGTGATCCAGTCTCATCTTATTTGTTTATTCTCTGTGTCGAGATATTGGCCATTATGATAAGGCAAAATGATTTAATAAAAGATATTACTGTTGCTGGAATAGAATATAAAAGATCACAATTTGCCGACGATACGGAATCATTGCAAGAAGGCGACAGACACTCCTTTGAACAATCTATGAAAACTCTTGAAAATGTTGGCAATGTGTCAGGTTTGGAATTAAACCTAAACAAAGCTATATATATCATTTATGCTGTGCAGCTAGGCTAGGAAATCAGAAAAATTCAAGAGTAAAATATATGCCTCATTTAAGCATGCAATCGAACCCAGAGTTGATTAAACTGCTAGGCATTTGGCTGACAAATGATTTAAAAGGTTGCATAAAAATAAGTTTTGAACAAAAATTCAGAGAAATCAAAGCGCTATATCAAGCTTAGCTTAAAAGACAGTTAACACCTATCGAACGAATCGACATTTTAAAATCCCTGATTCTATCGAAAATTATATTTTTCTGTTTACTGCTGCCATATCCTCCACACGATTTTGTAAACTGTCAGCAGAAAAGTATGTATCAACTTGACTGGGATAAAAAGAGGTAACGCGTTCGCCTCGTATACAATAAACCCGAGTTCTAGCCTGGGTACAGGGGGATTTTTCCTCACACTCTGCGATAGGCCTTACGGTCTGAGCATGGAGTCTTTCGGGCTCCGTGTGCCCATGCACTTAGTACACGTTAAAACCCAGTGGCAACGAAAAAGTTGTCATTAATTATTTTGGTCAAAATTTACCCCCCTCCCTTTCCTTCCTCATCACTAGTCATACTAAAACCTCATGCAAATTATTAAAAAATGGGTGGCGCGCCTCTGGCTGCGACACGCTCTCCAGGTGGAAGCAACCCGAATTTCACAGAGACGCCTCTGTGACTATTAAGTACCAAATACCCAATACCAAAGAACGACAAACTAAGTAGGAAGATTTCGCATTAAATATTGAACAGGGTGGAGTAGGGATCCCAGATGTAGGTAAATATATGAGTGCGCTTAAAGTTACATGGATAAGAACAATTATATTCGAGCAATCATAAATGGACTCATATTGTAAAACAGCTGAATGTAAGGGCCCCATTTCTATAAAAAGAAAAGTACACACCTTAATTGACACTACTAACTACAAAAATAACGTTCATAAAAAAAAGTAGAAGAAAAGGTAGTGGTTGAAAACGTTGATGGACGTTATCTGAGCCTGTAGTTTCTATTGTAATAATTATTTTAAATGCACAAAAGCCTGGTTTCTTTTTCTTTTTAATGAGAATGATGAGTTTAACTTGGTCATTTGCTGGAAGAAAATGGCAGATTTGTTCTCATATTTTGTGTGTGTGTAAAATATGACATTCCTACAAACATTGTTATTTACTTTAGAATCGTAAATGGGGTGAAACATTATTTATTAAAAAAAGGCAGTATAATTAACTGATGACAATTTTTTTTCCACTTTCAACAAACAAAGTGCTATCTCTTTTACGTTCCATTCCTAGAGGTGCAAGACTGCTTTATGATTATTTGGTAAATAATGTAACAAGTCCAACATGTTGCCAAAACTAGGATAGGAGTCTCGCAAGAAATGTGTTGAAGAAAGTTTTATTTCAGAAGATTAAAACATTAAAGAAGTGAAATTAAAATGGACCCAAATTAGAATTGTTCATAGCATTATTGGAACTAACATTAGTCGTCAAAGCATTAATTGTGAAACAACAAATTAGTGCTCTTTTTGTACAGAAAAAAGTGTTGTTTGTAATATTGAAGAAGAAAATATCTGACACCCTTTTCTGATACTGTCAATTTGTTCAAACGTTTTGGAATAAAGTTCATCAAACAAAGCTTGCAAAAAACAATTATGTCCAATAGCAAACACTTTTACATTTAATGAACGTTTAGAGGTTTTCGATTGTGAAAAGAATGTCCACACAGGTGATATAATAGATTTGATCATCTTACTCGCCAAAACGTACATCTATAAATGCAAGAAAGAAAAAAGAAAGGATTTCTGGTCTCTGTTGTTACTCACCACCGCCCCTCATACCTTTCAAGAAATTCTTCGCCCGGTGTTGCTCTCGTGTTGCTGACAATGGTGGTTCGCAGTCCGATGTGGCTATGGCTCCGAATGATGTAGCTGACTGGTTGTGGTGGCCTTTTTATGGGGCAGAAATGAGGCAGGTGGCAAGTTCCTCGTCAGCATTCTTTGTTCTCTGGGGCGTCTTTTCAATGGATATTGTTACCCTTAAAATGTTGATTCTGCTGTTTTGCTATTTGTTGGTTCGTTGCTGATTGGCCCAACAACATCCATCATTCACAGGCTTGGGGACCCACCAGTGTGTGACATTAAAGACACACTGACGCACCACCATTAAGTCCCTTGGGTTTTTTCTAGGTAGCTGTGACCCACATATACAAATGTCCCCAACTTCAAATTGAGGCTGCTCTTTAAAATGATGTTTCGTTTTCAATTTGGGGACATTTGTATGGGAGTCAAACCTGGTCCAAACAAGATTTCTTACCAGCTATAATAGGGAAAACGCGTGAAAAATGATTTTGACACGTGACCTGGTGGTTTTTTTTATTATTCTTGTCAGTATTCTAGTCCTCTGATCTGTCTCTTTTCATTTGGGTACAAACACCATTTCCAGTTCAGGGGCGTGTAGTCACGAGTGCGTATTAGACAGTCAATACGGGTAGTAGTAGTAGTAGTAGTAGTAGTAGTAGTAGTAGTAGTAGTAGTAGTAGTAGTAGTAGTATGTAAATGAGACTACACTCCCAAACCGATGGGCTGCTACCCGTGTTGACTGTCTAGGACGCACTCGTGGTTACACGCCTCGCTGTTCCCATCTCACGCGCTGTCTATCGGCCACACACAAAAAAAACATTCTCCGCGGGCCTGCAGCCAATCACACCATCAGTTCACAAAGCAGCCTGCACCACCCCAACGTTCCCCCTCCTTTCTCCCCATCCCTATCATCTTCCTCTCTACCGTACACCGTCCTCCAGCTTTTTGTTCAGTTAGTAGCTTGTCGGCTACAGTATTCCTGTGAGTTGAAACGAAACAGAAACAAGAACCCGAGAAGGTAACAAATAAACAAACAAAAGCAAGTTAAACTAAGCAGAAGAAGAAGAAGAAGAACAACAACAACAGCAACGGCAGCAACAACAACAGGAACAACAGCAACAGCAGCAACAACAACAACAACAACAACAAGTAAAAATGTGAACAGCATTAGAAAACATGCTTACCAATATTTCCAGCATAACGTATTTATTTATTTAGGATTATTTTTTATAGCGCATTTCCTTAAAGCACAATGCGCTAAATTCCAATTATCAAACATGTTTCAGCTTTAGAACTTTTATGTTTTGCATAACGAAACAAAAACATGTTGAATGGTGTTGAATTGTCTTTGCAACGAGGAAAGTCTCTAGGCGATCTCAACACAAATTGATTTAATGTACGTCTTTGCGTTTGATATTTTCAGTAGTATGTGATAGTGAACACACACACACACACACACACACACACACACACACACACACACACACACACCACACACACACACATTACACACACGTGCACGCAGTTACACACACATGGGCACATGTACACACAATAAAAAGTTCAAAGTCTGAAAACAGTTTGATAAATTTGAATTTAGAGCATTGTGCTTTAAAGGAAATGCGTATAAAAAAAATAATCCTGTAAATAAATAATAAATACTTATGCTGGACATATTGGTAAGAACATGTTTTCTAAATGCTGTCACATTTTTACGTTGTTGTTGTTGTTGTTGTTGTTGTTGTTGTTGTTGTTGTTGCTGCGTTGCTGTTGTTGTTTTGTTCTTCTTCTGATTCTGCTTAGTTTAACTTGCTTTTGTTTGTTTATTTGTTACCTTACTCGGGTTTTCTTGTTTCTGTTTCGTTTCAACTCACAGAATTACTGTAGCCGACAGTACTACTGAACAAAAGTGCAAGGACGGTGTACGGTAGAGAGGAAGATGATAGGGATGGGAGAAAGGAGGGGGAACGTTGGGGTGGTGCAGGTGCTTTGTGAACGAGGGTGATTGCTGCCGGTCTGAGGAGAATGTTTGTTTTTTGTGGCGATAGACAAGCGCGGAGATGGGACAGCGAGGAGGTAACCACGGAGTGCGTCTGACAGTCAAAAACACGGGTAGCAGCCCATCGGGTTGGGAGTGTAGTCTACATTTACATAATACTACTACTACTACTACTACTACTCCTACTAATACTACTACTACTACTACACCTACTACTACTACCCGTATTGACTGTCTAATACGCACTCGTGACTACACGCCCCTGAACTGGAAATGGTGTTTGTACCCAAATGAAAAGAGACAGATCAGAGGACTAGAATACTGACAAGAATAATAAAAGACCCACCAGGTCACGTGTCAAAATCATTTTTCGCGTTTTCCCTATTATAGCTGGTAAGAAATCTAGTGTGGACAGGTATTGACTCCCATAGAAATGCCCCCAAATTGAAATAGAAACATCATTTAAAGAGCAGCCTCAATTGGAAGTCGGGGACATCTGTATGTGGGTCACAATTATCCAGAAAAAAACCAAGGGATGATTGTGGTGCGTCAGTGTGTCTTTAATGTCACACACTGGTGGGTCCCCAAGCCTGTGAATGATGGATGTTGTTGGGCCAATCAGCAACGAACCAACAAATAGCAAAACAGCAGAATCAACATTTTAAGGGTAACAATATCCATTGAAAAGACGCCCCAGAGAACAAAGAATGCTGACGAGGAACTTGCCACCTGCCTCATTTCTGCCCCATAAAAAGGCCACCACAACCAGTCAGCTACATCATTCGGAGCCATAGCCACATCGGACTGCGAACCACCATTGTCAGCAACACGAGAGCAACACCCACCCCCTTATCACAGCCGCGCTAGAAGAATCTCCTTGAAAGGTTGTCTGATGAGACTGACTGTCTAAAGACCAGGCTGGATGCATCGTGAGTAATCAAACTAGAGACCAGATAATCCTTTGCTTTTTATACTTTTCTCATTGCATTTAATAGGATTGTACCCTCATCTGAGGCTTGTAATGCTCCACTGTGTTTTGGCGAGTAAGATGATCAAATCTATTATATCACCTGTGTGGACATTCTTTTCACAATCGAAAACCTCTAAACGTTCATTAAATGTAAAAGTGTTTGCTATTGGACATAATTGTTTTTTGCAAGCTTTGTTTGATGAACTTTATTCCAAAACGTTTGAACAAATTGACAGTATCAGAAAAGGGTGTCAGATATTTTCTTCTTCAATATTACAAACAACACTTTTTTCTGTACAAAAAGAGCACTAATTTGTTGTTTCACAATTAATGCTTTGACGACTAATGTTAGTTCCAATAATGCTATGAACAATTCTAATTATGCCGAGGATCCAATATTTTAATACTCTCACTTCTTTTAATGTTTTAATCTTCTGCAAATAAAACTCTCTCGTCAACACATTTCTCACTAAGACGAGACTCCTATCCTTAGTTTTGCGCCCATACATGTAAAATTCTACAGTATAAGACTTAGGCACTTGTCTTAATTACTTTATAGCCAAATATAATCAATGAAGCAAGGTCTCTGCACCTCTAGGAATTGCACGAACGCTAAAAAGACGGATATAGCCACTTTGTTTGTTGGGAATCGCCGAAAAAAATGATAGATCATCTAGACCTTAATTATACTAAGCCTCTTCTTTTAAATTAATTTTTTTTTTTTTTTTTTGTAATAAATAAGGTTTACACCCCATCAACTCATTTACTGATTCTCAAATAAAGTAAATAACAATGTTTGTAGGAATGTCATATTTTACACACACACAAAATATGAGAACAAATCTGCCATTTTCTTCCAGCAAATGACCAAGTTAAACTCATCATTCTCATTAAAAAGAAAAAGAAACCAGGCTTTTGTGCATTTAAAATAATTATTACAATAGAAACTACAGGCTCAGATAACGTCCATCAACGTTTTCAACCACTACCTTTTCTTCTTACTAAAATTATTCTTTTTATGACGTTGTTGATTTATTGTAGTTAAGCAACCCTAGATAGCTCAATTAAGGTGTGTACTTGTTCTTGATTATAGAAATTCGGCCCTTACATTCAGCATGTTATTGTCACAATATGAGATCACATGTTTAATGATTTGCTACGAATATAATTGTTAACTCGTAATCCATAAGCCTAAACTTTTAGCGCACTCATATATTTACCCCTTACTAATACTAGGATACCCTAATTCGCCCCACTCCTTGCACGCTTCAATATTTAATGCGAAATCTTTTCCTCATTTAGTATTTCACACGTATTATTTTGCCGTCTTTGGTATTTGGCCCATAAGGTACTTAATTAGTCAGCAGAGGCGTCTATCGTGCAAACTCGCGGCTTAAAAAGCTCCACACATGGAGAGCGCTTAGCTCGCCAGCACAGAGGCGCGCGCCATCCCATTTTTTTAATAATTTATCTGCGATGACCGCCGCTTTAGTATGACTACTGTGATGCAGGAGAGGAAAGGGAGGGGAGCAAGTAATTTTGACCCCCCCCCCCCCATAATTAATGACAACGTTATTTCGTTGCCACACTGGGTTCTAACGTGGTCACTAAGTGCTTGCTCTGAAGCGAGCCACACGGAGGACCGGAAGCCTCCATAGCCTCATGACCGTCAAAGGCCCACAGACTATACCGCAGAGTGTGAGGAAAAAATCCCCCTGCCTACCCAGAACGACGTTCAAACCTCTTAGGGTTTGTACTCTTGCGCTGCACGCAGGCCCCCGAATCGCTGTTACTCTTTTCTTATACCCAGTACAGAGTTGCTAACATTACTTTTATGCTGGACAGTTTACAAAGATCGACGTCCTAGCTATGTGCTGAGGATATAGGGCCAGCCAGACTAAACGAAGAAAAATATAATTTTCGATAGAATCAGGGATTTTAAAATGCAGATTCGTTCGATAGGTGTATAACTGTCTACCTTATATACAGACTCAAGCCTTGATTATAGCGACCCTTTGTCATTTCTCTACGCCAAGATTTTAGTTCAAAACTGCATATTTTTATAGCAACCTTTTCCCCCCCATTTTAAGCACTTTGTCAGCACCAAATGCCCCCTAGCAGTTTAATCAACTCTGGCCGGCTTCTGATTGCATGCTTAAATGCAGGCTTATATATTAACTTTTGAATTATTTTCTGTTTTCCCTAGCACCCCTATGCCTAGCACAGCATCAAATGAGTAATATTAATAGACTCCTGTTAATAGAGTTTAAATTCACAAACCTAGACACTATTACCAAAAATGTCAAGAGTTTTTCATAGATTGTTCAAAGAGAAGTTCGACGCGATCTAGAGCCTTCTTAGCCCAATGATTCCGTAATACGTCAGGCAAATTCAGTGATCTTGTACTATTCGTATTCTTAGCAACAGTAATATCTTTTAAATCAATCATTTTAGCTTATCATAATGGCCAATATCTCTGACACAGCAGAATAAAACAAATAAGATGAGACTGCGATCAACCCTTGTCTTACAACCTCTATATGAATATGCAAACTCATGGTTTCCGTTATTAAGGTAAGATATTTACAGTGAGCCATTGACATTTGACGTGACCTGGTATTCGCTGTACAGCGTCTCAATATTCATTTACCAAAATTCAGGGCCGAAATTTTGAAGCGCTGTATTTAGCTCTTCACTTGCTGGTACCGAGCGACACGAAAGTGAGCTACTCATGTATACTCATGCCTGCTTCGATTTTCCTGGGTGATCTCACAGGCATCGTTTCTCTGCCACAATCTTGGCTTCATAAAGAGTTATGGCGCCAACTCTAGCCACATCACCTCTTTTTCCTGCCTGCTTCTAATCTGGCCCGCAACCACTGCTGTTTATTTAAGTCGTACCTATGCCCCAGAGAGAGAGAGAAGAGGGAGGGAGAGAGAGGACGAGAGAGAAAGGAGAGGAGAGAGAGAGAGAGAGAGAGAAGATGAGAGAATGAGAGAGAGAGAGAGAGAGAGAGAGATACTGTTATCTCTATCCAGCCAGTAAGGGAGAGGTAACTAAAAGGTCAGAAAGGCCTTTTGAAAGGCAGCAGGAGAGAAAAAAAAGGGAGAAGTCTATTTTTGGCAGGCTCACTGCTGCTGGAAAATGGGACAGCTTAGGGCCTAGCAGTGAAATCTGGGTCTTAACTTTCTGATGCTTGAGAATGTGAGCTAGTTGGCTCTGTGTCTGTTGCGTCGTCCGTCTGTGGCAACTTTCAACGTTGGCTTTTTTCTTAGTATCTAAAAGGCGTTTCCGTTCGATTCAAACTTTGCAAGCAGATTAGGTGTTTATGCAAGAAGCTTTCAACCTAATAATGAATTGAATAATTAAATACTTCAACAATAACAACATACATTATTTATACGGCGCTTAATCTTGATAGAAATAAAATCAAAGCACACAGCAACACACACACTTAGCATTCATAACGCATTCAACCAAAAACATAATACAAAGCGAACACACACGTATGACATAAATGGAATACAGCAAGAAACAGACCTAATGGCAAGAGAGAGAGTAGAGAGAGCGGAGCTTTGGAGCTTTTAATGACTGGGTAAGCGGGGGAACAGAGGGGGGGACACAGATGGGGTTTTTGAGGTTTAGCTTTTGATAAGCAGAGAGGGCCCGGTAACAACGCTGTGTAAACAGATACCAAACAGATAACTTTTTAGATTAGTGGGGTTAGAGAGTATTACAAGATTTCAGGAGCAACTAATGTATAGCCAGAGATGGAGTTGCTTCCCTTGTCAAAACACTAGTTTAAGGCAATGGTTTCATTAATTTACTACATTTGAACTTTTCTTTTTTAAACTTGAGAAATGAAAAATCAATAGAAGTATACAAACATTGAACATTTCAACAGTTTATAAGTCAAAGTTTAAAGCATATAAAAAAATTAAAAACAAGACACATTTAGAAGCAATGTTGACATCCCATTGTTTGCTTTTAAAAGTAATTAGATATATAAGTTATAACAGTCTTTGACTTTGCTTGCTGTCCCATATGTACCTTGCAGGGGTCGGGTTCGAGCGAGAGGGGACGTTGTCTGTCTTTTTATGTTTTTTTTTTTTTTATTTTTTTTTTTTTTTTGACGAGCGAGGACGTACGGTAAATAAAACACTATCTTTCTCTCTTTGACTTTGCTTGCTGTCCCATATGTACCTTGCAGGGTCGAGAGGACGTAAAACACTATCTTTCTATCTTTGACTTTGCTTGCTTGCTGTCCCATATGTACCTTTGCAGGTGTCGTCGAGAGGACGTTAAAACACTATCTTTCTCTCTTTGGACTTTGCTCTTGTTGGTCGTATTCTCCTTATTTTTGGGGGTTGGCCGCGGTACCATAAACAATGAGGTGTAAAACGAGGCAGTGGTCGTGGTTGGGTACCGCTACACCACCATATCTGTATGTTTAACAAATCGGACTTTCTTTACTAGTTGTTTGTACTGCCTCCGGGCATTGCCAACAGTATCGTTCCCACCATCTTTGTATCTACAAATATCCCTATATATGTCTGGTCCAGACCGAGAGGGGGACCACGTGGTATAAAACCAGGTCCAGTATGTCAAGGCACCATTTTTCTCTTTCTTTTTTTTTTTTTCTTCCTGACTTTGCTTCTGCTAGCTGTTATTCTCACATTGTGGGTTTAATCATCTTGATCATTTAAAAGACAACCTTCGGCACTTTCCTGGTATTGCAGTTACCTCCAAGATCGTCCCACATATCTTTATAGTTATTAATGCCCCTTATATGTACTTGTTCCAGACCGGAGGATGTTAAAATTTCATTCAGATTGCTAACAACATAAAATCATCTTCATTGTTTAAAAGCTCGGGACTTTCCTGGTATTGCAGAACCTCCATCATCCTCCCAGCATCTTTATGTATATTTATGTCCCACATGTGCCTGTTCGAGTGACCTTTGAAGGCTTTGCCTCTTGTTTTTTTAGTGTTTTAAACATGAGTTGTTTTGCTTCATTTTCTGGTCCGTAGCAAATACACAATTGGAAAGGGAGGCAGGTGGTTAAGTTGGGATGCAATACCATGTACTGAAGCCACATAGATTTAGATTATATATTTTTTAATGTGATTGTTTTCCGCATACTTCTTTTAGATTTTGATGGGATTTTCTTTCCTGTAGCATTTTGTAATTTTTTCATGAGACCTTCTGTTCGATCGCCTCAAAAGCGTACAAACTCCGCTCTTGCGTAAATAAATAATTAATAAATGTAAAATAGACAGGTGTGATCATTTTGGCTTGGCCTCTACGCACGTATTGTGAACAACGAAGACATATTATATGAAACATGGCACCCGTTCGAATAGTATATCATTTATAATTATTCTACATGTTATGTTATGTTCAGAATGAAAACAAAAACTATTCATAATGAATCCACGTTTGCTTTTATATACTCTTTTAATTGATTCAATATAAATTAATCTAAATGAGCCTGATTCAGAGCACATGCTTTAGCATGATACATTTTCCTTGCTTCGGTTATGACTTACAACCATGTTTAGCATTTATTGTTTTTACTGTAAAGTGGACCGGTCAGTTTTTATTAATGCGTTGTGTGTTTTCTGATATTGGTTTAAACAAATTTATCCGTAAACTATCATGTGACAAAGCAGCATCAACATGAAGATCGCAGAGCACAACAAGCTTAGAGCTTATACTAGGTGCTCAAAACATTTAAATTACACAGTAGTATTGGCTGCAACAAGTAAGATCAGTACATGGGAATTATAACAACGTGATGGATACTAAGCAAAGTGTAATAATGGAAGAAACTGAGACATGATTATAAACAACCAAACAAACAAATAGATAAATAATTTGTTACAAAATTATAACAAGAAGGGCCAAGATTAGGTTAGATAAATATACACCAAACACATCACGTTTCAGCATAAAGACAAACAAAACACTGTGTCAAAGCATTTAATTTCAACCAGGGCAGAATGGTATATTGAATCATAGCAAATCAACATAACTCAATACAGAGTTTAATCAATAACAAATATTTTTAGCATTTGCAAAAACCTTGCTAAGTGTATTATAGTGCTACTTCAGTCGACTTCGGTTTTGGTCAGGTGAAAAGTAATGAAAATGTGCAACATAAACATCATCATAATGGTCTACCGCATGGTACCATTTGTATTTTTGTGATGTCAACAGAATCGCCACATCCAGAAAATTATCGATAACCCCTCGATCTTGTACTTGCGAGTTTTTAGAATGATTTTTATACTTCACTACTAAACAGCAATACTCTTGCCTCAGACTGTCCATCGTTAGACAACGTATCAACAGTCTGGACAGGAGCATTTTGATGTTCCAGATCTGATCGAGACATGATGAAGATGACTGTAGCTATGCTGGTGGGTCTGGTGATCCTCTTGCCCCTGGTGACCCCGGAGAAGGCTGAAGGTCAGAGGTCAACCTGTGTCTGTCTTCACGCCTGTCTTTTCTCTCTTCTTGTTCTTCTTGCTCTCGAAACCCTCCATCAGCGTATGGATGATTCTGGCCGTGTAGTCACGAGCGCGTCTGATTTAGACAGTCAGCACGGGTAGTGGTATGTCAATTAGACTAAGCTGCCCCCTTTAAACGATTGGCTGTTTAAAGACTCTGGGATGATCAACGCAATCACCCATCTGATGATCAGATGCCCCAACCTACAGCGTCAACAGCAGACCACTATGTTTAGACTACGGACTGGTCACTGCCGACTGCGTGCCCACATGTACCGCCTTGGGCTGTCACACACACCTGACTGCCCGTGTGAGACAGGCCCACAACACCCCCCTGAGCACATCCTGCAGTTCCTGCCCCCTGTATCAAGATGCACGAACCCAGCACTGGCCAAACGGCAGCTACGCTGGCGGGGAAAGCTGTGGGGTACCAATTCAGACCCTGGAGACAACCACCTTCTTCATCAACAACACCGGACTGGACATCTAGGGCATGATTCAGCTGGAAACGCTGAAGAAGAAGAAGAAGAAAGAAGAAAGAAGAAGAAGAAGAAGAAAAAAAGAAGAAGAAGAAGAATGGCTGTTAACCCTAAGTTACAAACCACTACCCGTGTTGACTGTATAAGACGTGCGCTCATGACTACACGGCCTGATGCATAAAACTGGGGTTTCCAGTATATACTGCAGCACTCCGGGAATCAGTAGCTGCCCAGATGATCAGCTCCAAAAAGAGAAAGGTGGGAGTGGGGTGGGGTGTAGAGAGGGTCTTCTGTGTCTGTGGGTTGTTTTTTCTCCCGTGGTATAGTTGTTCTTTAGGCACCCCCGTCATGTTTACGACCCTCAATCACAAAGTCTCTGCCTCTTTCAGGTTTATAAAAAGAATCCTAGACCTATCCCAACCCTGCACCTTTCCTGAGAATAGCGGAATGTTGCTGGGAAGTGAAAAATTTCATGAGAAACTTTGAGGTGTGCGTGCGTTGTGTGTGCGTGTGCGTGTGTGCGTGTGTGCGTAGTGGTGGCGTGCGTGCGTGCGTGCTTGTGCGTGCGTGCGTGTGCGCGTGCGCTTGCGTGCGTGTGTGCGTGCCGTGTGTGTGCGTGCGTGCGTGGTGCGTGCCTGATGTGCGTGCGTGCGTGATGTGTGTGGTGTGTGTGTGTGTGTGTGTGGTACGAAATAGCCATTCTTTTTCTTTAGAAATATGTTGTTGGTAATTTTTAAAACGTATATGTTGGTGTAGAGGGGCTAAGATGTTTTCATCTGTAACTAGCTTTGCTTTTTTTTATGTTAGTCTTTCAGCAGACCCGCCCCACCCCACCCCACCCCACCCTCATCCCCATAAGGAGAAATCTGATGGATCCTTTTCTAACTGTCTATGAATCTATGTTTTGAAAAGGCGTCGTAGCATTCTGAGTCGAGTATGAATTGGAATGGGCATTCTTGATCTTTCATTAATAAGCCAGCATATCAATTTGAGTCGAGTTTGAATTGGAATGTGCGTTCCTGATCTTTCATTAAAAGCGTGAAGCTCTCGAAAGCTCCATTTCCAAGTGATTTTTGTTTTGCCTGAGTGTTACGTTGTATTGTTCTGTAAGATATTCTTGAAATGTATTCGTTATCCCCCATGGGAATACCAGGGGAGTCTTTCATACAAATAGTCCCCTCTCCTTTTGGACGTTCTGTGCTTGTAGGCTTAACGTAATCTAATCCGTCACTCTCTCTTACTCTGCCTTTTTCCTTTTCTAAACCGAGAGACATAAATTCTGCAAATGTGTTTAACAAAAAGCATTTAAAAAATCAACCCTTTCTCCAATCTTTGTGAATTTTTAATAATTATGTTATGTTATGTTCATTTGTATGTATCATAGCAATAATTAGATTAGTCGTCTCTACAAAATAAAGACACACAACGATTAGGAGCAACATAAGTGTGACCCTGTGCCATTTCAACAAGAGGTGATTGGAAATCGGTGTTGATTGCAGCCCAAACATGACGAATGGCTTTTGTCTCTAATTTGGTTGAAATGTTGAAATGTTCAGACTCTTCTTGTCTGTTGTTCTGTACACTTGGATTCTGCTCTGAATGTGGCTTATGTGAAGAGAGATTAAGTTAAAAAAAAGAAGACATTTCTCCTTGAGTAGCAAAGTACGGTTATCTGCGCAGTTCTCTCTTGTCTGCTTTGTCAGTTTCTGGAAGGTTCTCTCATATTGTCCAATTTAATCAAGTGAAACAGACTGTTACTAAAGTGAGTCTTACTAAAGTGAACTGTTTATCTGATAAGCATTCAGTAAAAATCCAAATGAGTGAAATCCGCGACCTGTTTTTTGCGACTAAATTGGACAGTATGCGAACGTCTTTTGACTGGTTTTCATACAGCTCTGATACACGGCATACAGCACCTGAAGCCAGTTTCTGCCAGACATTTTCAGATTGTGGAACTACTGATCAGTCTTCCATGTTGTCCTTGAGGTGTTCTGGCGGTTTTTGTGGTACTCTAGAAGAACCGATCTTGAAGACGTCTTCGGTGGATGACACTGACATGTCTTGGGCGTGATCACGCTTAGAGCACCAGGTCAAAGTTTCTCAGAAACACTCCTTGTGAGTATCCAATATTCCCCCAGTTGGTATACTGCTGAAAATGTCCACCTACTTGCTTTATGCTTCAGTCAGATCTCAGAGCCCCAGAATCTGCTTGTCGATCATTTTTGTCAGGCCGTGGATTTTTGGTGGTGAGTGATAGAAAAAAGCTGACTACTGCACTTTTTATGTCCAACCTGTCAGTTTCTCACGTGCAAAACGTGAATCTCTATTTTCTCATTTTGGACACTATTTTTAGCTTTTTGTGTTTCGGACCAAGTGAGCTGTGGCTCAATAATCATAACGGCTAGATGCATGGCGAGTGGCTCCCAAAATAGCTTTGACCCTAGGGAGTAAAATAGTTCACAAAAATTAACCATGTTGCACGTTTTACCGGAAAGAATCCACACTTTACTATTTGCAGAATTAATGCCTCTCACATCGTCCACCATCTTTCTGCCTTACTGGTCCATTCTTCATGCCTTTGTTCGTGAAACTCTTAATAAAGGACAGACACACTGCATACGATGCGATCCGACTGTGACATTTGTGAGGCATGATTCTCGTGAAACTCTTAATAAAGGACAGACACACTGCCTACGATGCGATCCGACTGTGACATTTAGTGAGGCATGATTCTCGTGAAACTCTACTGTGTAAAATGAATCTGACGAAACCCCTACCAGTTTTGTTCACTAGAATTATTTGTGGTAGTTTCATTTTCCCGTTCACCACCCTCGCCCCCAACGTCTATCTACGTTGTTCGTTAGGGGCTGTGGCCTATGTTGCATGAATAAGGCACGTGAATTGAAATGTTTCTCTTTCTGATTTGCCGATTTGCAGAGAGCAAGGAGATGCAAGGGGATCTGCTGGATCTCTTCAAGCGTCTCGCGCAAGGGTAAAATATTCTTCCATGTTTTGTATCTGTCTGTGAGCAGGGGTAGGGGTGGGGTACATGGGTGTATTTTTCTCTATCCCTGTTTATGATTAGATGACCACTAGGACCAATCGTAGACACATGAAACACAAGACATTCAGGTAGTATTTGTGGTATTTATGTTAGCACACGTATGTATCATACGAAACGTCTGTCTGTTAAGCCTCAATAAAAAGACCAAATAAAATACCACCTGAATGTTTTGTATTTCATGATTGAGTCTCCCTGTTTACTGCCTGACTCTCTCTCTCAGTGTCTCTGAAATAACATTATTTCGTTCGTTCGTTCGTTCTTTTCTGTCTCTCACTGTCTCTATCTGTCTGTCTGTCTGTCTGTCTGTCTCTCTCTTCTCTCTCTCTCTCTCTCTCTCTCATCTCTCTCTCTCACACTCTCTCTCTCTCTCTCTCTCTCTCTCTCTCTCTCTCTCTCTCTCTCTCTCCCTCTCTCCTTTCTCTATCTCTCTCTCTCTATCTCTCTCTGTCTCTCCTCTGTGTTTTTTTCTATCTCTCTCCTTCGCTCTCTCTCTCTCTCTCTCTCTCTCTCTCTCTCTCTCTCTCTCCTCTCTCTCTCTACTCTCTCTCTCTCACTCACCTCAGTCTCTCTCTCATCTCTCTCTCTCTCTCTCTCTCTCTCGCTCTCTCTCTCTCTCTCTCTCTCTCTCTCTCTCTCTCTCTCTCTCTCTCTCTCTCTCTCTCTCTCTCTCTCTCTCTCTCTCTCTCTCTCTCTCTCTCCTCCTCTCTCTCTCTCTCTCTCTCTCTCTCTCTCCTCTCTCTCGTTCTCTCTCTCTGCCTCTGTCTCTCTCTCCTTCTTCTCTCTCTCTCCTCTCTCTCTCTCTCCGTCTCCTCTCTCTCTCTTTCTCTCTCTCCTTCTCTATCTGTCTCTGTCTCTGTCTACGCTCTATGCGTAAAGACTCTCTCTCTCTCTCTATCTATCTCTCTCTCTCTCTCTCTCGTCTGTTCTCTCTCGGTCTCTGTCTCTTCTATGGAGTTCTCTCGTTCCGCTCTCTCTCTCAGAGAGAGCATCTCTCTCGGCTCTCTCTCTCTCTCGCTCCTCTCACCATCTGTAACTCTCTCTCTCTCCTCTCTCATCTATCGTCTCTCTCCTTCTCTCTCTGTACTCTCTCTCTCTCTACTCTCTATCTCTCATCTCTCTCTCTCCTCTCTCTCTCTCTATTCTCTCTCTCCTCTCTCTCTCTCACACTTCTCTCTCTCTCTCTCTCTCTCTCACGCATCTCTCTCTCTCCTTTCTCTCCTCTCTCTGTCCTTTACCTTAGTACTCTCTCTCTCTCTCGTCTCTCCTCTCTCTCTCTCTCTCTCATCTCTCTCTCTCTCTCTCTCTCTCTCTCTCTCTCTCTCTCTCTCTCTCCTCTCTCGTCTCTCTCTCTCTCCTCTCTGATACGGATATCTTAATCTCCTGAAGGCCAGAGTCTCTCTCTGAGTGGGTGATACTAATATACACATAGTCAGGCATAATCAGACATAATGAATAAGAAGTACACACAAAGCAAAAGTTAAGCATAACGTGTGGGAATCATCAACTCGTCTAACTGCATATGGTAGACCTGATTTTAATACGCTTCTATACACTCCTCTCAGGTCATCTTCCCCCCCATTGTACTCGGTGGTTAACGACACTAACACTCGTGACCTCCTCGTGTCTATCATCTGCGGTGCTCGTACTTCTCTAGGATTAACTCGTCGCTCTTCGGATCTCTCTTCTACATCCTCTCGAATCCTCTCTCATTTACTAAACCTCATCTGGCTCTCTCTCTCACTCTCATCTGGATACATAAGGTCTCTCTCATCTCGTTCGACGTCGTCTCTCGGGTTCTATTTTGTCAGTCGTGCTGTTCGATACTCTCTCTTACACCTCGTCATAATCTCTTTCTCTCTCTCTCTCTCTTCTCGAGGAGGGGAAGGAGGGGATAGCTCGGAAAATCAACCGTCATCAGGAATCTGTCTCTTTCTCTATCTGCGTCTCAATCTCTCTCTCATCTCACTCGATCTCACTCACCTCTCTCATCAGTCCTCTCTCTCTCGGGACTGCTCTCTCACTATCTCTCTCTCTCCTATCTGGTCTCACCTCTCTCATCTCCTCCCTCTCTCTCTCTCTCTCCTCTCTCATAAAGTCCCTCTCTCTTCTCTCTCTCATCTCTCTTCTTTCTCTCTCATCTCTCCCTCGTGTACTCCATCTTCTCTCTCTTCTCTCTCGCCTCTCTCTCTCTCTCTTCTCTCTACTCTCTCTCCACATCTCTCTCTCTCATTTCTCTATCCGTCTCCTCTCGTCATCTCTCTCTCTTAGTCTCGCTCTCGTCTCTTCCCTCTCTCTCATCTCTCTCCCTACGTCTCTCCTCATCATAATCTCAGAACTTTTTCACCCTCTCTCTTCCTCAGCCTCCTCTCATCTCCATCTTTCATCTCCACATCTCCACTCTACTCTCCTCTGACTCAAACATCTTCTAAAAATAACCGCACCTCTTCTCCAAACTCCTCTCTCTTCGCTCTCTTCTCTCTCCTCTCGGTCTCCTCTTCGCTCTACTAGCTCTCCTTGCCAACTCTCCATCAGTTCTCCACTGTCTCCTACTCCTCTCCTCTCTCTCCCTCTCCTTCTCTCGCATCTCCCCACCCCCTCAATCTCCGTCGTCTCTCTCCGTCTCTCTCTCCGTAATCTCTCTCGTCTCCTCTCTCTCTCATACTTCTCCATCTCCTCTCTCCTGTTCATCTCGCTCTCTTCTCTCTCTCCTCCTTCCATCTCCAGATCCCCTCCCACTCGTCTATTCTCAACTTTGACTCTCTCTCTCTCTCTCTCTCTCTTCGTCTCTCGTCATCATCTCTCTCCTCTCTCTCTCCTCTCTCTCTCTGCTCTCCCTCTCATTCTCCTCTCTCTCTCTCTCCTCCGTCTCTCATCTCTCTCTCTCTCTCTCCTCCTCTCTATCCCTCTATTCACCCTCTCTCTCTCCCTCTCTCTCTCTCTGTCTCTCACCTCCTCTCCTCTCTCTCCTCAGATAATCTCTATCATCTCCTCTTGCTGTCTCTTATCTCTCTCTCTCCTCTATCTCCTCTCTCTGTCTCTACTCACTCCCTCCTCGTCCGTCTCTCCGCTCTCTCTCCTCCATCCTCTCTCATCTCCCTCTCCTCCTCATCTCTCTCTCTTTCCTCCTTATCACCTGTCATCTCTCTCTCTCTCCTCTCCGTCGTTTCGAGTTTTACTTCTCTCTCTCTCTCTCTCCTCCTCTCGTCTCTCTCTCTCCTCTCCTCTCTCTCTCTCTCTCTCTCCGCTCATCTCTCTCTCTCTCTCTCTCCTCTCTCTCTCTCTCTCTCTCTCTATCTCCCCCCTCTTCCTCTCTCTCGTCTCTCTCTCTCTCTCTCCATCGTCTCGCTCTCTCCTCTCTCCCCCGCTCTCTCTCTCTCACTCATCATCTCCTCTCTCATTATCCTGGTTAAATCCTTCCTGCGGTCTCCTCTCTTCTCTCGACATTTGGTCTCGCTCTCTCACTCTCTCTCTCTCTCTCTCTCTCTCTCCAATACACTTCGGAGACTCTCACACCTCTCTCTCTCTCTCTCTCTCCATCTCTCCATCTCCTCCTGCTCTCTCTGTCTCTCACTCTCATCATTCCTCTCTCACTCTCTCTCTCAAGCATCCTCTCATCTCTCTTTCTCTCCATCTCTCAATAAATCGATCATATTCTATGTGACCTCTCTCAATCTCTCTCATCATCTCTCTCCCCTCTCTCTCTCTCTCGATACGCTTCTATTAGCACCTCTCTCTCTCTCTCATCTTTCTCTTTCTCTCTCTCTCTCTTCCTCTCTTTCTCACTCTCTCTTCCTCTCTCTCGATCTCTCTCTCTTCGATTTCTCTTCCGTCTCTCTCTGTCTCGCTCTCTCTCTCTCTCTCTCTCGATACACAGCCTGATTACCATCTCTCTGGCCTCTCTCTCTCTCTCTCAAGTCTACTCTAATCTCTCTCCCTCTCTCCTCTCGACATTCACGGCACCCCTCTCACTATCTCCTCTCGGCAAACTCTCTCTCGCATCTCTCTCTCAGCTCGCTCTCTCGCAATCAAAACTGTGCCACACGAAAAGTCTCTCCTCTCCTCTCCTTCTTCTCTCTCCCTGCTCTCACACTCCTCTCTCTCTGCCCTATCCGTCACTCTCCTCTCCTCGCTCTCCCTCCTGCCTCTCCCTCTCTTTCTCACCTACTCTCCTCTGCCCTCTCCTCTCTCGCTCTCTCTCGGTCGATCGTCTCTCATCTCTCTCCTCTCTCCCCAGCCCTCATCATCGTCGCGTCAAGGCCGGAACGGATCACTCCGGGGACAAATCCAGAATGTCTCTCTCTGCCCCTCCTCCTCCACTCTCTCGTGCTCAAATCAAGATCGCGCTCAATCCTGATCATCTTCACCGGACTCCTCTCAACTTCCATCCTCCTCCCGCTCATCCAGTCTCTCCGTGCCTACACCGTGTGCTCTCCCTCATCATACTCCTCGCTCACTACTCTCTCCCCTTCCTCTCTCTGCAGTCGCTCCTCGGATCTCCCTCTCGCGCGCTTTCTCTACATCTCGTCTCTCTTCTCTCAGTCTCAACTCCTTGCTCCTCGACCAGGTCCTCTCTCTCTCTCGTCTCACTCCTCTCCTCTCTCTCTCTTCTCGACCACGGGCGTCTCTCTTCTCATCCCTCTCAAGCTCGGTCTACTCTACTTCCTCTCGTCTTCTCAACTCCTCTCCACTCTCTCTCTCTCCTCTCATCTCTTCCTCTCTATCTCTCCAAATCTCTCATCTCCTCTCCCTTCTCTCTTCATTCTCTCTTCTCACTCCCTTTCTTTCTCTCTTCTCACTCCCTTTCTTTCTCTTTCTCACTCCCTTTCTTTCTCTCTTTCCTCACTCTTTTCTTTCTCTCTTTCACTCCCTTTCTTTCCTCTTCCACTCCCTTTCTTCTCCTTTCTTCACTCCATTTCTTTCTCTCTTTCTCCACTCCTTTTCTTTCCTCTTTTTCCTCCCTTTTTTCCTCTTGTCTCACTCCTTTCTTTCTCTCTTTTCACTCCCTCCCTTATCTCTCTGTCTCACTCCCTTTCTTCTCTCTTTCTCAAGACCCTTTCTTTCTCTCTTTCTCACTCCCTTTCTTCTCTCTTTCTCACTCCCTCCTTCTCTCTTTCTCACTCCCTTTTTCAATCGCTCTACCCTCTTTGGCCTCTTTGTCTATTTTCAAATCCATTGTTTCAATCCTCATTCAAAAGTTAACTAGAGAATTTGAACAGAAAAACTGTCATTTTTAACGTTGGCGTTTTTATTTATCTTGTCCATCATTCTTTGTTCCGTGCTGACTGAAATGGAAGATAATAAAAAGTACGAAACTACCTTTCGTATGTGATGGTACTCAAGTGATACTAATACAGTTCATGCAGTATCTGTCTGCATTCAGAATATAATTTTGCATTATCCACATAATGATGGAACATTTTCTTGAAAAATAAAAAATTAACAGCAGCGTGAATGTCGGAGAAAAGTGTGCGTTTTCGTGCGAACTTATTTTGTTGAGCGCGCTCTTTCTCTGTGTGTGTGTGTCTGGTCTCTCTCTCTCTCTCTCTCTCTCTCTCTCTCTCTCTATCTCTCTCGCTGTCTCTCTCTCTCATCAGTCTCTCTCCTCTCCTCTCTCTCTCTCTCGCATTCAGTCTTCTCTCTCTCTCTCTCTCTCTCTCTCTCTCCTCTCTCTCTCTCTCTCTCTCGCTTAGTCTCTCAATCTTATCTTCTCATCAGCCTCTCTCTCTGTGTCTCTGTCCTCTATATCTCTTTTCAGTCTCTCTCTCTTATCACAATTCTCTCTCTCCTCTCTCTCTCTCTCTCTCTATCTCTCTCTCTCTCCTCTCTCTCCTCTGTGTTCCTGTGCATTTCCTCCTCGTTCTGTCACTCTCTCTAACTACACAAACATTCATGCATGTGTCGTGCCTAAACTCGCAGAATAGGCATTGCCACGTGTGTTTCGCTCTCTATATAGACTTACTAATTTGCCCGTATTTCGTTCTGCCCGAGTTACCCGATGACCCTATTCTAAGCAACCGGTGAAATTCCCAAGGTCGCCCTGAACGTAGGGCAACGCCTATTTGCCTAGTCTGTAGGACTAGGCAGACCTTTGCCTAATTGTGAATTTAGGCACTCAGACTGCCTAACTTGCTAAACACTTTCCAGGACTGCCTATGACGAACTAGCAGGTCAATCTATGATAATATGGCAGCATAAGCTGTTGACTAGGCGAATACTCTAGTTACAAGCATTAGCCGTCCTTGCTTCTATCTCCTACTCTATATTTAACACCAAGAATGCAATAGTAGTTGTCATAAAGAAGTTATTAAATTTGTTTTCAATCCATTGGTACGTCTGTCCGCCTGCTGCGACAAAAAACACAGAATACAATAATAAAGCTACCATCCAGAACCGAATGAATACAAGGGTCAAAATGCAGTAATTGAGAGCAAAAATTGCAATGTAAAAAAATTATACGACTATGGCAAAACCACAGCAAATACAATTCAATCAGAAGCAAACAGATTTCAAAAAAACAACAACACTGAGTAGCAAAGCAAAGAGAAAAATAAGTGACTAATGCAAATGGAATGTATAAAAGCATTCTTTCACTCAACAATCAAAATGCCTTACCAAAACACTGGAAATCTCTTATTTTACATTTTTTTCTTCAAGCTTTAAAAACGACTGCATATCGTTAAAGTCGGAGTTGATTCTGTTCTTTTTCTTTTTTAATTATTAATATTATTATTATTATTATTATATTTATTTATTTTATTATTATTATGTTATCGTATTACTATTATGAGTATGATATTATTATGATTATTATTAGATTATTATTATTATTATTATATTATTATTATTATTATTATTATTATGCTATTGTGTTGCGTTGTTGCTGTTGTATTGTGTGCTGAGTAATTGTACATTATTATTGGTTTGTGATGATTTGTAAATGTTTGATTTTGATCCACTCAGACAAGGGGCTTTGTCATATTATGATTAAATTTCGCCTCGGATTCGCATTTGCATGACTCTCTCCTCTCTCTCTTCTCTCTCTCTCTCTCCTCTCTCTCTCTCTCTCTCTCTCTCTCTCTCTCTCTCTCAAAGACCGCCGGACTGTCATGTAAAACAGTGCAGTGAGCGAGCAATGTGCATAGAACATTTGTGCGATGAAATCCATACGTCAGGTTAGGATGAGAAGTGTTAGAGCACGTTACATATAAACCGGTTTCTGAATGCGGATGAAATCCGCATTTGGCGCGTTCGGTTTCATTGCATTACACTAGGGAAATACAGACACGCTCTGACCTCATACTGAACCCTAAATGACCCTAAGGACAGTCTGACATGAAGCCTGGAATGCACCACGGCGCATAAGAAGCAGCAAGATTGTTTCGCTGTGTTCTGGTTGTTGTTGTTCTTCTTCTTCTTCCTCCAGTTGGGGATGTTTATCCTGCCCCTCGCTCACCGGTCTTCATTCAGACCATTAATAGTGCCACAGATGCGTGCTATGTGACCGGTGTTTGCATAACATCTTTACCCATGAAATAAATACTCTTTTCCTCATTCCTTCTTTATGTGTTATTTTATTTTTATTTTTGGCAATACGCGCAAAAAAACTAAAATGTTCTTTTCGGTCACATTCAATTCGACTTGTAGGCGATTTAGTCATCCCGACCACACATCAATCAACAAACTGTTCATCGAACTCCAAACACACCCTATTGAAGCTTCGTCTTCGTCGAAAAGAAAAGAAGGGGGAAAAAAAAAAGAAGTAGGCGCATTGCTCTGAGAAATTTGCGCGGCTAAGGGAGGGGGCACATTCCA
>CM065693.1:54112856-54125356 GCA_017654935.2 Phymorhynchus buccinoides
AAACCGCTTTATTTAGATAGGAATGTTAAAGGTCGTCAACAAGAACAAGTGTTAAAATGCTTGCAGTTATATTGGATAAAGCCTTTTAAAATCAGGTCTACCTTATTGCACGTAGAGGTGAAATTCCCACATGTTATGCTTATGTTTTGCTTGGAGTGTACTTATTATTTATTATGTCTGCTTATGCCGGACTATGTTCTATTGTATCACCCCCTCATTAGGGGCTATGGCCTTGATTGATTAAATATCACGTGTGATAGAGAGCGAGAGAGAGAGAGAGGAGGAGAGAGAGAGAGAGAGAGAGAGAGAGAGAGAGAGATAGAGAGAGAGCAGAGAGAGAGAGAGAGGGAGGAGAGGAGAGAGAACGATGAAAGAAAGAGCGTTTGAAGAGAGAGGAGAAGAGAGAGAGAGAGAAAGAGACACAAAGACAGAGAGAGAGAGATAGAGAGAGAGAAGGAGAGAGAGAAAGAGAGGAGAGAGAGAGAGAGGAGAGAGATGAGAAGGAGAGAGAGAGAGAGAGAGACAGATAGAGAAGGAGAGAGAGAGACAGAGAAGAGGAGAGAGAGTAACAGAGAGAGAGAGAGAGAGAGAGAGAGAGAGACGAGGAGAGAGAGCGAGAGAGAGAGAAGAGAGAAGGAGAGAGAGAGAGAAGAGGACAGAGAGAGGAGAAACGGAGAGAGAGAGAGAGAGAGAGAGAGAGAGGAGAAGAGAGAGATGTGAGAGAGAGAGAGAGAGAGGACAGAGACAGGAGAAGAGAGAGGAGAGAGAGGAAAGATAGGGAGAGAGAGAGAGATGAGAGAGAGAGAGAGAGAGAGAGAAGAGAAGGCGAGAGAGACAGAGACAGAGAGAGCGAAAGAGAGAGAGAGAGAGAGAGAGAGCGAGAGAGAGCGAGAGAGAGGAGAGAGCGAAGGAGAGAAAGACAGAGAGAGAGACAGAGAGAGAGAGGAGAGAGAGAGAGAGAGAGAGCGAGAGAGAGGAGAGAGATAGAGAGAGCAGAGAGAGAGAGAGAAGTAAAGAGGAGATTTTGTGTGTGTGAGAGAGGGGGAGTGGAGAGAGAGAGAGAGAGGGGGGGTGGGGGAGAGAGAGAGAGGGAGGGAGGAGGAAAGACAGAAAGAGAGACGCAGAGGAGAGAAGAGGAGAGAGAGAACAAAACACAGAGAGGAGACAGAGGAGAGGAGGAGGATAGAGAGAGAATAAGATAAGAGAAGGAGAAGCGAGGAGAAGATGGGTGGGAGAGAGAGAGAGAGGGAGGAGGGGGAGAGATGGAGAGAGAGAGGAGAGGGGGGGGGAAGGGGAATGGTGTGGGGTCTTGGGTGGGGGGTGAAGCAATAGAGAATAACGGCAAGCGAAGTGCGAAGAGTAGAGAGAGAGAGAGGAAGAGGAACAGACCAGACAGAAGATAACCAGACAGACAGATAGCGAGACAGTGAGAGAAAGAACGAACGAACGAACGAAATAATGTTATTTCAGAGACACTGAGAGAGAGAGTCAGGCAGTAAACAGGGAGACTCAATCATGAAATACAAAACATTCAGGTGGTATTTTATTTGGTCTTTTTATTGAGGCTTAACAGACAGACGTTTCGTCTGATACATACGTTATAACATAAATACACAAATAACCACCAGATGTCTCGGTTTATCATGTTCCTACGATTGGTCCTAGTGGTCATCTAATCATAAACAGGGATAGAGAAAAATACACCCATGTACCCCACCCCTACCCCTGCTCACAGACAGATACAAAACATGGAAGAATATTTTACCCTTGCGCGAGACGCTTGAAGAGATCCAGCAGATCCCCTTGCATCTCCTTGCTCTCTGCAAATCGGCAAATCAGAAAGAGAAACATTTCAATTCACGTGCCTTATTCATGCAACATAGGCCACAGCCCCTAACGAACAACGTAGATAGACGTTGGGGGCGAGGGTGGTGAACGGGAAAATGAAACTACCACAAATAATTCTAGTGAAGAAAACTGGTAGGGTTTCGTCAGATTCATTTTGGACAGTAGAGTTTCGCGAGAATCATGCCTCGCTAATGTCACAGTGGGATCGCATCGTATGCAGTGTGTCTGTCCTTTATTAAGAGTTTCACGAGAATCATGCCTCACAAATGTTCACGGTCGGATCGCATCGTATGCAGTGTGTCTGTCCTTTATTAAGAGTTTCACGAAAAAAGGCAGGAGAATGTATGGACCAGTAAGGCAGAAAGATGGTGGACGATGTGAGAGGCATTAATTCTGCAAATAGTAAAGTGTGGATTCTTTCCGGTAAAACGTGCAACATGGTTAATTTTTGTGAACTATTTTACTCCCTAGGGTCAAAGCTATTTTGGGAGCCACTCACCATGCATCTAGCCATAATGATGATTGAGAAACAGCTTACTTGGTCCGAAACACAAAAAGCTACAAATAGTGTTGAAAATGAGAAAATAGAGATTCACGTTTTGCACGTGAGAAACTGGCAGGTTGGCCATAAAAAGTGCAATAGTCAGCTTTTTTCTATCACTCACCACCAAAAATCCACGACCTGACAAAGATGATCGACAAACAGATTCTGGGGCTCTGAGATCTGGCATAACGCAAGTAGCCAGAGCCATAGGACATTTTCAGCAGTATACCAACTGGGGGAACAATGGACAATCACAAGGAGTGCGTCTGAGAAACTTTGACCTGGTGCTCTAAGCGTGATCACGCCCAAGACATGTCAGTGTCATCCACCGAAGACGTCTTCAAGATCGGTTCTAGAGTACCACAAAAACCGCCAGAACACATCAAGGACAACATGGCAGACTGATCAGTAGTTCCACAATCTGAAAATGTCTGGCAGAAACTGGCTTGAGGTGCTGTATGCCGTGTATCAGAGCTGTATGAAAACCAGTCAAAGGACGTCCGCATACTGTCCAATTTAGTCGCAAAAAACAGGTCGCGGATTTCACTCATTTGGATTTTTACTGAATGCTTATCAGATAAACAGTTCACTTTAGTAAGACTCACTTTAGTAACAGTCTGTTTCACTTTATTAAATTAGACAATATGAGAGAACCTTCCAGAAACTGACAAAGCAGACAAGAGAAAACTGCGCAGATAACGTACTTTGCTACTCAAGGAGAAATGTCTTCTTTTTTTTAACTTAATCTCTCTTCACATAAGCCACATCACGGCATAATCCAAGTGTACAGAACAACAGACAAGAAGAGTATGAACATTTCCACAATTCAACCAAATTAGAGACAAAAGCCATTCGTCATGTTTGGGGTGTAATCAACACCGACTTCCAGTCACCTCTAGTTCAAATGGCACAGGGTCACACTTATGTTACTCGATCATAACCGATTTGTGCCTTTATTTTGTAGAGAAGACTACGCTAATTACAGTTATTACACGTAAAAATGAATATAAAATAACATATTAAAAATTCACAAAGATTGGAGAAAAGATTGATTTTTAAATGATTTTGTTAAAACACATTTGCAGAATGTATGTCTCTCGGTTTAGAAAAGGAAAAAGGCAGAGTAAGAGAGAGTGACGGATTAGATTACGTTAAGCCTACAAGCACAGAACGTCCAAAAGGAGAGGGGACTATTTGTATGAAAGACTCCCCTGGTATTCCCATGGGGGATAACGAATACATTTCAAGAATATCTTACAGAACAATACAACGTAACACTCAGGCAAAACAAAAATCACTTGGAAATGGAGCTTTCGAGAGCTTCACGCTTTTAATGAAAGATCAGGAACGCACATTCCAATTCAAACTCGACTCAAATTGATATGCTGGCTTATTAATGAAAGATCAAGAATGCCCATTCCAATTCATACTCGACTCAGAATGCTACGACGCCTTTTCAAAACATAGATTCATAGACAGTTAGAAAAGGATCCATCAGATTTCTCCTTATGGGGATGAGGGTGGGGTGGGGTGGGGTGGGGCGGGTCTGCTGAAAGACTAACATAAAAAAAAGCAAAGCTAGTTACAGATGAAAACATCTTAGCCCCTCTACACCAACATATACGTTTTAAAAATTACCAACAACATATTTCTAAAGAAAAAGAATGGCTATTTCGTACCACACACACACACACACACACACACACACACACACACACACACACCACACACACGCACGCACGCACGCACGCAAACACGCACACACACACGCACACGCACGCACGGCACCACACGCACGCACGCACGCGCACGCACACACACGCAAAAGCACACACGAAAAAACACACGCGCAAACACACACGCACACACACACACACGCACGCACACACTCAAAGTTTCTCATGAAATTTTTCACTTCCCAGCAACATTCCGCTATTCTCAGGAAAGGTGCAGGGTTGGGATAGGTCTAGGATTCTTTTTATAAACCTGAAAGAGGCAGAGACTTTGAGATTGAGGGTCGTAAACAAGAGGGGGGTGACTAAAGAACAACTATACCACGGGAGAAAAAACAACCCACAGACACAGAAGACCCTCTCTACACCCCACCCCACTCCCACCTTTCTCTTTTTGGAGCTGATCATCTGGGCAGCTACTGATTCCCGGAGTGCTGCAGTATATACTGGAAACCCCAGTTTTATGCATCAGGCCGTGTAGTCATGAGCGCACGTCTTATACAGTCAACACGGGTAGTGGTTTGTAACTTAGGGTTAACAGCCATTCTTCTTCTTCTTCTTCTTCTTCTTCTTCTTCTCTTCTTCTTCTTCTTCTTCTTCAGCGTTCCAGCTGAATCATGCCCTAGATGTCCAGTCCGGTGTTGTTGATGAAGAAGGTGGTTGTCTCCAGGTCTTGATTGGTACCCCACAGCTTTCCCGCCAGCGTAGCTGCATTTGGCCAGTGCTGGGTTCGTGCATCTTGATACAGGGGGCAGGACTGCAGGATGTGCTCAGGGGGTTGTGGGCCTGTCTCACACGGGCAGTCAGGTGTGTGTGACAGCCCAAGGCGGTACATGTGGGCACGCAGTCGGCAGTGACCAGTCCGTAGTCGAAACATAGTGGTCTGCTGTTGACGCTGTATGTGGGGCATCTGATCATCAGATGGGTGATTGCGTTGATCATCCCAGAGTCTTTAAACAGCCAATCGTTTAAGGGGGCAGCTTAGTCTAATTGACATACCACTACCCGTGCTGACTGTCTAAATCAGACGCGCTCGTGACTACACGGCCAGAATCATCCACACGCTGATGGAGGGTTTCGAGAGCAAGAAGAACAAGAAGAGAGAAAAGACAGGCGTGAAGACAGACACAGGTTGACCTCTGACCTTCAGCCTTCTCCGGGGTCACCAGGGGCAAGAGGATCACCAGACCCACCAGCATAGCTACAGTCATCTTCATCATGTCTCGATCAGATCTGGAACATCAAAATGCTCCTGTCCAGACGATTGATACGTTGTCTAACGATGGACAGTCTGAGGCAAGAGTATTGCTGTTTAGTAGTGAAGTATAAAAATCATTCTAAAAACTCGCAAGTACAAGATCGAGGGGTTATCGATAATTTTCTGGATGTGGCGATTCTGTTGACATCACAAAAATACAAATGGTACCATGCGGTAGACCATTATGATGATGTTTATGTTGCACATTTTCTGGATGTGGCGATTCTGTTGACATCACAGAAATACAAATGGTACCATGCGGTAGACCATTATGATGATGTTTATGTTGCACATTTTCTGGATGTGGCGATTCTGTTGACATCACAAAAATACAAATGGTACCATGCGGTAGACCATTATGATGATGTTTATGTTGCACATTTTCTGGATGTGGCGATTCTGTTGACATCACAAAAATACAAATGGTACCATGCGGTAGACCATTATGATGATGTTTATGTTGCACATTTTCATTACTTTTCACCTGACCAAAACCGAAGTCGACTGAAGTAGCACTATAATACACTTAGCAAGGTTTTTGCAAATGCTAAAAATATTTGTTATTGAATAAACTCTGTATTGAGTTATGTTGATTTGTTCTGATTCAATATACCATTCTGCCCTGGTTGAAATTAAATGCTTTGACACAATGTTTTGTTTGTCTTGATGTTGAAACTTGATGTGTTTGGTGTATATTTATCTAACCTAATCTTGGTCCTTCTTATTATAATTTTGTAACAAATTATTTATCTATTTGTTTGTTTGGTTGTTTATAATCATGTCTCAGTTTCTTCCATTATTACACTTTGCTTAGTATCCATCACGTTGTTATAATTCCCATGTACTGATCTTACTTGTTGCAGCCAATACTGTGTAATTTAAATGTTTTGAGCACCCAGTATAAGCTCTATGCTTGTTGTGCTCTGCGATCTTCATGTTGATGCTGCTTTGTCACATGATAGTTTACGGATAAATTTGTTTAAACCAATATCAGAAAACACACAACGCATTAATAAAAACTGACCGGTCCACTTTACAGTAAAAACAATAAATGCTAAACATGGTTGTAAGTCATAACCGAAGCAAGGAAAATGTATCATGCTAAAGCATGTTCGCTGAATCAGGCTCATTTAGATTAATTTATATTGAATCAATTAAAAGAGTATATAAAAGCAAACGTGGATTCATTATGAATAGTTTTTGTTTTCATTCTGAACATAACATAACATGTAGAATAATTATAAATGATATACTATTCGAACGGGTGCCATGTTTCATATAATATGTCTTCGTTGTTCACAATACGTGCGTAGAGGCCAAGCCAAAATGATCACACCTGTCTATTTTACATTTATTAATTATTTATTTACGCAAGAGCGGAGTTTGTACGCTTTTGAGGCGATCGAACAGAAGGTCTCATGAAAAAATTACAAAATGCTACAGGAAAGAAAATCCCATCAAAATCTAAAAGAAGTATGCGGAAAACAATCACATTAAAAAATATATAATCTAAATCTATGTGGCTTCAGTACATGGTATTGCATCCCAACTTAACCCTGCCTCCCTTTCCAATTGTGTATTTGCTACGGACCAGAAAATGAAGCAAAACAACTCATGTTTAAAACACTAAAAAAACAAGAGGCAAAGCCTTCAAAGGTCACTCGAACAGGCACATGTGGGACATAAATATACATAAAGATGCTGGGAGGATGATGGAGGTTCTGCAATACCAGGAAAGTCCCGAGCTTTTAAACAATGAAGATGATTTTATGTTGCTAGCAATCTGAATGAAATTTTAACATCCTCCGGTCTGGAACAAGTACATATAAGGGGCATTAATAACTATAAAGATAGTGGGACAATCCTGGAGGTACTGCAATACCAGGAAAGTCCTGAAGGTTTTTGTTTAATAATCAAGATGATTAAACCCACAATGTGAGAATAACAGCTAGCAAGCAAAGTCAGAAGAAGAAGAAGAAAAATGGTGCTTTACGTCCTCTCGGTCTGGAACAGACACATATTGGGACATTTGTAGATACAAAGATTGGGAACAATACTGGAGGCAATGCCCGGAGGCAGTGCAACACCAGTAAAGTCAGCAATAGATAAGCAAAGGCTCAGACAATAAGAAGAATAGACCAGCAAAAAAGAGAGAAAGATAGTGTTTACGTCCTCTCGACCCGGCAAGGTCTGGAACAAAGAGAGAAAGATAGTGTTTTACGTCCTCTCGACCCAGCAAGGTACATATGGGCAAGCACAGTCAAAGATAGTGTTTTACGTCCTCTCGAAGAGCAAGGGAACATGGGATCAAAGAGAGAAAGATAGTGTTTTACGTCCTCTCGACCCTGCAAGGTACATATGGGACAGCAAGCAAAGTCAAAGAGAGAAAGATAGTGTTTTACGTCCTCTCGAAAGGTACATATGGGACAGATTCAAAGAGAGAAAGATTAACTCTCGACCCGGCAAGGTACATATGGGACAGCAAGCAAAGTCAAAGAGAGAAAGATAGTGTTTTACGTCCTCTCGACCCTGCAAGGTACATATGGGACAGCAAGCAAAGTCAAAGAGAGAAAGATAGTGTTTTACGTCCTCTCGACCCAGTACATATGGGACAGCAAGCAAAGTCAAAGAGAGAAAGATAGTGTTTTACGTCCTCTCGACCTCATTGGTACATATGGGACAGCAAGCAAAGTCAAAGAGAGAAAGAGAGAGTGTTTACGTCCTCTCGACCAAGGTACATATGGGACAGCAAGCAAAGTCAAAGAGAGAAAGATAGTGTTTTACGTCCTCTCGACCCTGCAAGGTACATATGGGACAGCAAGCAAAGTCAAAGAGAGAAAGATAGTGTTTTACGTCCTCTCGACCCTGCAAGGTACATATGGGACAGCAAGCAAAGTCAAAGAGAGAAAGAGAGTGTTTTACGTCCTCTCGACCCGGCAAGGTACATATGGGACAGCAAGCAAAGTCAAAGACTGTTATAACTTATATATCTAATTACTTTTAAAAGCAAAACATGGGATGTCAACATTGCTTCTAAATGTGTCTTGTTTTTATTTTTTTTATATGCCTTAAACTTTGACTTATAAACTGTTGAAATGTTCAATGTTTGTATACTTCTATTGATTTTTCATTTCTCAAAGTTAAAAAAGAAAAGTTCAAATGTAGTAATTAATGAAACCATTGCCTTAAACTAGTTTTTGACAAGGGAAGCAACTCCATCTCTGGCTATAATTAGTTGCTCTGAAATCTTGTAATACTCTCTAAACCCACTAACCTAAAATGTTATCTGTTTGTTATCTGTTTACAGTGTTACCGACCCTCTCTGCTTTCAAAGCTAACCTCAAAACCCATCTGTTCCCCCGTCATTAAAGCTCCGCTCTCTTTATCTTCTCTCCCTTGCCTTTAGGTCTGTTTCTGCTGTATTCCATTTATGTCATACGTGTGTGTTTGCTTTGTATTCCGTTTTTGGTTGAATGCGTTATGAATGCTAACGTGTGTGTGTGTGCTTTGATTTGATTTCTATCAAGATTCAGCGCCATATGAATACTGTATATTGTTGTTTGAAGTATTTAATTATTCAAATTATTATTGTTTGAAAGCTTGCATAAACACCTATCTGCTTGCAAAGTTTGATCGAACGCCTTTTAGATACTGAGAAAAAGCCAACGTTAAAGTTGCCACAGACGGACACGCAAAGACACAGACCACAGCTCACATTCTCAGCATCAGAAAGTTAGACCCAGATTTCACTGCCTAGGCCCTAAGGTTCCCATTTTCCAGCAGCAGTGAGCCTGCCAAAAATAGACCTCTCCCTTTTTTTTTCTCCTGCTGCCTTCCAAGGCCTTTCTGACCTTTTAGTTACCTCTCCCTTACTGGCTGGATAGAGATAACAGTATCTCTCTCTCTCTCTCTCTCTCTCTCTCTCTCTCTCTCTCTCTCTCTCTCTCTCTCTCTCTCTCTCTCTCTCTCTCTCTCTCTCTCTCTCTCTCTCTCTCTCTCTCTCTCTCTGGTGGTGGCATAGGTAGCGAGCTTAAAATTAGAACAGCAGTGGTGCTGGCTCAGATGAGAAGCAGGCAGGAAAAAAGAAGGGTATGTGGCTAGAGTGGGCCAAACTTTATGAAGCCAGAATGTGGCAGAAAAACATGCTGTGAGACACCCGGAAAATCGAAGCAGCATGAGAACATAGACTCACTTTCGTGTCGCCGACACAAGTGAGCAAAACAGCCTTCAATTTCAGCCCTGAATTTTGTAAATGAATTGAGACGCTGTACACAAAATACCACAGTCACTGTCAATGCCACACTTACTAACACCATGGTTTCAGATTCAAAGGGGTTGTAGACAGGGTGATCCAGTCTCATCTTATTTGTTTATTCTCTGTGTCGAGATATTGGCCATTATGATAAGGCAAAATGATTTAATAAAAGATATTACTGTTGCTGGAATAGAATATAAAAGATCACAATTTGCCGACGATACGGAATCATTGCAAGAAGGCGACAGACACTCCTTTGAACAATCTATGAAAACTCTTGAAAATGTTGGCAATGTGTCAGGTTTGGAATTAAACCTAAACAAAGCTATATATATCATTTATGCTGTGCAGCTAGGCTAGGAAATCAGAAAAATTCAAGAGTAAAATATATGCCTCATTTAAGCATGCAATCGAACCCAGAGTTGATTAAACTGCTAGGCATTTGGCTGACAAATGATTTAAAAGGTTGCATAAAAATAAGTTTTGAACAAAAATTCAGAGAAATCAAAGCGCTATATCAAGCTTAGCTTAAAAGACAGTTAACACCTATCGAACGAATCGACATTTTAAAATCCCTGATTCTATCGAAAATTATATTTTTCTGTTTACTGCTGCCATATCCTCCACACGATTTTGTAAACTGTCAGCAGAAAAGTATGTATCAACTTGACTGGGATAAAAAGAGGTAACGCGTTCGCCTCGTATACAATAAACCCGAGTTCGAGCCTGGGTACAGGGGGATTTTTCCTCACACTCTGCGATAGGCCTTACGGTCTGAGCATGGAGTCTTTCGGGCTCCGTGTGCCCATGCACTTAGTACACGTTAAAACCCAGTGGCAACGAAAAAGTTGTCATTAATTATTTTGGTCAAAATTTACCCCCCTCCCTTTCCTTCCTCATCACTAGTCATACTAAAACCTCATGCAAATTATTAAAAAAAATGGGTGGCGCGCCTCTGGCTGCGACACGCTCTCCAGGTGGAAGCAACCCGAATTTCGCAGAGACGCCTCTGTCACTATTAAGTACCAAATACCCAAAACCAAAGAACGACAAACTAAGTAGGAAGATTTCGCATTAAAATATTGAACAGGGTGGAGTAGGGATCCCAGATGTAGGTAAATATATGAGTGCGCTTAAAGTTACATGGATAAGAACAATTATATTCGAGCAATCATAAATGGACTCATATTGTAAAACAGCTGAATGTAAGGGCCGCATTTCTATATAAAGAAAAGTACACACCTTAATTGACACTACTAACTACAAAAATAACGTTCATAAAAAAAATAGAAGAAAAGGTAGTGGTTGAAAACGTTGATGGACGTTATCTGAGCCTGTAGTTTCTATTGTAATAATTATTTTAAATGCACAAAAGCCTGGTTTCTTTTTCTTTTTAATGAGAATGATGAGTTTAACTTGGTCATCTGCTGGAAGAAAATGGCAGATTTGTTCTCATATTTTGTGTGTGTGTAAAATATGACATTCCTACAAACATTGTTATTTACTTTAGAATCGTAAATGGGGTGAAACATTATTTATTAAAAAAAGGCAGTATAATTAACTGATGACAATTTTTTTTCCACTTTCAACAAGCAAAGTGCTATCTCTTTTACGTTCCATTCCTAGAGGTGCAAGACTGCTTTATGATTATTTGGTAAATAATGTAACAAGTCCAACATGTTGCCAAAACTAGGATAGGAGTCTCGCAAGAAATGTGTCGAAGAAAGTTTTATTTCAGAAGATTAAAACATTAAAGAAGTGAAATTAAAATGGACCCAAATTAGAATTGTTCATAGCATTATTGGAACTAACATTAGTCGTCAAAGCATTAATTGTGAAACAACAAATTAGTGCTCTTTTTGTACACAAAAAAGTGTTGTTTGTAATATTGAAGAAGAAAATATCTGACACCCTTTTCTGATACTGTCAATTTGTTCAAACGTTTTGGAATAAAGTTCATCAAACAAAGCTTGCAAAAAACAATTATGTCCAATAGCAAACACTTTTACATTTAATGAACGTTTAGAGGTTTTCGATTGTGAAAAGAATGTCCACACAGGTGAGATAATAGATTTGATCATCTTACTCGCCAAAACGTACATCTATAAATGCAAGAAAGAAAAAACAAAGGATTTCTGGTCTCTGTTGTTACTCACCACCGCCCCTCATACCTTTCAAGAAATTCTTCACCCGGTGTTGCTCTCGTGTTGCTGACTATGGTGGTTCGCAGTCCGATGTGGCTATGGCTCCGAATGATGTAGCTGACTGGTTGTGGTGGCCTTTTTATGGGGCAGAAATGAGGCAGGTGGCAAGTTCCTCGTCAGCATTCTTTGTTCTCTGGGGCGTCTTTTCAATGGATATTGTTACCCTTAAAAGGCTGATTCTGCTGTTTTGATATTTGTTGGTTCGTTGCTGATTGGCCCAACAACATCCATCATTCACAGGCTTGGGGACCCACCAGTGTGTGACATTAAAGACACACTGACGCACCACCATTAAGTCCCTTGGGTTTTTTTTCTAGGTAGCTGTGACCCACATACAAATGTCCCCAACTTCAAATTGAGGCTGCTCTTTAAAATGTTTCGTTTTCAATTTGGGGACATTTGTATGGGAGTCAAACCTGGTCCAAACAAGATTTCTTACCAGCTATAATAGGGAAAACGCGAAAACCCCGTGATTTTGACACGTGACCTGGTGGGTCTTTAATTATTCTTGTCAGTATTCTAGTCCTCTGATCTGCCTCTTTTCATTTGGGTACAAACATCATTTCCAGTTCAGGGGCGTGTAGTCACGAGTGCGTATTAGACAGTCAAGACGGGTAGTAGTAGTAGTAGTAGTAGTAGTAGTAGTAGTAGTAGTAGT
>CM065693.1:54130356-54134520 GCA_017654935.2 Phymorhynchus buccinoides
TTCACACGCACGCACACACGACACAAACACCACAAAAAACACACACACATCCTTTTTGTATGGAGGCAGAAAAAAGCAACCAGTATGTAAACATTTTGTGTTCTGATTGTTATGTGGCCAGAAATTATCAACATGCTAAAAACCATTTCTTACTTTAGAAGTAGACTATTTGTTGTGTCTGATGAAAGTAAGATTGCTAAATTCACTTGAAATAATTATGGATTACAATGTCTATAAAACTATTATAAAAAAAAAACCAAGCGGGGATTCGCAATCGTTGTGGCACGCGACAATATGTGCGACAATTTTGGACTGACCGACAGACCGACAGACCGACAGACTGACAGACCGACAAAGTGAGTTATAGGTTTGTGGCTTGTGCCCCAAACCAAAAAGGCTAAGCTAACCACCCCCTCTCCTAGCTTATTAAATCAGCACTTTGTATCAATTGCGGAAACCCTAATACAAAATGATGCGGCTGGAAAGAATATGACCTAAAGCCATTGACGGATGCGAATTTGCGAGATAGCTCCGCCCACAGACCTAGACTCCGACCCCAGGACAAACAAGAGTGGGAAAGCATGTGTGTTGGCGCTAAACCACAGTGTAGAGAGGCCTTTATTCCAGCGCAAGTGCGACACGAAGACAGCATATATATTCACGCGCGTTGTGTGTGTTGTGTGTGTGTGTGTGTTGTCTGCGGTGTGTGTGTATATACCTCTGTATGAATGCATTTGGAAGTGAGCATGTGTGCTTGCACGCGCAGTGGTACGTGTGTGTGTGTGGTACATGCGCGCATTGATAGCATATGAATTCGGTATGCGTACAGGCTTTTGCGGCAGTGTGTGACAATCTGTGTTGCGTATGTGCGCGGCGTGCATTTGGTGTAGTGTGAATGCACATGTCATAGTACCTGCACGACATTGCATGCATGCACGCTTGTGTGCGTGCACGTGTTTGCATGCACTCCAGTGCTTTTGTATGTGCCGGTGTGTTGGTGTGTGATGTTGTGTGCGGGCGGGCTACGTATGCGGTGTGTGCGCGTGTGCATGTGTGCATATGACCGAGAAAGCCACATCACGCACACGCACGCACGCACGCACACGCACACGCACACGCACACGCACACACACACACACAAACACCCACACACACACACACACACACAACACACCAGAGAGGAGGCAAACCCTACATGATATATGTGATGTATCATTTTTGCTGTATAACAAGTCGTCTTAATTAATATCACCAGGGGTTTCGCGTAGATTTATGACAGCAGGAGGACCAAAATAATACAAACGCCCTCTGCAAACTTCCCTCCCTCCCCACCCCTCTTCGAGCGTCAGACACTTCATGCCAATTATGAGCACAGAGCATCATGCGCCGTTAGCGCCAACTAAGAAATAGTCCGGCCACCAGCAAGTCCGACTTCATTTGTGTGATTTAAAAGTGGTGTGTGTGTGTGTGTGTGGGGGTGTCCTTTTCCTGCGTTGGCAGTTTTGGACGTATGTTTGTTAGTGTAAATTAAGGGTGAGTTTCTTTTTCTTTTGATTAATTTTTTTAAGCTGTGTTTTTTTTTTCTTCGACTGGATTATATCACAGAGAGAGAGAGAGAGAGAGAGAGAGAGAAGAGACGATAGAGAGAGATAGAGAGAGGAGAGATAGGGAGAGAGAGAAGATAGATGAGAGAGAGAGAGAGAGAGAGAGATGAGAGAGAGAGAGAGCTGAAATAGAGAGATAGAGAGACAGAGACACAGAGAGAGGGCTGAAGGAGAGAGAAAGATTGAGAGATGAGCCGAGACAGAGACGAGAGAGGGAGAGAGGAGAGAGAGAGAGAGAGAGTAGAGACTGCGGAAGAGCGAGAGAGAGAGAAGGAATGAGAGAGGTTGAAGGAGAGGAGAGAGAGACGAGAGAGAGAGATGAGAGAGAGAGAGGAGGAGGACGAGAGATTCACGAGAGAGAGAGAGAGAGAGAGAGAGAGAGGACTTTCGCCTTGAAAGCTTGCGTGTATAATCATTCTCCCAACTTCATCACAATCACGAAAAATTTACATATTCAAATTTAATATAAAAAAATGAAATTTTGTTGTTGTCGTACCTGGCTAAACGACTCCAGGGATCATCCCAACAGACGAACTGTGAACACTATGGTACCAATTGCACCAGCTAGGATGAGAAAAAATCACGTTGTGACCGATTTTAAAGTACCCCGCCACTGAGCAACACCACTCTGACTTCGTGGGCATTGGATGAACATAAATTTATTAAAGGATTAGTCTGCGTCAATTATTTTCACAGTTCTGAGTTTCTGAGTGAAAACAAAACATTTAGCTTTACGTAATACATTTAAAGCAATATAAAGTTGTTGGAAGCATAGACACATATGGACCTTGTAAATACATGGTGGGAACGATACTGGAGGCAATGCCTGGAGGCAGTGCAACACCCGTAAAGTCCCGCAGTTTAAAAAATACAGACATCACAGATAAGTGTGTAGCAGTAACCACGCCTCGTGTTAAACTCATCGGCTATGGTACCGCCATGGTGTTAACGTATTGTCACATAGATTTATTTATTATTAAACAAATCAAAATAAATAATTACATGAGATACAAAAGCTATCTGCAGTTGGAAAATGACTGTTCTTGCTTACAATTCACATCTTTTTCTAACAGTTCTGAATTTGTGTTGTAACGAAACAAAGACTTACGTAAATGATATTTAAAACACAGAAAGCGTGTGGAAAGTGTTAGTAAGCCATTCATCGGGATTTTCTCTGATTAATATTATTTTTATAACAAGGAAACAAACGCCGCATCCAGATGAGAGTGTGTGTAAATGAGGATGCTCCCTTGGATTGCCGGGAACGCGTACGCGTTGGCTCTGTATGTGTGTGGTGGTTGTGTGTGTGTGTGTGTGTGTGTGTTTGTGTAGTAGTGTGGTGTGTGTCGTGCGTGCGTGCGTGCGCGTTGTGTGTGTGCGTGTGTGTTGGTGTTGTGCGTCATATAGAGAGAGCCACACGACAGAGAGACACGAGGAGACAAAAGGACGAGAGAGAGAGCTGAGAGAGAGAGGAGAGAGGAGGAGGAGAGAGATGCGCGAGAGAGACCGGAGAGAGATGATGATGAGAGAGAGATGAGAGAGAGGGGGTAGAGAGATGAGAGAATTCAGAATTCAGAATTAGAAAACTATTGTAATTAATCGCCATGGGCCACAATACTGTTATGGGAGGAGGGGGATGGTTAGTGAGAGAGGAGAGAGAGTTGAGAGAGAGAGAGAGAGAGAGACGAGACTGTGAGAGAGAGAGAGAGAGAGAGAGAGAGAGAGAGAGGGGGGGGTGAGAGAGAGAGGGGGGGAGAGAGAGAGAGAGAGAGAGAGATTGTGATGAGAGAGAGAATGAGGTCGAGAGAGAGAGAAGAAAGAGAGGGAGAGAGAGAGAGAAAGAGAGAACAGTGGGGTAGGGGCGATTTCAAATAAGAAAAGGGAAAAAGAGAGAGAGGAGAGAGAGAGAGAGAGGAGAGAGGAGAGAGAGACGAGAGGAGAGGAGAGAGAGACGAGAGAGAGAGAGAGGGGGGCGATATCAAATAAGAAAAAGAAAGAAAAGAGAGAGAGAGAGAGAGAGCGAGATGAGTTGAGCGAGAGAGAGGGAGAGAGAAAGAGGAGAGAGAGAGAGAGAGAGGAGAGACACTGACACTTGAAACTTTATTAACGCAAGGATTGAGATTTTAGGCCAGGCCTATTCATGCAAGCTGTCCTGAGACAGAAAACAAGATCATACAAAACGAGAAGGCAAACAGATATAATAATATGAACATGCATGATGAACAAAACTCAAAGTGAACAAAATAGAGAAAAACAAGTGCAAACGCCGAGCGGCGGCAAAGTCCCCTCGCGAGCATCGCCGAGGTACTCCGAAATCGAATGTGATCGGCTGGTCACATACATAAAAGCATCAAAACAGCACGTAAACTACATAAAAAGCATCCAAAACAGCACGTAACGAAATGGTTTTTTTATATAATAGCCTTGGGGGTCGGACCCGTGCTTTGAGCGCGCGCGATCATGCGCAACGCGCGACAGAAAAAAATTAAGCAAACTGTGTTATAGACCATTCATCAGGAAATGTGTGAAAAAACTGCATTTAAAATACATGCAAAACTTC
>CM065693.1:54145020-54155020 GCA_017654935.2 Phymorhynchus buccinoides
GAGAGAGAGAGAGAGAGAGAGAGAGAGAGAGAGAGAGAGAGAGAGAGAGAGAGAGAGAGAGAGAGAGAGAGAGAGAGAGAGAGAGAGAGAGAGAGAGAGAGAGAGAGAGAGAGAGAGAGAGAGAGAGAGAGAGAGAGAGAGAGAGAGAGAGCACACAAAAATCTTTCTGCCTTACCGGTCCATTCTCCTGCCTTTAAATATATATATTTTTTTCAAGAAACACTTTCAAAACGATTTCCTCCAGCCGAAGTCGGACTTGCTGGGCCTGAGTATTTCTTAGTTAGGCGCATAACGGCAACATGACGCATCTGTGTTCATGATTGACATGAACGTGTCTCAGCGATCGAAGAGGGGGGGGGAGGAAGTTTGATAGGGGGAGATTTTATTAGTTTGGTCTCCTGCTGTCAGTAATATCTACGCGAAAGGCCCTGGTGATATTAATTAAACGACTTTATTATAACAAACAAAAATGATGCATCACATATATCATGTAGGGTTTCCTCCTCTGTGTGTATGTGCGTGTGTGTGTGTGTGTGTGTGTGTGTGTGTGTGTGTGTGTGTGTGTGTATGTGTGTGTGTGTGTGTGTGTGTGTGTGTGTGTTGTGCGTGTGTGCGTGTGTGTGTATGTGTCTGTGTGTGTGTCTATGTTTGTGTGTGTGTGTGTGTGTGTGTGTGTGTGCGTGCGTGTGTGCGTGCGTGTGTGTGTGCGTGTGTGCGTGCGTGCGTGTGTGTGTGTGTGTGTGTGTGTGTGTGTGTTTGTGCGTGTGTGTGTGTATGTGTGTGTGTGTGTGTGTGTGTGTGTGTGTGTGTGTGTGTGTGTGTTAGTGAGTGTGTGTGTGTCTGTGTGTACATGTGCCCATGTGTGTGTAACTGCGTGCACGTGTGTGTGTGTGTGTGTGTGTGTGTGTGTGTGTGTGTGTGTGTGTGTGTGTGTGTGTGTGTGTGTGTGTGTGTGTTCACTATCACATACTACTGAAAATATCAAACGCAAAGACGTACATTAAATCAATTTGTGTTGAGATCGCCTAGAGACTTTCCTCGTTGCAAAGACAATTCAACACCATTCAACATGTTTTTGTTTCGTTATGCAAAACATAAAAGTTCTAAAGCTGAAACATGTTTGATAATTGGAATTTAGCGCATTGTGCTTTAAGGAAATGCGCTATAAAAAATAATCCTAAATAAATAAATACGTTATGCTGGAAATATTGGTAAGCATGTTTTCTAATGCTGTTCACATTTTTACGTTGTTGTTGTTGTTGTTGTTGTTGCTGCTGTTGGTGTTCCTGTTGTTGTTGCTGCCGTTGCTGTTGTTGTTGTTCTTCTTCTTCTTCTTCTGCTTAGTTTAACTTGCTTTTGTTTGTTTATTTGTTACCTTCTCGGGTTCTTGTTTCTGTTTCGTTTCAACTCACAGGAATACTGTAGCCGACAAGCTACTAACTGAACAAAAAGCTGGAGGACGGTGTACGGTAGAGAGGAAGATGATAGGGATGGGGAGAAAGGAGGGGGAACGTTGGGGTGGTGCAGGCTGCTTTGTGAACTGATGGTGTGATTGGCTGCAGGCCCGCGGAGAATGTTTTTTTTGTGTGTGGCCGATAGACAGCGCGTGAGATGGGAACAGCGAGGCGTGTAACCACGAGTGCGTCCTAGACAGTCAACACGGGTAGCAGCCCATCGGTTTGGGAGTGTAGTCTCATTTACATACTACTACTACTACTACTACTACTACTACTACTACTACTACTACTACTACTACTACTACTACTACTACCCGTATTGACTGTCTAATACGCACTCGTGACTACACGCCCCTGAACTGGAAATGGTGTTTGTACCCAAATGAAAAGAGACAGATCAGAGGACTAGAATACTGACAAGAATAATAAAAAAACCCACCAGGTCACGTGTCAAAATCACGGTTTTTCACGTGTTTTCCCTATTATAGCTGGTAAGAAATCTTGTTTGGACCAGGTTTGACTCCCATACAAATGTCCCCAAATTGAAAACGAAACATCATTTTAAAGAGCAGCCTCAATTTGAAGTTGGGGACATTTGTATATGTGGGTCACAGCTACCTAGAAAAAACCCAAGGGACTTAATGGTGGTGCGTCAGTGTGTCTTTAATGTCACACACTGGTGGGTCCCCAAGCCTGTGAATGATGGATGTTGTTGGGCCAATCAGCAACGAACCAACAAATAGCAAAACAGCAGAATCAACATTTTAAGGGTAACAATATCCATTGAAAAGACGCCCCAGAGAACAAAGAATGCTGACGAGGAACTTGCCACCTGCCTCATTTCTGCCCCATAAAAAGGCCACCACAACCAGTCAGCTACATCATTCGGAGCCATAGCCACATCGGACTGCGAACCACCATTGTCAGCAACACGAGAGCAACACCGGGCGAAGAATTTCTTGAAAGGTATGAGGGGCGGTGGTGAGTAACAACAGAGACCAGAAATCCTTTCTTTTTTCTTTCTTGCATTTATAGATGTACGTTTTGGCGAGTAAGATGATCAAATCTATTATATCACCTGTGTGGACATTCTTTTCACAATCGAAAACCTCTAAACGTTCATTAAATGTAAAAGTGTTTGCTATTGGACATAATTGTTTTTTGCAAGCTTTGTTTGATGAACTTTATTCCAAAACGTTTGAACAAATTGACAGTATCAGAAAAGGGTGTCAGATATTTTCTTCTTCAATATTACAAACAACACTTTTTTCTGTACAAAAAGAGCACTAATTTGTTGTTTCACAATTAATGCTTTGACGACTAATGTTAGTTCCAATAATGCTATGAACAATTCTAATTTGGGTCCATTTTAATTTCACTTCTTTAATGTTTTAATCTTCTGAAATAAAACTTTCTTCGACACATTTCTTGCGAGACTCCTATCCTAGTTTTGGCAACATGTTGGACTTGTTACATTATTTACCAAATAATCATAAAGCAGTCTTGCACCTCTAGGAATGGAACGTAAAAGAGATAGCACTTTGTTTGTTGAAAGTGGAAAAAAAATTGTCATCAGTTAATTATACTGCCTTTTTTTAATAAATAATGTTTCACCCCATTTACGATTCTAAAGTAAATAACAATGTTTGTAGGAATGTCATATTTTACACACACACAAAATATGAGAACAAATCTGCCATTTTCTTCCAGCAGATGACCAAGTTAAACTCATCATTCTCATTAAAAAGAAAAAGAAACCAGGCTTTTGTGCATTTAAAATAATTATTACAATAGAAACTACAGGCTCAGATAACGTCCATCAACGTTTTCAACCACTACCTTTTCTTCTACTTTTTTTTATGAACGTTATTTTTGTAGTTAGTAGTGTCAATTAAGGTGTGTACTTTTCTTTTTATAGAAATGGGGCCCTTACATTCAGCTGTTTTACAATATGAGTCCATTTATGATTGCTCGAATATAATTGTTCTTATCCATGTAACTTTAAGCGCACTCATATATTTACCTACATCTGGGATCCCTACTCCACCCTGTTCAATATTTTAATGCGAAATCTTCCTACTTAGTTTGTCGTTCTTTGGTATTGGGTATTTGGTACTTAATAGTCACAGAGGCGTCTCTGTGAAATTCGGGTTGCTTCCACCTGGAGAGCGTGTCGCAGCCAGAGGCGCGCCACCCATTTTTTTTAATAATTTGCATGAGGTTTTAGTATGACTAGTGATGAGGAAGGAAAGGGAGGGGGGTAAATTTTGACCAAAATAATTAATGACAACTTTTTCGTTGCCACTGGGTTTTAACGTGTACTAAGTGCATGGGCACACGGAGCCCGAAAGACTCCATGCTCAGACCGTAAGGCCTAGTCGCAGAGTGAGAGGAAAAATCCCCCTGTACCCAGGTTCGAACTCGGGTTTATTGTATACGAGGCGAACGCGTTACCTCTTTTTATCCCAGTCAAGTTGATACATACTTTTCTGCTGACAGTTTACAAAATCGTGTGGAGGATATGGCAGCAGTAAACAGAAAAATATAATTTTCGATAGAATCAGGGATTTTAAAATGTCGATTCGTTCGATAGGTGTTAACTGTCTTTTAAGCTAAGCTTGATATAGCGCTTTGATTTCTCTGAATTTTTGTTCAAAACTTATTTTTATGCAACCTTTTAAATCATTTGTCAGCCAAATGCCTAGCAGTTTAATCAACTCTGGGTTCGATTGCATGCTTAAATGAGGCATATATTTTACTCTTGAATTTTTCTGATTTCCTAGCCTAGCTGCACAGCATAAATGATATATATAGCTTTGTTTAGGTTTAATTCCAAACCTGACACATTGCCAACATTTTCAAGAGTTTTCATAGATTGTTCAAAGGAGTGTCTGTCGCCTTCTTGCAATGATTCCGTATCGTCGGCAAATTGTGATCTTTTATATTCTATTCCAGCAACAGTAATATCTTTTATTAAATCATTTTGCCTTATCATAATGGCCAATATCTCGACACAGAGAATAAACAAATAAGATGAGACTGGATCACCCTGTCTACAACCCCTTTGAATCTGAAACCATGGTGTTAGTAAGTGTGGCATTGACAGTGACTGTGGTATTTTGTGTACAGCGTCTCAATTCATTTACAAAATTCAGGGCTGAAATTGAAGGCTGTTTTGCTCACTTGTGTCGGCGACACGAAAGTGAGTCTATGTTCTCATGCTGCTTCGATTTTCCGGGTGTCTCACAGCATGTTTTTCTGCCACATTCTGGCTTCATAAAGTTTGGCCCACTCTAGCCACATACCCTTCTTTTTTCCTGCCTGCTTCTCATCTGAGCCAGCACCACTGCTGTTCTAATTTTAAGCTCGCTACCTATGCCACCAGAGAGAGAGAGAGAGAGAGAGAGAGAGAGAGAGAGAGAGAGAGAGAGAGAGAGAGAGAGAGAGAGAGAGAGAGAGAGAGAGAGAGAGAGAGAGAGAGAGAGAGAGAGATACTGTTATCTCTATCCAGCCAGTAAGGGAGAGGTAACTAAAAGGTCAGAAAGGCCTGGAAGGCAGCAGGAGAGAAAAAAAAGGGAGAGGTCTATTTTTGGCAGGCTCACTGCTGCTGGAAAATGGGAAAGCTTAGGGCCTAGGCAGTGAAATCTGGGTCTAACTTTCTGATGCTGAGAATGTGAGCTGTGGTCTGTGTCTTTGCGTGTCCGTCTGTGGCAACTTTAACGTTGGCTTTTTCTCAGTATCTAAAAGGCGTTCGATCAAACTTTGCAAGCAGATAGGTGTTTATGCAAGCTTTCAAACAATAATAATTTGAATAATTAAATACTTCAAACAACAATATACAGTATTCATATGGCGCTGAATCTTGATAGAAATCAAATCAAAGCACACACACACGTTAGCATTCATAACGCATTCAACCAAAAACGGAATACAAAGCAAACACACACGTATGACATAAATGGAATACAGCAGAAACAGACATAAAGGCAAGGGAGGAAAGAGAAAGAGAGCGGAGCTTTAATGACGGGGGAACAGATGGGTTTTGAGGTTAGCTTTGAAAGCAGAGAGGGTCGGTAACACTGTAAACAGATAACAAACAGATAACATTTTAGGTTAGTGGGTTTAGAGAGTATTACAAGATTTCAGAGCAACTAATTATAGCCAGAGATGGAGTTGCTTCCCTTGTCAAAAACTAGTTTAAGGCAATGGTTTCATTAATTACTACATTTGAACTTTTCTTTTTTAACTTTGAGAAATGAAAAATCAATAGAAGTATACAAACATTGAACATTTCAACAGTTTATAAGTCAAAGTTTAAAGCATATAAAAAAATTAAAAACAAGACACATTTAGAAGCAATGTTGACATCCCATTGTTTGCTTTTAAAAGTAATTAGATATATAAGTTATAACAGTCTTTGACTTTGCTTGCTGTCCCATATGTACCTTGCAGGGTCGAGAGGACGTAAAACACTATCTTTCTCTCTTTGACTTTGCTTGCTGTCCCATATGTACCTTGCAGGGTCGAGAGGACGTAAAACACTATCTTTCTCTCTTTGACTGTGCTTGCTGTCCCATATGTACCTTGCCGGGTCGAGAGGACGTAAAACACTATCTTTCTCTCTTTGACTTTGCTTGTTGGTCTATTCTCCTTATTGTGGCGGTACCATAGCCAATGAGGTTTAACCGAGGCGTGGTTACCGCTACACCTATCTGTATTGTTAAAAAGCGGGACTTTACTGGTGTTGCACTGCCTCTGGGCATTGCCTCCAGTATTGTTCCCACCGTCTTTGTATCTACAAATGTCCCATATATGTGTCTGTTCCAGACCGAGAGGACGTAAAACACCATTTTTCTTCTCTTCTTCTTCTTCTGACTTTGCTTGCTAGCTGTTATTCTCACATTGTGGGTTTAATCATCTTGATTATTAAACAAAAACCTTCAGGACTTTCCTGGTATTGCAGTACCTCCAGGATTGTCCCACTATCTTTATAGTTATTAATGCCCCTTATATGTACTTGTTCCAGACCGGAGGATGTTAAAATTTCATTCAGATTGCTAGCAACATAAAATCATCTTCATTGTTTTAAAAGCTCGGGACTTTCCTGGTATTGCAGAACCTCCATCATCCTCCCAGCATCTTTATGTATATTTATGTCCCACATGTGCCTGTTCGAGTGACCTTTGAAGGCTTTGCCTCTTGTTTTTTTAGTGTTTTAAACATGAGTTGTTTTGCTTCATTTTCTGGTCCGTAGCAAATACACAATTGGAAAGGGAGGCAGGGTTAAGTTGGGATGCAATACCATGTACTGAAGCCACATAGATTTAGATTATATATTTTTTAATGTGATTGTTTTCCGCATACTTCTTTTAGATTTTGATGGGATTTTCTTTCCTGTAGCATTTTGTAATTTTTTCATGAGACCTTCTGTTCGATCGCCTCAAAAGCGTACAAACTCCGCTCTTGCGTAAATAAATAATTAATAAATGTAAAATAGACAGGTGTGATCATTTTGGCTTGGCCTCTACGCACGTATTGTGAACAACGAAGACATATTATATGAAACATGGCACCCGTTCGAATAGTATATCATTTATAATTATTCTACATGTTATGTTATGTTCAGAATGAAAACAAAAACTATTCATAATGAATCCACGTTTGCTTTTATATACTCTTTTAATTGATTCAATATAAATTAATCTAAATGAGCCTGATTCAGAGCACATGCTTTAGCATGATACATTTTCCTTGCTTCGGTTATGACTTACAACCATGTTTAGCATTTATTGTTTTTACTGTAAAGTGGACCGGTCAGTTTTTATTAATGCGTTGTGTGTTTTCTGATATTGGTTTAAACAAATTTATCCGTAAACTATCATGTGACAAAGCAGCATCAACATGAAGATCGCAGAGCACAACAAGCTTAGAGCTTATACTGGGTGCTCAAAACATTTAAATTACACAGTATTGGCTGCAACAAGTAAGATCAGTACATGGGAATTATAACAACGTGATGGATACTAAGCAAAGTGTAATAATGGAAGAAACTGAGACATGATTATAAACAACCAAACAAACAAATAGATAAATAATTTGTTACAAAATTATAATAAGAAGGGCCAAGATTAGGTTAGATAAATATACACCAAACACATCACGTTTCAACATCAAGACAAACAAAACACTGTGTCAAAGCATTTCATTTCAACCAGGGCAGAATGGTATATTGGAACAAATCAACATAACTCAATACAGAGTATATTTTTAGCATCATAGCAAATCAGTGCTACATAACGGTTTTGGTCAGGTGAAAAGAGTTGTGCAACATTCATCATAAACCGCAAATTTGTATTGTGATTCAACAGAAGCCACATCCAGAAAATTGCAACATAAAACCATAATGGTTGCTAAGTGTATTATAGTGCTACTTCAGTCGACTTCGGTTTTGGTCAGGTGAAACAGAATCGCCACATGAAAATGTGCAACATAAACATCATCATAATGGTCTACCGCATGGTACCATTTGTATTTTTGTGATGTCAACAGAATCGCCACATCCAGAAAATTATCGATAACCCCTCGATCTTGTACTTGCGAGTTTTTAGAATGATTTTTATACTTCACTACTAAACAGCAATACTCTTGCCTCAGACTGTCCATCGTTAGACAACGTATCAACAGTCTGGACAGGAGCATTTTGATGTTCCAGATCTGATCGAGACATGATGAAGATGACTGTAGCTATGCTGGTGGGTCTGGTGATCCTCTTGCCCCTGGTGACCCCGGAGAAGGCTGAAGGTCAGAGGTCAACCTGTGTCTGTCTTCACGCCTGTCTTTTCTCTCTTCTTGTTCTTCTTGCTCTCGAAACCCTCCATCAGCGTATGGATGATTCTGGCCGTGTAGTCACGAGCGCGTCTGATTTAGACAGTCAGCACGGGTAGTGGTATGTCAATTAGACTAAGCTGCCCCCTTAAACGATTGGCTGTTTAAAGACTCTGGGATGATCAACGCAATCACCCATCTGATGATCAGATGCCCCACCTACAGCGTCAACAGCAGACCACTATGTTTAGACTACGGACTGGTCACTGCCGACTGCGTGCCCACATGTACCGCCTTGGGCTGTCCCACACACCTGACTGCCCGTGTGAGACAGGCCCACAACCCCCTGAGCACATCCTGCAGTCCTGCCCCCTGTATCAAGAAGCACGGACCCAGCACTGGCCAAACGGAGCTACGCTGGCGGGAAAGCTGTGGGGTACCAATCAAGACCTGGAGACAACCACCTTCTTCATCAACAACACCGGACTGGACATCTAGGGCATGATTCAGCTGGAACGCTGAAGAAGAAGAAGAAGAAGAAAAAGAAGAAGAAGAAGAAGAAGAAGAAGAAGAAGAATGGCTGTTAACCCTAAGTTACAAACCACTACCCGTGTTGACTGTATAAGACGTGCGCTCATGACTACACGGCCTGATGCATAAAACTGGGGTTTCCAGTATATACTGCAGCACTCCGGGAATCAGTAGCTGCCCAGATGATCAGCTCCAAAAAGAGAAAGGTGGGAGTGGGGTGGGGTGTAGAGAGGGTCTTCTGTGTCTGTGGGTTGTTTTTTCTCCCGTGGTATAGTTGTTCTTTAGGCACCCCCGTCATGTTTACGACCCTCAATCTCAAAGTCTCTGCCTCTTTCAGGTTTATAAAAAGAATCCTAGACCTATCCCAACCCTGCACCTTTCCTGAGAATAGCGGAATGTTGCTGGGAAGTGAAAAATTTCATGAGAAACTTTGAGGTGTGCGTGCGTTTGTGTGTGTGCGTGTGCGTGTGTGCGTGTGCGTGTGTGTGCGTGTGCGTGCGCGTGCGTGCGTGCGCGCGTGCGTGCGTGCGTGCGTGCGTGCGTGCGTGCGTGTGTGCGTGCGTGCGTGCGTGCGTGCGTGCGTGCGTGCGTGCGTGTGGTGTGTGTGTGTGTGTGTGTGTGTGTGTGGTACGAAATAGCCATTCTTTTTCTTTAGAAATATGTTGTTGGTAATTTTTAAAACGTATATGTTGGTGTAGAGGGGCTAAGATGTTTTCATCTGTAACTAGCTTTGCTTTTTTTTATGTTAGTCTTTCAGCAGACCCGCCCCACCCCACCCCACCCCACCCTCATCCCCATAAGGAGAAATCTGATGGATCCTTTTCTAACTGTCTATGAATCTATGTTTTGAAAAGGCGTCGTAGCATTCTGAGTCGAGTATGAATTGGAATGGGCATTCTTGATCTTTCATTAATAAGCCAGCATATCAATTTGAGTCGAGTTTGAATTGGAATGTGCGTTCCTGATCTTTCATTAAAAGCGTGAAGCTCTCGAAAGCTCCATTTCCAAGTGATTTTTGTTTTGCCTGAGTGTTACGTTGTATTGTTCTGTAAGATATTCTTGAAATGTATTCGTTATCCCCCATGGGAATACCAGGGGAGTCTTTCATACAAATAGTCCCCTCTCCTTTTGGACGTTCTGTGCTTGTAGGCTTAACGTAATCTAATCCGTCACTCTCTCTTACTCTG
>CM065693.1:54160020-54163591 GCA_017654935.2 Phymorhynchus buccinoides
ATTGTTGTACGAATATGGCATCGCCTGAAATCCTTATCCTTGTTAAATAAAGTTGTTCAGTGTTCAGTGTTTGAGGTGTTCTCTCTCACATCTCTGTCTCTGTCTCCAGGACTTTGATAACCGAAAGGGATCTCCCCCACCCGGACTGCGTAGCTGTGGAATCAGGACCAAGACACCCTGGGGAACCTTCAGGCTGCACTAACAACAGATCCTGCTGTGGTGGCAAAGGCAATTGCGTTATTTATGGCTATACCACAGGATGCCAATGTTCTTTCCGCTGCTGATAACCACGCTCTTTTCTATCATCGTAACTGAACTGCAAGCGAAACCACGTACATGTATATCTAAGATGGAAAATGTCTATGATGCCCCCCCCCCTCCCCTCTCCCAATCTCTCTCTCTTTTCTACAACATCTAGGTGTAAACTCTCTCTCTCCTCCGTCGGAGCGCTCAATCCAGCTCTCTCTCTCTTCTCCTCTCTTCTCTCTCTCTCACTCTCAATCAACGCTCTCTCTATCTCTCTCGCAACGTGCTCTCTCTCTTTACCAGAAACACTCCCGGCCGGCTCCCGTCCTCCCTCCCCCTCCCTCTCTATCTCGTCTCTTCGTTTAGCCACGTCATCCTCACCTCTCTCGGCGGTGGGGTGCCTCTCCTCTGCGTCCCTCGCTCCTGCCGTAGGTTCTCTCTCTGTTTTGGGGTGGGAGTTTCTCTCTATTTCTCTTGCCCTCCCCCTCCGCTCTTCTCTCATATCTCTCAAATCCCAATCTCTACCCGAGCAACTCTCAGGCGGCGTCACAAATCATCTCTCCTCAACCACCGCTCCATACCACTGCTAATCTCTCTCCCGGCCACCACCGCTACACTCGTATCCTTCTCTCGTTCCTCTCTCCTCTCTCTCTCTCGTCCTACTCTTTCTTCCTCTCCTCTCCTCTCTCTCTCATGGCTGAGATACTCCCATCTCCTCTCATCCTCTCTCTCTCTCCCTACCTTGCCCATCCCTTGCCTCTTCTTCTCCTTTCTCTCTCGCTCTCTCTCAATCCTCAATGACTCTCTCTCCATCTCTCTCTCATTCATTACCAACCTCCCTTCTCATTCTTTCACAATGCTCTCTCTTCCTTCTCTCCTCTCTCTTCTCTTTCTCTCTCTCAACTCCCAATCTTTCCTCAACGTCTCTCAGTTCCTGCCAACTCTCTTACTTCTACTCATCATCGCAGGCTTTCTTTCTCTTTGTTTCGCTCCTTGGCTGCTCTGGCGTTTCTATCCGTTAATAACTCACCTCTTGGTTTTAAACCTCTTACTAACGCTCTCACTCTTTAGTTCTCTGTTTCTCAAACAGTATCACTCTGTCTTTCTCATTTTCTTTGGTTCTCTGTTGTCTTCTCTTCTTGTTGTTTCCTCTTTAAGACTCAAAGACTCTCCCACGCCCAATTCTCGTTCCCTCTTCTCTTTCTCCAATGCTCTCTGTCCCATTCCCCCCCCTCCTAACCTCCTTCCTCTTCTCCTTCTTTTCCTTCTCTCTTCTCACTCTCTCTCTATCTGTTAGTTTCTCCCCTCGTCTCTCTTCTCACTCCCTTTCTTTCTCTCTTTCTCACTCCCTTCCTTTCTCTCTTTCTCACTCCCTTTCTTTCTCTATTTCTCACTCCCTTTCTTTCTCTCTTTCTCACTCACTTTCTTTCTCTCTTTCTAACTCCCTTCTTTCTTTCTCTCTTCTCACTCCACTTTATTTCAATCGCTATCCCCTCTTTGGCCTCTTTGTATATTTCAAAATCCCATTTGTTCAATACTTCAAAACGCTTAACTATGAGAATTTGCCAGAGAACTGTCATTTTAACGTTGTCGTTTTTATTTATATTGTCCATCATTCTTGTTCCGTGCTGGACTGAATGGAAGATAATAAAATACGACACCTTTCGGTATGATGGTACTCAAGTGATACTACTTACAGTTCCATTGCATATATGTCGCATCAGAAAATAATTTGCATTATCCACAGAATGATGGAACATTTTCTTGAAAATAAAACTAACAGCAGCGTGACAGGTCTGAGAAAAGTGTGGTGTTTCTTGCGAACTTATTTTGTTGAGCGCGCTCTTTTCTCTGTTGTGGGTGTGTCTGTCTCTCTATCTCTCTCTCTCTCTCTCTCTCTCTCTCTCTCTCTCTCTCTCTCGCTCTCTCTCTCATTGCAGTCATATGATCTCTCGAATCTCTCTCTCTCTCTCATTCAAGCCTCTCTACTCTGTCTATATAAGATATCTCTCTCTCTCTCTACTCCTCTCCTCGCTCTCGCGCTTAGTCCTCTCAATATTTATCTCTCATTCAGACTCTCTCTCTGTGTCTCTGTCTCTCTATCTCTCCTTTCAGTCCTTCGCTTCTCAGCATATTGATCTCTCGTCTCTATCTCTCTCTCTCGCTCTCTGCTCGATCTATCTACTCTCTCTCTTCTGTGTTCCCTGTGCATTTTTTACTCTCGTTATGTCACTCTCTCTCTACACAAATTCATGAATCCGTTGTCTGTGCCTAACTCGCAGAATCGGCATTTCCACGTGTGTTGCTCTCTCTATACTAGACTACTATTTGCAGGATTCGTTGCCCGAGTTACGACTGACCTTTCTAATATTCAACCGGTGATGAAATTCAAGGTCGCCCGACGTTGGCAAAGCCCATTGCTAGTCTGTAGACTAGGGCAGCCAGTTGGCCGAATTTGTGAATTAGCAATAGACTGGCTAACTTGTAAAACTAACTTTCCAGACGTGACAATCTAAAGATAGGCAGGTCTACTCTATGAAATGGCAGCATTAATCGTGACTAGGCAGAAGACTAGTCTACAGATTAGCCCGTCCTTGCTTCTATCTACATACTCTTAGAGTTTAACACTCAAGAATGCAATAGTAGGTCATAAAAAGAAGTTTATTGACTTTGTTTTAAATCCATGTCGGTCTGTCGCTGCTGCGACCAAAAACACATAATACAATAATAAGTACCATCCAGAACCGAATGAACAAGGGGTCAAAATGCAGTACGTGAGGAGCAAAAATGCAATGTAAAAAATAGACGACTGTGGTCAAACCACAGCAAATATCAAATTCAATTCAGAAGCAAACAAATTTCAAAAACAACAACACTGAAAGTAGCAAAGCAAAAGAGAAAATAAGTGAATGCAAAGTGGAATGTATAAAAGCATTCTTGCACTCAACAATTCACATGCATACAAAAACACTTGCGAATCTTCTTATTTTGACATTTTTTTACAAAGCTTTAAACCGACTGCATATAGTATAAATTAGGATTGCTTGATTTATGTTCTTTTTTCTTTTTTGTGAATTATAATATTATATTATTATTATTATATTTATTTAATTTCTATATTATATTGTTATCGTTTATTAATTATTATTATTATTATTATTATATTTATATATTTATATATATTATTATATCATCCATTATATATTATTTATTTTATGATTGAGTTGCTGTGTGTTACTGTATGGTGCTGAGTAATTGTACATTATTTAATTTGTGTGTTGCATGATATAAGTTGATTTTGATCCACTTCAGAAAGGGGCTTTGT
>CM065693.1:54164091-54191591 GCA_017654935.2 Phymorhynchus buccinoides
CTTTAATTTTTCAAAATTTCACTTTTCAAATTTATACTTTTTCTTCTATGCCTTTTTGGCATTCAAATTTCCTTGGTGCCTTGAGGGACATGTAAACACAATTGTTTGCCGCCGTGGTGAATAGTTGACTGATCCTGGTTGGATCCAGGCCTTCTTTTTCTTTTTCTTTTCCCTTTTCGGTGACGTTCCATGGACGGCTTCGCCTGGACGATGTGCGTGATCTGTGGCTCGACTCTACCTCCTCTTCGCTGAGGGTTTGAGGAGCATCCCGTGCGGCCACAGAGAGCTGCCAGCTGCACTCGGAAGACGCCCCCTGTGCGGACTTATTGGTTCAGTCCTCTGCTTCTTTCTTCAGAGGGTCAGCTTCTTCGCCGTACGCTGTTCTACTAAGATTAAGTACCGCAATAAATTAAGGAATGTGACTGTTATTCTGGAAAAAGAGAACTCGTGTAAAGAACCTTTTCTACCCACCTTGGACCGGACTGCAAAAGGGAGATAAATCAAGATTCTGAGAATTCCAGAACAAGGAGAGTCACTGCCAGCAAAATCCTATTATATAACTACCAAGGAAAGTTTAAAGACAAAATTAAGTTTCCTTCTTTCGTTTTCTTTACCATTTAACCCTTTCGCCGCCAGCCATTGTTCAGCCAAAAAATACCATTAAGCTTACCTGGGTAGAGAAATAAATCTGACTGTAATATTGGGAATTCTCCTCTGTGACATGTTTAAAGTAAGGCCTATCCTTACCTCCCAAAATGAAGAAAATAGGGTCTTTGATAACAGACCCTGATTTGATGCCTTTTAGTGACATGGGTGTTAAATCATTGTGGTGCAAAAATGCGACATTGGCGGTGAAAGGGTTAAGTTAGTGTTCATTCTTCTAGTTTGTTTGAAATTTGTGTACAAAATGATTTTGTTCCGAGTTGTCTTGCAACTGTGAAATTGGTGCATACAAGTGCTTGTCTTGATCAATGGAATGTAGTACTTTGTGATCAAGTTCAACCCAGAATGGTAATGTTTGCTCTTGTGTTGAGCACTGAAGTTTAGATGGGTACAGTAAGGTCGTGAACATGATTCTGGATCCCCTTTCTTTCATTCAACTGGTTCAATCAAGCTCGATTACATGAGTATAAATTTCTTCATTTTAAGTTGAGCTTTGAAATGCATTCACCTTCTAGTGGTTCTGTGCTTTCGTTCATAGTAGGAATCAGAAAAAGAAGAAGAATTGAAAAGGGGATTCACGAGAAGAAGAAAAAGAAGTAAGACAATTTAACCTAAGTTGCCTTGAGAGTTAGTTAATGCCCAAGTGTTAATTATTTCGTTTGATATTTGAATGTAAATGTATTTTTTATTGTTCTGATTGGTATTGTCTGTTTGCAAAATAAATGTCCCTTTTTGTACTGTTATTTTGACTGGAGTGGTCTAGTGTGAGTTCCTTCCGGAGAGTTCCTCGAATCTCAGATCACAGTCTACCTCATCAGAACTGTTCTCACTTGTGGAGCTCTGCGTAAAACTGCGAGCACACTTGACAATGTGTAAGAGAGAGATAGTGACAGAATGAGAGGAAATGCACAAGAAAAACAGAGAGAGAGAGAGAAAGCGAGGGGAGGGGGAGAGGATAGAGAGAGAGAGAGAGAGAGAGAGAGAGAGAGAGAGAGGAGAGAGAGAGAGAGAGAGAGAGAGAGAGAGAGACAGACATAGAGTTCACAAAACGTATTGAATGTGAACAACATAGATACATAACTATTAGAGAGAGAGAGAGAGAGAGACGAGAGAGAGAGAGAGAGAGAGAGAGAGAGAGATGAGAGAGAGAGAGAGAGGGGTCTCGTGGTGGGAGAGAGAGAGTAAGATATTGGCTTAAGTTATTACAAATGGATAGCAAAATTATACCCCATGGCCACCTCTCCATGGTGGAACTTGAAGAAGGTGGCCAGCCTAGCGGAGCGTCGCCTGTCTTTGAGTGGAGGCCACTGCAGCTGGGTCAGCATGTTGTCCACGCTGGATGTTTGGCGGTGGCGATTTATGACCCATCTAGCTGCGTGGTGCTGGACCCTCTCAATCTTGCCGGTGGTTTTGGCTGTATGAGGGTCCCGATATGGATTATTATAGTAGGCTTAAATATTGAAAAAATATTTCACTCAAAGGAAGAAGAATTAGCGGGGATCTCATTGAGGCCTAATAAATATTCAATGGTTATGTTGACTTGTCTTTGAAAAAGTTTTTGGATTCTCCTCAATTCAATTTCACCAGGAATGCTTATGGTAAAGTTTTTATTAGAAGATTTCATACTAATATAAGGAAAAATTGTGGCATCATCCGCGTTGCTAACTTATGAAATGGGTTAACTATTAAGGGGTGAATGCCAGAACTGCCTGTCTGTGCTCTTTATTCGTCTTGAGATAGACTGTTCTGGCAGGCACCCCTCGTAATATAAAATGCGCCACTACTATATATATATTATACACATTCCAAAATCGATTGGATGATTTTCAAAAATTTAAAATATGTTAGAGGCTTTGACAATTGATTTTTTTATTAGAAAAAAAGGCAAAGGTAAAGATGTGCCACCCCCCCACCCCCCCCCTGCATTTCTCGGTTAATTCTATTTTTCCGTTTTTGCCTTTCTTACCATACATAAAGCTGTATTTTAGGAACATATTCAGCTAATAACCTTTTTGGAATACTAACCCTAACCCTAACCCTAACCCTAGCCCTAAACCTAACCCTACCCCCCACTATGTACTGCAGTACACCGCGATTTGTCACAGTTGTGGTTCGTTGCGTTTTTCCGTCTTATAGAGTGGGGGGTAGGGTAAGGGCTAGGGTTAGGGTTAGGGTTAGTATTCCAAAAAGGTTATTAGCTAAAAATGTTCCTAAAATACAGCTTTATGTATGGTAAGAAAGGCAATAACGGAAAAAAAATAGAATTCACCGAGATAGGTAGGGGGGGCTTGACCGAAATCTTGACCTTTACCGAAAAATTGACTGTAATATACCTTGACCAAATGTTTGTTATAAATATAATTGATGTATACGATGGGGCTATATCAAAAGCTTAACAGCTTATCTTGTCCCTACCACTACTACTACTACTACTACTACTACTACTACTACTACTACTACTACTACTACTACTACTACTACTACTACTACTACTACTACTGTCATCACTATGACACTTGATTAGGATTTACATTTAATTGTTGGCTCATCTCTCTCTCTCTCTCTCTCTCTCTCTCTCTCTCTCTCTCTCTCTCTCTCTCTCTCTCTCTCTCTCTCTCTCTCTCTCTCTCTCTCTCTCTAGTTATTGTTTATATCATTTATCTCTAAATTTGTTCACTTTGATGTTTTGTATCATCATGCATGTTCATATTATTATTATCTGTTTGCCTTATTGTTTTGCATACAGCTTGTTTCTGTCTCAAGGACAGATTGTAAGAATAGGCCTGGCCTAAAATCTCAATCCTTGCGTAATAAAGTTTTCAAGTGTCAAGTGTCTCTCTCTCTCTCTCTCTCTCTCTCTCTCTCTCTCTCTCTCTCTCTCTCTCTCTCTCTCTCTCTCTCTCTCTCTCTCTCTCTCTCTCTCTCTCTCTCTCTCTCTCTCTCTCTCTCTCTCTCTCTCTCTCTCTCCCCTCCCCCTGTTGGTGCATGTTAGGCCTAGCTAAGCCTATTATTGGTTTTCCAATGTTCAAGTACTTACTTCTACACACATAGGCCTATGCTGGCTATTGTGTGAACTGATAACTTTTACCATGTCACTGTGGATAGCTATGTGAATATATGTTGGTTATCATTTTGTGTTTTATTAATACTGCCACTGATATTATTAATCTAGCCACTGATTGAGTTCTTTGCCACTGTCTGTGTGTAAACTCTCAGTAGGCTGACATTATGTGTAGCCAGTTTTCTACTGAATCTGAATCTGATGTCAGTTTGATGTGAGGCCTACCTTAAGTAACAAAACATCTAATGGTGGAAGTGTTACAATGTTTTGTCTGGGATTCGCTTGTGTTACTTAATTGTCCATGAATATTAACTAACATAGCTTTTGATTAAAACCAATATAATTATGTTGTTTAATATCCCACCTATGGCTCACTATAGGCTTGTGTGTGTATCAGTTTAACCAAGCTATCCTCATGTGATTTACCGTTCAAGAGCATCGCACCAAACCTATAAGTTATGAACAAAATCATTGAGTTGCCTATTTATACCCATGATGCAAGTATTTTGTGTGTATTTGCAGGCACTGTCCTCTTACCTATGTAAATAAAGAAGCTGAACCATCCTTACTGTCTGGGCTCCTCTCTAATATGCTCTTGGCCTGCATGGTGTGTGTCTATCTTCACCCTCCTCCTTATCCATACCTTCCTTTATCTACTCCACACTCCTATCATCCCTAACCCAACGGGCAATCTCACACATATATCCCTTTATACTACAAACTATTGATATATAAGATTATAACAAGCGAGTGGGTCTTTAAAGCACCAATTGATAAATTTGTTGCATTTATAAGCATTTTTTAGAGTGAAATTTCACAAAATCAGTTATGATTCAGTATGATGTGGCAAAAAGTAATTAGTCTTTTCTTGTATGTGTGATCTAGACAAGAAAGATGAATTTGCAATCCCCATGCCCCGTGGGGATACGGGGGAGGGGGTCTTTTGCATAAATAGTTATTCCACCTTCTAGAAGCTATGTACTTGTTATAACTTCATCTAATCTGTCACTCTCTTTGACTCAGTCTTTTCCCTTTGCATAAGGGCCAGCCATACGTCCACTAAAATTGCATGACTGTACAATACAATTCGATCATGTGATCTCGATGCGCAAATCACATTTGATCTTGGAGATCACGTGATGGAATCGTATAGCCGTACGATTTTAGTGGACGTGTGGCTGGCCCTTTACTGTCATCTACTATCTTTCGGCCTTACCGGTCCATTATCCTGCCTTTTTTACTGGAAGACTTTCAAAAAGATTTCCTCCAGCCGAAGTCAGACTTGCTGAGCCTAGCTATTTCTTAGTTAGGCGCATAACGGCAGCATGTCGCAGCTGCACTCATTATTGACAGGAAAGCGTTTTTCTTATATCTGAGTTTTGATAATACATAAGAAAGAAGGAGTTCGGCCAGGGGGGAAAATGGCTTGATTATAAGCGAGTTTTCTTATAAGCGGGTTCGGTTGTAGTCCAATTGTCATGAAGGAGGCTGCAACAGAGATAACACTGGCCCTCTCAATGCTCTATCAGGCATCCCTTAACGCTGGTGTGGTCCTGGCTGACTGGAGGCAGGCATTCATCACCCCAGTATTAAAAAAAAATACAACGTTGAAGACTAAAGGCCAATCTCTCCGCTGACTGTCCCCTGCAAGCGCCTTGAGCACATCATTGTCAAGAACATGGTAATGGTACATGCAGAGGTCAACAACACCCTGTGCCCTCAACAGCATGGCTTCAGAAAACGCCACGCTTGTGAGTCCCAACTCATCTATTTAGTCAGAGGCTCTGGAAAGAGGTCACCAGGAGAATGTCTTAGTAATGGATTTCTAAGAGGCTTTTGACAAAGTTAGCCATGCCCTCCTCGTCTACAAACTTTGCCACTACGGAATCGCAGAGAAGACAATCATGCCAGTGGATTCAGAACTTACTATAATAAAACCAGGCATGCAGTTGTAGGTGGAGTGAGATCAGACCCAGCAGGAGTCCCCCAAGGGTCCATGTTTGGTTCATTCCTCTTCCTTCTCGATATCAACGACCAGCCCAAATGACTTCACTGCACAGCACACTTGTTTACTGATGACACCCTTTGTCACCGGCCCAAGATACTCAAGCCTCCATTGATCAAAGTGTGCTTCAAGAACAACTCAATTCAATCTCAAAGACAGAGAAATAAAAATGTGACAACGCCTGCAATTCACGGCAATGCACATATAAACACATCTGTGATCTTGAAAGCATGCCCCAAAAGTTTGAAACAAAGTACTTGTATGCAGAATCCGCAAACACATAATTATATGATTTTAATCATTTCTAAGCATGCTAAAATACAAAACGCTACATGAAACGTACTTGGTAATAACATGGTTCCACTGAACATGCTACGGATACATAACAGTACACAAAAATATACATGCCTACACAGAGTCATGCACATACTAAAATATGAAACAGTACATTAAGACAATACAAAACATATACATTCTTACATACAGAAGACCTCAACTCAAGAAGCTCGCCTCATGGGAAGAGAAATGATAACTTGATTTCTATTCCCCAAACTGAGTGCTCTGTGTGTATGTATGTGTGCGAGCATTATATACATTGGTGTGTGTGTGTGTGTGTGTGCCGGTGTGTGTGTTTGTACAAAATTATTTCTATTTTAATTTATGAGCATACATATGCAAGTGCTCACATGTCTGCACATGCGTGTATGCAATTGCGTCTGTCCATAACATTGTTTCTTGCACACAAATAGAAATACTCATGCGCAAGCATAAAATATGCACACACATATCATAATGATGACATATGCATGCTCACACAAATAGTGAATAGTTGTATAGTACATAATACACACAGATATGTGCATGTGCGTACTGACATGCAGGGTGACACACACACAACAAATTAAAGTGAGTGCATGAACACACACAGTCTTCTACACAGACACCAGACAGAAATACAGACGGGGGAGAGAGGGGGAGAGAGAGAGAGAGGGGGAGAGAGAGAGAGAGAGAGAGAGAGAGAGAGAGAGAGAGAGAGAGAGAGAGAGAGAGAGAGAGAGAGAGAGATGCAAGTCAGAGAGAGGAACAGTGGAAGGGAGAGTGAGAAAAGGGAGCATGTCATGGTCAGCTCCATAATGAAACACCTGGAGCAGAATAACATCCTGACCCCTCAGCAGCATGGCTTCAGATCCAAACGCAGCTGCGAGGCTCAGCTCATTGAACTAATGGAGGAGCTGACAGAGAATCTGGAATCCGGAAAACAGACAGACATGATAATCATGGACTTTGACAAGGTCAATCATAGCCTTCTGCTGCACAAACTACACATGTATGGCATAAGGGGCAATGTCAACAGATGGGTGGCGGACTTCCTCCTCGGCCGACGGCAGGCTGTCGTTCTTGAGGGCACCCAGTCAGCCTACATCAGTGTGAAATCAGGCGTGCCACAGGGATCAGTGCTAGGCCCATGCCTATTTCTGGTATACATAAATGACTTGCCAGAAAAACTGTCTTCAAATGCGAGGCTCTTTGCTGACAACACGACAGTCTACAGGCTCATCTGCTCAGGGGAGGACCATGCCTGCTTACAGAAAGACCTCCAACGCCTTGAGGAATGGGAGAAGAAGTGGGACATGCAGTTTCACCCTGGGAAGTGCCAGACTCTGCCTTTCACCCGCAGCAGGAAGCCCTTGCACCACCCATACCAACTGCATGGACACACCTTGGACACCGTCTAAACAGCCAAGTATCAAGGTGTCACCCTACAAGCAACTGGCAGCTGGCCTGGTATGTTCATGTCAGTGAACACTATTACGGCAAAGGCCAGCCAGACACTTGGCTTCCTTCGAAGGAACCTGAAGATAGCCTCCACTGAACTGCGAGAGAAAGCCTACATGGCATTTGTCAGACCTCTCCTTGAGTTTGCATGCACGGTCTGGGACCCCTTCACTCAGAAGAGTATAGACAAGGTGGAAGCAATCCAACGCAGGGCTGCCAGATTTGTCTTAAATAGATACCATGGGACAGCCAGCGTTACCGACATGCTACAGAGGCTCAGATGGAATCCACTGCAGCAACGCTGACAATTAAGCCACCAGACTCACCATGCTTTATAAAATACTCAATGGCATGGTGAGTATATATGAGCAGGAGCAAAGTCATACCCCAGCCAGAGCGGCAACTTAGGGGTCATCCACAACAGCTCCTCATCCCCCAGTGTCGGACGCGGTACCGTCAAAGCTCCTTTCCCCCACGAACAATCAAGGAGTGGAACGACCTGCCAACACCCACAGTGAAGACCAGAACCCCAGAGAGCTTCACAGTCGAAGTCTGGAAGTTCCTCAAAGCCGGGACACCCTCGGCCTCCTGCTGCACCATTGTTTGTGGCACGCGGTCTATTTTTACCACTCCAATCATGAGTTACCTCCCCTGGCTTTTCAATAATTTTAATCTGTAAACCAGAATGTTATCTCTGCACCATTTCGTAACTTTTTATATCTTTTGGAAAACATTTAAAACTATGTATCCTACTTATACTCATCAAAAGAAGCACCGCATACTCGTCGTGTCTGTTGTAGTGTCTGTATTACGTATGTTTATTCTTTTGTACGCTTTTAAAATACATAATTTTAAAGAGCGGCCTCAATTAATTTTGAAGTGTAGCTTCGATTTGAAGTGCGACATTTTGTCAAAATGTGCGACAATTTTGGACCGACAGACAGACCGACCGACCGACCGACAAAGTGAGTTATAGATTTGTGGCTTGAGCCACAAACAAAAAGAAATCGGGTGGCACCACATACACGTACAGAACGCACGCATGCACACGAGAATATTCTGTCGCACACTGTCAATCTAAAGCAGGAAACTGACACGCATAGATCACAAATTTCGTGCAGAAGAGAAAGTGACAACAGGAGGAGGGTGGTTTCTGAAGCCATCACATTGCAGAGCGCTCGCTATAGCGTCTGCCCCGTGACACATGTATGAATACTCTCTCTCTCTCTCCCTCTCTCTCTCTCTCTCTCTCTCTCTCTCTCTCTCTCTCTCTCTCTCTCTCTCTCTCTCTCTCTCTCTCTCTCCCTCTCTTTCTCTCTTGCATTAACATACACACACGTAAACACACACACACACACACACACACACACACACACACACACACACTCACACACACACACACTCACACACACACACACACACACACACACACACACACTCATACATACACATACACACGCACACGCACACATACACACACACACACGCACGTGAGCATGCGCAAGATTGTCAACACACAGGCACGCAAACAATCCAAGCAAAGTCAAATATAATACGCGCGCACCACAATGCTTACATACACACCGAATCGCACATCAGCCTACCTGTACTTACAGGCGCGCACCTGCACACACACGCACACGCACGCACACACACACACACACACACGCACACGCACACGCGCACGCGCACACACACACACACACACACACACACACACACACACACACTCAGCTCAGATAGACACACACTCACGCACGTGCACACACATGTGTACAATCTCGCACGCACATAAAAGAAACCACGCATCTACACATACGCACGCACATATATCGTACATGCAAACACTCACGTACATAGGTCTGTCATGTAAGTACTCAACGTTCACTCAATTTCTATAGAAATAGGCTACACGTACACATTCGTGTGAGTACACACACACACGCGCACACACACATACGCGCGAGCGTGTGTGCGCGCGCACGTACACACACACACACACACACACACACACACACACACACACACACACACACACACACACACATGCACGCAAGTGGACAAGTGCGCACACGCGCATGCACACACGTGCCAAAATACCAAATAAATACTAATACCAAAACACATAAAAGGGCGAGCTTACAGTAAATAGTTTTTTTCATGTAGTGTAGCGTTTTGATGCTTTTCGTTTCAATTGTGCAATAAATAGTTTCCTACAATAATGGGAAAACCAAAGTACAGTTTATTCTTTTGGTGAATGAGTTCAATAAGTTTCAAACTATAGGCGTGATCAGCTTTATACAGATAAATCGACAGGTTCCTTACAATTTTCTTATCTCACGACTTCATAACTGATCGTAAGCGTAAAGCTTTAATGAACAGGTATTTTACGATTTTCTCATTCGTAGAAGGAAAGAGTAAACCAAAACGAAACCGGTTTGGATGTTTGTAGAACGTTTGCGAAATGTACCGTTTTCTTGAATCATACAAGGCAGGACAACATAACACAGAATGAACGTCGTCTTCTCTTGTTTTCTTACATAGAGGGCAAATTAAGTCAGCTTCAGTGTACGTGTGTCTCTTATACCGATAGCGATGTACTACAATCTCAGACAGCCCGTTCACACTAGCATTTTTTTCCAGTCTCAGAGTGGTTTCAAACCGCTTTTATGCATTTATATTACACGTGAAACCGCTTTATCGAAAGTGCTCTCGGACCTGCTAGCGACCAGGTCTGAGACCGGTTTCGGTCTGTTTGGATGCCAGACATCTCTGGAATGTGCCCCCTCCCTTAAGCCGCGGCAAATTTCTCAGAGCAATGCAGGCCTACATTCTTTTTTTTCCCCCTTTTCTTTTCTTTCACGAAAGACGAAGCTTCAAGAGGGTGTGTTTGGAGTTCTGATGAAACAAGTTTGTTGATTGATGTGTGGTCGGATGACCAAATAGGCCTACAAGTCGAATTGAATGTACCGAAAAGAAACATTTTAGTTTTTGCGCGTATTGCCAAAAAATAAAAATAAAAATAAAACAATAAAAGAGGAATGAGGAAAAGAGTATTTATTTCATGGGTAAAATATGTTATGCAACACCGGTCACATAGCACGCATCCTGTGCACTATTAATGGTCTGAATGAAGACCGGTGAGCGCGGGGCAGGATAAACATCCCCAACTGGAGGAAGAAGAAGAAGAACAACAACAACCAGGAACACAGCGAAACAACTTGCTGCTTCTTATGCGCCCGTGGTGCATTCCAGGCATTCATGTCAGGCTGCCTTTAGGGTCATTTAGGGTTCAGTATGAGGTCAGAGCGGTTCTGTATTTCCTAGTGTAAATGCAATGAAACCGAACGCGCCAAATGCGGATTCAATCCGCATTCAGAAACCGGTTTATATGTAAACGTGCTCTAACACTTCTCATCTAAACCTTGACGTAATGAATTTCATCGCACAAAATGTTCTATGCACATTGCATCGCTCACTGCACTGTTATTTACATGACAGTCCCGGTCTTGAGAGAGAGAGAGAGAGAGAGAGAGAGAGAGAGAGAGAGAGAGAGAGAGAGAGAGAGAGAGAGAGAGAGAGAGAGAGAGAGAGAGAGAATGCAAATGCGAATGCGATGCGAAATTTAATCAGAATAGGACAAAGCCCCTTTCTGAAGTGGATCAAAATACAAACATTTAACAAATCATCAACAAACACAATTAAATAAATGTACAATTACTCAGCACACAATACAGACAACAACAACAGCAACAACAATAGCAATAATAATAATAATAATAATAATAATAATAATAATAATAATAATAATAATAATAATAATAATAATAATAATAATAATAATAATAATAATAATAATAATAACAATAATAATAATAATAAAAATTAAATAAATAATAATAATAATAATAATAATAATAATAATAATTAAAAAAAAAGAAAAAAAAGAACAGAAATCAAGCAATCCTAATTTATACTGATATGCAGTCGTTTTAAAGCTTTGTAAGAAAAAAATGTAAAAATAAGAGATTCGCAAGTGTTTTGTAATGCATTTGATTGTTGAGTGCAAGAATGCTTTTATACATTCCACTTTGCATTGTCACTTATTTTTCTCTTTGCTTTGCTACTTCAGTGTTGTTGTTTTTGAAATTTGTTTGCTTCTGAATTGAATTTGTATTTGCTGTGGATTTTGACCACAGTCGTATATTTTTTTACATTGCATTTTTGCTCTCAATTACTGCATTTTGACCCCTTGTATTCATTCGGTTCTGGGATGGTAGCTTTATTATTGTATTATGTGTTTTTGTCGCAGCAGGCGGACAGACAGACAATGGATTGAAAACAAAGTCAATAAACTTCTTTTTATGACACTACTATTGCATTCTTGGTGTTAAAATATAGAGTAGGAGATAGAAGCAAGGACGGGCTAATCTGTAGACTAGGTATTCTGCCTAGTCAACAGATTATGCTGCCTATTTCATAGATTAGACTGCCTAGTCTGTAGATTAGGCACGTCTGAAAAGTTAGTTTACAAGTTAGGCAGTCTGAGTGCCTAGTTCACAAATTAGGCAAAGTGGCTGCCTAGTCTACAGACTAGGCAATAGGGCTTTTGCCACGTCAGGGCGACCTTGAATTTCACCGGTTGAATTAGAAAGGTCAGCGTAACTCGGGCAGAACGAATACGGGCAAATTAGTAGTCTAGTATAGAGAGCGAACACACGTGGCAAATGCCCTATTCTGCGAGTTAGGCACGACACATGCATGAATGTTGTGTAAGAGAGAGAGTGACAGAACGAGAGGAAAATGCACAGGGAACACAGAGAGAGAGAGAGAGAGAGAGAGAGAGAGAGAGAGAGAGAGAGAGAGAGAGAGAGAGAGATAGAGAGAGATATGCTGAGAAAGAGAGAGAGACTGAAAGAGAGAGATAGAGAGACAGAGACACAGAGAGAGAGGCTGAATGAGAGATAAAGATTGAGAGACTAAGCGAGAGAGAGAGAGAGAGAGAGAGAGAGAGAGAGAGAGAGAGAGAGAGAGAGAGAGAGAGAGACTGAATGAGAGAGAGAGAGAGAGAGAGAGAGAGAGAGACTGAATGAGAGAGAGAGAGAGAGAGAGAGAGAGAGAGAGAGAGAGAGAGAGAGAGAGAGAGAGAGAGAGAGAGAGACAGACACACACACACAGAGAAAGAGCGCGCTCAACAAAATAAGTTCGCAAGAAAACCACACTTTTCTCAGACATGTCACGCTGCTGTTAAGTTTTATTTTCAAGAAAATGTTCCATCATTATGTGGATAATGCAAAATTATATTCTGATGCAGACAGATACTGCAATGAACTGTAAGTAGTATCACTTGAGTACCATCAATAACGAAAGGTGTCGTTACTTTTATTATCTTCCATTTCAGTCCAGCACGGAACAAGAATGATGGACAAGATAAATAAAAACGACAACGTTAAAAATGACAGTTTTCTGCAAATTCTCATAGTTAAGCTTTTGAAGGATTGAAACAAATGGATTTGAAATAGACAAAGAGGCCAAAGAGGGGAGAGCGATTGGAAGAAAGGGAGTGAGAAAGAGAGAAAGAAAGGGAGTGAGAAAGAGAGAAAGAAAGGGAGTGAGAAAGAGAGAAAGAAAGGGAGTGAGAAAGAGAGAAAGAAAGGGAGTGAGAAAGAGAGAAAGGAAGGGAGTGAGAAAGAGAGAAAGAAAGGGAGTGAGAAAGAGAGAAAGAAAGGGAGTGAGAAAGAGAGAAAGAAAGGGAGTGAGAAAGAGAGAAAGAAAGGGAGTGAGAAAGAGAGAAAGAAAGGGAGTGAGAAAGAGAGAAAGAAAGGGAGTGAGAAAGAGAGAAAGAAAGAAGGAGTGAGAAAGAGAGAAAGAAAGGGAGTGAGAAAGAGAGAAAGAAAGGGAGTGAGAAAGAGAGAAAGAAAGGGAGTGAGAAAGAGAGAGAAAGAAAGAGAGAAAGAAAGAGAGAAAGAAAGAGAGAAAGAAAGAGAGAAAGAAAGGGAGTGAGAAAGAGAGAAAGAAAGGGAGTGAGAAAGAGAGAAAGAAAGGGAGTGAGAAAGAGAGAAAGAAAGAGAGAAAGAAAGGGAGTGAGAAAGAGAGAAAGAAAGGGAGTGAGAAAGAGAGAAAGAAAGGGAGTGAGAAAGGGAGTGAGAAAGAGAGAAAGAAAGAGAGAAAGAAAGGGAGTGAGAAAGAAAGAAAGAAAGAAAGAAAGAAAAGAAGAGAGTGAAATGAAGTTTCATGAAGAGAGAGAGATAGAGAGAGGGGGAGGGAGAGGGAGGGAGAGGAAAGGAGAAGGAGGGAGGGATGAGCAAGTTAGGGAGAGAGAGAGGATGAGAGAATGAGAGTGTCTCATTCTGAGAGAGAGAGGAGGGGGGGGGGAGAAAGAGGAGGGTGAAGGGAAGGAGGAACGGGGAAGGGAGAGAAGGAGAGAGGTAGGGGAATGGAGGGAGAGAGAGAGAGTGAGAGAGAGAGGGGGGGGGGAGACTTCAACCTTCAGACACTTTATTTTACAAAGATGAGAACAATAGCTGAGAGAGAGAGAACGAGAGGGAGAGAGATAGAGAAATGGAGAGAGAGAAAGAGAGAAACAGAGAGAGAGAGAAGGGAGAGAGAGAGAGAGAGAGAGAGAGAGAGAGAGAGAGAGAGAGAGAGAGAGAGAGTGAGAGAGAGAGAGAGAGAGAGAGAGAGAGAGAGAGAGAGAGAGAGAGAGAGAGAGAGAGAGAGAGAGAATGAGAGAGAGAGAGAGAGAGAGAGAGAGAGAGAGAGAGAGAGAGAGAAGAGAGAGAGAGAGAGAGAGAGAGAGAGAGAGAGAGAGAGAGAGAGAGAGAGAGAGAGAGAGAGATAAAGAGAGAGAGAGGAGAGGGGGGGGGGGGGGGGGGCATCAGACATTTTCCATCTTAGATATACATGTACGTGGTTTCGCTTGCAATTCAGTTACGATGATAGCAAAGAGCGTGGTTATCAGCAGCGGAAAGAACATTGGCATCCTGTGACATAGCCATAAATAACGCAATTGCCTTTGCCACCACAGCAGGATCTGTTGTTAGTGCAGCCTGAAGGTTTCCCAGGGTGTCTTGGTCCTGATTCCACAGCTACGCAGTCCGGGTGGGAGTCCCTTTCGGTTATCAAAGTCCTGGAGACAGAGACAGAGAGTGAGAGAGAACACTCAAACACTGAACACTGAACAACTTTATTTAACAAGGATAAGGATTTCAGGCGATGCCTATTCGTACAACAATCTATCCTTGGAGAGAGTGAGAGAGAGAGAGAGAGAGAGAGAGAGAGAGAGAGAGAGAGAGAGAGAGAGAGAGAGAGAGAGAGAGAGAGAGAGAGAGAGAGAGAGAGAGAGAGAGAGAGAGAGAGAGAGAGAGAGAGAGAGAGAGAGAGAGAGAGAGAGAGAGAGAGAAAAAAAACTTGAAAACTTTGAAAACTTAAACTTTATTTTTCAAGGATAAAGATTTTAAGCAACGCCTAGGCTTCGAATCTGTCCTTGATACATGTACGAACATAGAACACAAACGTGGCAAAGCATACTATTAGTATTACACATACAGATGCGAACATAAAGGCAGCAAAGCAGGTGATATTATAATTATAAGAGAGAGAGACAGAGAGAGACAGACAGACAGACAGACAGAGACAGAGAGACAGACTAGAGGGACAGAGAGAGAGAGAGAGAGAGAGAGAGAGAGAGAGAGAGAGAGAGAGAGAGAGAGAGAGAGAGAGAGAGAGAGAGAGAGAGAGAGAGAGAGAGAGAGAGAGAGAGAGAGAGAGAGAGAGTCGTAGTCAAAGTCAAAACTAGTTTTAAAGTGTGAGGCCTCTGGTTCATAACAACGATAGATTTCACAAAAAGTATTAAATATGAACAACAGCATAGATACATAACTATGAGAGAGAGAGAGAGAGAGAGATACGGATACGGATACGGATACGGATACGGATATTTAATCAATCAATGTTTAATGTTTATAAGTATTTAGGAATATATTTTTCAACAAAACTTAGTTTTAATGTAACATGTAGAGATTTGGCAAGTAGAGCTAAACGAGCATTGCTATGTATCATGCAGAAATTATGAAAGCTTGAGAATAAATCCCTTGCATTACTTTTTAAGTTGTTTGACTCACAAGTTCAACCTGTTGCTCTGTATGGGGCTGAAATATGGGGGCTTTATAACTCTGCAGTTCAGTGTGAAAAAGTACACTTATTTGCTTTAAAAAAGTTTTTAGGTGTAACTATGCAAACCCCGAATGACCTACTTTATGGTGAAACTAACCGATACCCTATAACTGTTAATTCTGCTTGTAAATGTTTTTCTTATTGGTTTAAAATTCTTAGAATGGAAGATTCAAGACTTCCAAAGAAGGCATATAATATGTTGTACATTTTAGATATGAGAGGTAAAATTAATTGGGTGTCTAAAGTGAAATGTAAACTTTATGAACTAGGATTTGGTTATGTTTGGCTTAATCAAGGGGTAGAAGATATCAATAGTTTTAAGTGTGTGCTACGTGCTAGGATGATTGATTGTCAGTGGCAGGAATGGTCTAGCCGAATTGATAATAGTAATAGATTTGACTTGTTTAGGCAAATTAATGTGAATCATTGTGTTCCGACTTACTTATCTATGAATATTGACAAACATTTAAAATTTATTATGACTAGATTCAGATTTGGAGTTTCTGACCTACTGATACATTACTACCGTTATAAACGTCATGTTGAGAGAGACCTTATTTGTCCATTATGTAAATGTGCCTCAGAAAATGAAATTCATTTTGTTTTTTCTTGTCCTGTATTGAGTGATCTCAGGTTTCAGTTAATACCTCAGAAGTATTACAGCCAACCGTCTTTATTTAGATTAGGAATGTTAATGTCGTCAACCAATGAACAAGTTGTTAAAATGTTTGCAGTATATTTGTATAAAGCCTTTAAAATCAGGTCTACCTTATGCAGTTAGAGGTTGATGATTCCCACATGTTATGCTTATGTTTTGCTTTGTGTGTACTTATTATTTATTATGTCTGATTATGCCTGACTATGTTATATTGTATCACCCCCTCATGAGGGGCTATGGCCTTGATTGATTAAATATCCGTATCCGTAGAGAGAGAGAGAGAGAGAGAGAGAGAGAGAGAGAGAGAGAGAGAGAGAGAGAGAGAGAGAGAGAGAGAGAGAGAGAGAGAGAGAGAGAGAGAGAGAGAGAGAGAGAGAGAGAGAGAGAGAGAGAGAGAGAGAGAGAGAGAGAGAGAGAGAGAGAGAGAGAGAGAGAGAGAGAGAGAGAGAGGAGAGAGAGAGAGAGAGAGAGAGAGAGAGAGAGAGAGAGAGAGAGAGAGAGAGAGAGAGAGAGAGAGAGAGAGAGACAGATAGAGAAGGAGAGAGAGAGAGAGAGAGAAGGAGAGAGAGAGAGTAACAGAGAGAGAGAGAGAGAGAGAGAGAGAGAGAGAGAGAGAGAGAGAGAGAGAGAGAGAGAGACAGAGAGAGAGAGAGAGAGAGAGAGAGAGACGAGAGAGAGAGAGAGAGAGAGAGAGAGAGAGAGAGAGAGAGAGAGAGAGAGAGAGAGAGAGAGAGAGAGACAGAGACAGAGACAGATAGAGAAGGAGAGAGAGAGAGAGAGAGAGAGAGAGAGAGAGAGAGAGAGAGAGAGAGAGAGAGAGAGAGAGAGAGAGAGAGAGAGACAGAGAGAGAGAGAGAGAGAGAGAGAGAGAGAGAGAGAGAGAGAGAGAGAGAGAGAGAGAGAGAGAGAGACGAGAGAGAGAGAGAGACAGAGAGAGAGAGAGAGAGAGAGAGAGAGAGAGAGAGAGAGAGAGAGAGAGAGAGAGAGAGAGAGAGAGAGAGAGAGAGAGAGAGAGAGAGAGAGAGAGAGAGAGAGAGAGAGAGAGAGAGAGAGAGAGAGAGAGAGAGAGAGAGAGAGAGAGAGAGAGAGAGAGAGAGAGAGAGAGAGCGAAGGAGAGATAGAAAAACACAGAGAGAGACAGAGAGAGATAGAGAGAGAGAGATAGAGAAGGAGAGAGGGAGAGAGAGAGAGAGAGAGAGAGAGAGAGAGAGAGAGAGAGAGAGAGAGAGAGAGAGTGTGAGATAGAGAGAGCGAGAGAGAGAGAGAGAGAGAGAGACAGACAGACAGACAGACAGACAGATAGAGACAGTGAGAGAAAGAACGAACGAACGAACGAAATAATGTTATTTCAGAGACACTGAGAGAGAGAGTCAGGCAGTAAACAGGGAGACTCAATCATGAAATACAAAACATTCAGGTGGTATTTTATTTGGTCTTTTTATTGAGGCTTAACAGACAGACGTTTCGTCTGATACATACGTTTAACATAAATACACAAATACCACCAGAATGTCTCGTGTTTCATGTGTCTACGATTGGTCCTAGTGGTCATCTAATCATAAACAGGGATAGAGAAAAATACACCCATGTACCCCACCCCTACCCCTGCTCACAGACAGATACAAAACATGGAAGAATATTTTACCCTTGCGCGAGACGCTTGAAGAGATCCAGCAGATCCCCTTGCATCTCCTTGCTCTCTGCAAATCGGCAAATCAGAAAGAGAAACATTTCAATTCACGTGCCTTATTCATGCAACATAGGCCACAGCCCCTAACGAACAACGTAGATAGACGTTGGGGGCGAGGGTGGTGAACGGGAAAATGAAACTACCACAAATAATTCTAGTGAAGAAAACTGGTAGGGTTTCGTCAGATTCATTTTGGACAGTAGAGTTTCGCGAGAATCATGCCTCGCTAATGTCACAGTCGGATCGCATCGTAGGCAGTGTGTCTGTCCTTTATTAAGAGTTTCACGAGAATCATGCCTCACAAATGTCACGGTCGGATCGCATCGTACGCAGTGTGTCTGTCCTTTATTAAGAGTTTCACGAACAAAGGCATGAGAATGGACCAGTAAGGCAGAAAGATGGTGGACGATGTGAGAGGCATTAATTCTGCAAATAGTAAAGTGTGGATTCTTTCCGGTAAAACGTGCAACATGGTTAATTTTTGTGAACTATTTTACTCCCTAGGGTCAAAGCTATTTTGGGAGCCACTCGCCATGCATCTAGCCGTTATGATTATTGAGCCACAGCTCACTTGGTCCAAAACACAAAAAGCTAAAAATAGTGTCCAAAATGAAAAAATAGAGATTCACGTTTTGCACGTGAGAAACTGACAGGTTGGACATAAAAAGTGCAGTAGTCAGCTTTTTTCTATCACTCACCACCAAAAATCCACGGCCTGACAAAGATGATCGACAAGCAGATTCTGGGGCTCTGAGATCTGACTGAAGCATAAAGCAAGTAGGTGGACATTTTCAGCAGTATACCAACTGGGGGAACAATGGGCAATCACAAGGAGTGCGTCTGAGAAACTTTGACCTGGTGCTCTAAGCGTGATCACGCCCAAGACATGTCAGTGTCATCCACCGAAGACGTCTTCAAGATCGGTTCTAGAGTACCACAAAAACCGCCAGAACACATCAAGGACAACATGGCAGACTGATCAGTAGTTCCACAATCTGAAAATGTCTGGCAGAAACTGGCTTGAGGTGCTGTATGCCGTGTATCAGAGCTGTATGAAAACCAGTCAAAGGACGTCCGCATACTGTCCAATTTAGTCGCAAAAAACAGGTCGCGGATTTCACTCATTTGGATTTTTACTGAATGCTTATCAGATAAACAGTTCACTTTAGTAAGACTCACTTTAGTAACAGTCTGTTTCACTTTATTAAATTAGACAATATGAGAGAACCTTCCAGAAACTGACAAAGCAGACAAGAGAGAACTGCGCAGATAACCGTACTTTGCTACTCAAGGAGAAATGTCTTCTTTTTTTTAACTTAATCTCTCTTCACATAAGCCACATTCAGAGCAGAATCCAAGTGTACAGAACAACAGACAAGAAGAGTCTGAACATTTCAACATTTCAACCAAATTAGAGACAAAAGCCATTCGTCATGTTTGGGGTGTAATCAACACCGACTTCCAGTCACCTCTTGTTCAAATGGCACAGGGTCACACTTATGTTGCTCCTAATCGTTGTGTGTCTTTATTTTGTAGAGACGACTAATCTAATTATTGCTATGATACATACAAATGAACATAACATAACATAATTATTAAAAATTCACAAAGATTGGAGAAAGGGTTGATTTTTTAAATGCTTTTTGTTAAACACATTTGCAGAATTTATGTCTCTCGGTTTAGAAAAGGAAAAAGGCAGAGTAAGAGAGAGTGACGGATTAGATTACGTTAAGCCTACAAGCACAGAACGTCCAAAAGGAGAGGGGACTATTTGTATGAAAGACTCCCCTGGTATTCCCATGGGGGATAACGAATACATTTCAAGAATATCTTACAGAACAATACAACGTAACACTCAGGCAAAACAAAAATCACTTGGAAATGGAGCTTTCGAGAGCTTCACGCTTTTAATGAAAGATCAGGAACGCACATTCCAATTCAAACTCGACTCAAATTGATATGCTGGCTTATTAATGAAAGATCAAGAATGCCCATTCCAATTCATACTCGACTCAGAATGCTACGACGCCTTTTCAAAACATAGATTCATAGACAGTTAGAAAAGGATCCATCAGATTTCTCCTTATGGGGATGAGGGTGGGGTGGGGTGGGGTGGGGCGGGTCTGCTGAAAGACTAACATAAAAAAAAGCAAAGCTAGTTACAGATGAAAACATCTTAGCCCCTCTACACCAACATATACGTTTTAAAAATTACCAACAACATATTTCTAAAGAAAAAGAATGGCTATTTCGTACCACACACACACACACACACACGCACGCACGCACGCACGCACGCACGCACACACACACGCACGCACGCACGCACGCACGCGCGCACGCGCGCACGCACGCACACGCACACGCACACACGCACACGCACACACACGCACGCACACCTCAAAGTTTCTCATGAAATTTTTCACTTCCCAGCAACATTCCGCTATTCTCAGGAAAGGTGCAGGGTTGGGATAGGTCTAGGATTCTTTTTATAAACCTGAAAGAGGCAGAGACTTTGAGATTGAGGGTCGTAAACATGACGGGGGTGCCTAAAGAACAACTATACCACGGGAGAAAAAACAACCCACAGACACAGAAGACCCTCTCTACACCCCACCCCACTCCCACCTTTCTCTTTTTGGAGCTGATCATCTGGGCAGCTACTGATTCCCGGAGTGCTGCAGTATATACTGGAAACCCCAGTTTTATGCATCAGGCCGTGTAGTCATGAGCGCACGTCTTATACAGTCAACACGGGTAGTGGTTTGTAACTTAGGGTTAACAGCCATTCTTCTTCTTCTTCTTCTTCTTCTTCTTCTTTTTTCTTCTTCTTCTTCTTCTTCAGCGTTCCAGCTGAATCATGCCCTAGATGTCCAGTCCGGTGTTGTTGATGAAGAAGGTGGTTGTCTCCAGGTCTTGATTGGTACCCCACAGCTTTCCCGCCAGCGTAGCTCCGTTTGGCCAGTGCTGGGTCCGTGCTTCTTGATACAGGGGGCAGGACTGCAGGATGTGCTCAGGGGGTTGTGGGCCTGTCTCACACGGGCAGTCAGGTGTGTGTGACAGCCCAAGGCGGTACATGTGGGCACGCAGTCGGCAGTGACCAGTCCGTAGTCTAAACATAGTGGTCTGCTGTTGACGCTGTAGGTGGGGCATCTGATCATCAGATGGGTGATTGCGTTGATCATCCCAGAGTCTTTAAACAGCCAATCGTTTAAGGGGGCAGCTTAGTCTAATTGACATACCACTACCCGTGCTGACTGTCTAAATCAGACGCGCTCGTGACTACACGGCCAGAATCATCCATACGCTGATGGAGGGTTTCGAGAGCAAGAAGAACAAGAAGAGAGAAAAGACAGGCGTGAAGACAGACACAGGTTGACCTCTGACCTTCAGCCTTCTCCGGGGTCACCAGGGGCAAGAGGATCACCAGACCCACCAGCATAGCTACAGTCATCTTCATCATGTCTCGATCAGATCTGGAACATCAAAATGCTCCTGTCCAGACTGTTGATACGTTGTCTAACGATGGACAGTCTGAGGCAAGAGTATTGCTGTTTAGTAGTGAAGTATAAAAATCATTCTAAAAACTCGCAAGTACAAGATCGAGGGGTTATCGATAATTTTCTGGATGTGGCGATTCTGTTGACATCACAAAAATACAAATGGTACCATGCGGTAGACCATTATGATGATGTTTATGTTGCACATTTTCATTACTTTTCACCTGACCAAAACCGAAGTCGACTGAAGTAGCACTATAATACACTTAGCAAGGTTTTTGCAAATGCTAAAAATATTTGTTATTGAATAAACTCTGTATTGAGTTATGTTGATTTGCTATGATTCAATATACCATTCTGCCCTGGTTGAAATGAAATGCTTTGACACAGTGTTTTGTTTGTCTTTATGCTGAAACGTGATGTGTTTGGTGTATATTTATCTAACCTAATCTTGGCCCTTCTTATTATAATTTTGTAACAAATTATTTATCTATTTGTTTGTTTGGTTGTTTATAATCATGTCTCAGTTTCTTCCATTATTACACTTTGCTTAGTATCCATCACGTTGTTATAATTCCCATGTACTGATCTTACTTGTTGCAGCCAATACTGTGTAATTTAAATGTTTTGAGCACCCAGTATAAGCTCTATGCTTGTTGTGCTCTGCGATCTTCATGTTGATGCTGCTTTGTCACATGATAGTTTACGGATAAATTTGTTTAAACCAATATCAGAAAACACACAACGCATTAATAAAAACTGACCGGTCCACTTTACAGTAAAAACAATAAATGCTAAACATGGTTGTAAGTCATAACCGAAGCAAGGAAAATGTATCATGCTAAAGCATGTGCTCTGAATCAGGCTCATTTAGATTAATTTATATTGAATCAATTAAAAGAGTATATAAAAGCAAACGTGGATTCATTATGAATAGTTTTTGTTTTCATTCTGAACATAACATAACATGTAGAATAATTATAAATGATATACTATTCGAACGGGTGCCATGTTTCATATAATATGTCTTCGTTGTTCACAATACGTGCGTAGAGGCCAAGCCAAAATGATCACACCTGTCTATTTTACATTTATTAATTATTTATTTACGCAAGAGCGGAGTTTGTACGCTTTTGAGGCGATCGAACAGAAGGTCTCATGAAAAAATTACAAAATGCTACAGGAAAGAAAATCCCATCAAAATCTAAAAGAAGTATGCGGAAAACAATCACATTAAAAAATATATAATCTAAATCTATGTGGCTTCAGTACATGGTATTGCATCCCAACTTAACCCTGCCTCCCTTTCCAATTGTGTATTTGCTACGGACCAGAAAATGAAGCAAAACAACTCATGTTTAAAACACTAAAAAAACAAGAGGCAAAGCCTTCAAAGGTCACTCGAACAGGCACATGTGGGACATAAATATACATAAAGATGCTGGGAGGATGATGGAGGTTCTGCAATACCAGGAAAGTCCCGAGCTTTTAAACAATGAAGATGATTTTATGTTGCTAGCAATCTGAATGAAATTTTAACATCCTCCGGTCTGGAACAAGTACATATAAGGGGCATTAATAACTATAAAGATAGTGGGACAATCCTGGAGGTACTGCAATACCAGGAAAGTCCTGAAGGTTTTTGTTTAATAATCAAGATGATTAAACCCACAATGTGAGAATAACAGCTAGCAAGCAAAGTCAGAAGAAGAAGAAGAAAAATGGTGTTTTTTTACGTCCTCTCGGTCTGGAACAGACACATATATGACATTTGTAGATACAAAGACGGTGGGAACAATACTGGAGGCAATGCCCAGAGGCAGTGCAACACCAGTAAAGTCCCGCTTTTTAACAATACAGATAGGTGTAGCGGTAACCACGCCTCGGTTAAACCTCATTGGCTATGGTACCGCCACAATAAGGAGAATAGACCAACAAGCAAAGTCAAAGAGAGAAAGATAGTGTTTTACGTCCTCTCGACCCTGCAAGGTACATATGGGACAGCAAGCAAAGTCAAAGAGAGAAAGATAGTGTTTTACGTCCTCTCGACCCTGCAAGGTACATATGGGACAGCAAGCAAAGTCAAAGAGAGAAAGATAGTGTTTTACGTCCTCTCGACCCTGCAAGGTACATATGGGACAGCAAGCAAAGTCAAAGACTGTTATAACTTATATATCTAATTACTTTTAAAAGCAAACAATGGGATGTCAACATTGCTTCTAAATGTGTCTTGTTTTTAATTTTTTTATATGCTTTAAACTTTGACTTATAAACTGTTGAAATGTTCAATGTTTGTATACTTCTATTGATTTTTCATTTCTCAAAGTTAAAAAAGAAAAGTTCAAATGTAGTAATTAATGAAACCATTGCCTTAAACTAGTTTTTGACAAGGGAAGCAACTCCATCTCTGGCTATAATTAGTTGCTCTGAAATCTTGTAATACTCTCTAAACCCACTAACCTAAAATGTTATCTGTTTGTTATCTGTTTACAGTGTTACCGACCCTCTCTGCTTTCAAAGCTAACCTCAAAACCCATCTGTTCCCCCGTCATTAAAGCTCCGCTCTCTTTCTCTTTCCTCCCTTGCCTTTAGGTCTGTTTCTGCTGTATTCCATTTATGTCATACGTGTGTGTTTGCTTTGTATTCCGTTTTTGGTTGAATGCGTTATGAATGCTAACGTGTGTGTGTGCTTTGATTTGATTTCTATCAAGATTCAGCGCCATATGAATACTGTATATTGTTGTTTGAAGTATTTAATTATTCAAATTATTATTGTTTGAAAGCTTGCATAAACACCTATCTGCTTGCAAAGTTTGATCGAACGCCTTTTAGATACTGAGAAAAAGCCAACGTTAAAGTTGCCACAGACGGACACGCAAAGACACAGACCACAGCTCACATTCTCAGCATCAGAAAGTTAGACCCAGATTTCACTGCCTAGGCCCTAAGGTTTCCCATTTTCCAGCAGCAGTGAGCCTGCCAAAAATAGACCTCTCCCTTTTTTTTTCTCCTGCTGCCTTCAAGGCCTTTCTGACCTTTTAGTTACCTCTCCCTTACTGGCTGGATAGAGATAACAGTATCTCTCTCTCTCTCTCTCTCTCTCTCTCTCTCTCTCTCTCTCTCTCTCTCTCTCTCTCTCTCTCTCTCTCTCTCTCTCTCTCTCTCTCTCTCTCTCTCTCTCTCTCTCTCTGGTGGCATAGGTAGCGAGCTTAAAATTAGAACAGCAGTGGTGCTGGCTCAGATGAGAAGCAGGCAGGAAAAAAGAAGGGTATGTGGCTAGAGTGGGCCAAACTTTATGAAGCCAGAATGTGGCAGAAAAACATGCTGTGAGACACCCGGAAAATCGAAGCAGCATGAGAACATAGACTCACTTTCGTGTCGCCGACACAAGTGAGCAAAACAGCCTTCAATTTCAGCCCTGAATTTTGTAAATGAATTGAGACGCTGTACACAAAATACCACAGTCACTGTCAATGCCACACTTACTAACACCATGGTTTCAGATTCAAAGGGGTTGTAGACAGGGTGATCCAGTCTCATCTTATTTGTTTATTCTCTGTGTCGAGATATTGGCCATTATGATAAGGCAAAATGATTTAATAAAAGATATTACTGTTGCTGGAATAGAATATAAAAGATCACAATTTGCCGACGATACGGAATCATTGCAAGAAGGCGACAGACACTCCTTTGAACAATCTATGAAAACTCTTGAAAATGTTGGCAATGTGTCAGGTTTGGAATTAAACCTAAACAAAGCTATATATATCATTTATGCTGTGCAGCTAGGCTAGGAAATCAGAAAAATTCAAGAGTAAAATATATGCCTCATTTAAGCATGCAATCGAACCCAGAGTTGATTAAACTGCTAGGCATTTGGCTGACAAATGATTTAAAAGGTTGCATAAAAATAAGTTTTGAACAAAAATTCAGAGAAATCAAAGCGCTATATCAAGCTTAGCTTAAAAGACAGTTAACACCTATCGAACGAATCGACATTTTAAAATCCCTGATTCTATCGAAAATTATATTTTTCTGTTTACTGCTGCCATATCCTCCACACGATTTTGTAAACTGTCAGCAGAAAAGTATGTATCAACTTGACTGGGATAAAAAGAGGTAACGCGTTCGCCTCGTATACAATAAACCCGAGTTCTAACCTGGGTACAGGGGGATTTTTCCTCACACTCTGCGATAGGCCTTACGGTCTGAGCATGGAGTCTTTCGGGCTCCGTGTGCCCATGCACTTAGTACACGTTAAAACCCAGTGGCAACGAAAAAGTTGTCATTAATTATTTTGGTCAAAATTTACCCCCCTCCCTTTCCTTCCTCATCACTAGTCATACTAAAACCTCATGCAAATTATTAAAAAAAATGGGTGGCGCGCCTCTGGCTGCGACACGCTCTCCAGGTGGGAGCAACCCGAATTTCACAGAGACGCCTCTGTGACTATTAAGTACCAAATACCCAATACCAAAGAACGACAAACTAAGTAGGAAGATTTCGCATTAAATATTGAACAGGGTGGAGTAGGGATCCCAGATGTAGGTAAATATATGAGTGCGCTTAAAGTTACATGGATAAGAACAATTATATTCGAGCAATCATAAATGGACTCATATTGTAAAACAGCTGAATGTAAGGGCCCCATTTCTATAAAAAGAAAAGTACACACCTTAATTGACACTACTAACTACAAAAATAACGTTCATAAAAAAAAGTAGAAGAAAAGGTAGTGGTTGAAAACGTTGATGGACGTTATCTGAGCCTGTAGTTTCTATTGTAATAATTATTTTAAATGCACAAAAGCCTGGTTTCTTTTTCTTTTTAATGAGAATGATGAGTTTAACTTGGTCATTTGCTGGAAGAAAATGGCAGATTTGTTCTCATATTTTGTGTGTGTGTAAAATATGACATTCCTACAAACATTGTTATTTACTTTAGAATCGTAAATGGGGTGAAACATTATTTATTAAAAAAAGGCAGTATAATTAACTGATGACAATTTTTTTTCCACTTTCAACAAACAAAGTGCTATCTCTTTTACGTTCCATTCCTAGAGGTGCAAGACTGCTTTATGATTATTTGGTAAATAATGTAACAAGTCCAACATGTTGCCAAAACTAGGATAGGAGTCTCGCAAGAAATGTGTTGAAGAAAGTTTTATTTCAGAAGATTAAAACATTAAAGAAGTGAAATTAAAATGGACCCAAATTAGAATTGTTCATAGCATTATTGGAACTAACATTAGTCGTCAAAGCATTAATTGTGAAACAACAAATTAGTGCTCTTTTTGTACAGAAAAAAGTGTTGTTTGTAATATTGAAGAAGAAAATATCTGACACCCTTTTCTGATACTGTCAATTTGTTCAAACGTTTTGGAATAAAGTTCATCAAACAAAGCTTGCAAAAAACAATTATGTCCAATAGCAAACACTTTTACATTTAATGAACGTTTAGAGGTTTTCGATTGTGAAAAGAATGTCCACACAGGTGATATAATAGATTTGATCATCTTACTCGCCAAAACGTACATCTATAAATGCAAGAAAGAAAAAAGAAAGGATTTCTGGTCTCTGTTGTTACTCACCACCGCCCCTCATACCTTTCAAGAAATTCTTCGCCCGGTGTTGCTCTCGTGTTGCTGACAATGGTGGTTCGCAGTCCGATGTGGCTATGGCTCCGAATGATGTAGCTGACTGGTTGTGGTGGCCTTTTTATGGGGCAGAAATGAGGCAGGTGGCAAGTTCCTCGTCAGCATTCTTTGTTCTCTGGGGCGTCTTTTCAATGGATATTGTTACCCTTAAAATGTTGATTCTGCTGTTTTGCTATTTGTTGGTTCGTTGCTGATTGGCCCAACAACATCCATCATTCACAGGCTTGGGGACCCACCAGTGTGTGACATTAAAGACACACTGACGCACCACCATTAAGTCCCTTGGGTTTTTTTTCTGGGTAGCTGTGACCCACAT
>CM065693.1:54199091-54201496 GCA_017654935.2 Phymorhynchus buccinoides
GAGAGAGAGAGAGAGAGAGAGAGAGAGAGAGAGAGAGAGAGAGAGAGAGAGAGAGAGAGAGAGAGAGAGGAGAGAGAGAGAGAGAGAGAGAGAGAGAGAGAGAGAAAGACTGAATGAGAAAGGAGAGAGAGAGAGAGAGAGAGAGAGAGAGAGAGAGAGAGAGAGAGAAGAGAGAGAGAGAGAGAGAGAGAGAGAGAATGAGAAGGAGAGGAAGAGAGAGAGAGAGAGAGAGAGAGAGAGAGAGAGAGAGAGAGAGAGAGAGAGAGAGACAGAGAGAGACTGAATGAGAAAGGTTGAAGAGAGAGAGAGAGAGAGAGAGAGAGAGAGAGAGAGAGAGAGAGAGAGAGAGAGAGAGAGAGAGAGAGAGAGAGAGAGAGAGAGAGAGAGAGAGAGAGAGAGAGAGAGAGAGACTGAATGAGAAAGGTTGAAGGAGAGAGAGAGAGATATAGAGATAGAGAGATGAGAGAGAGAGAGAGAGAGGGAGAGAGAGAGAGAGAGAGAGAGTAGAGAGAGAGATGAGAGAGAGAGAGAGAGAGACTTTCGCTTGAAAGCTTTGAGTGTATAATCATTCTCCCAATTCATCACAATCACGAACCATTTCATATTCAATTTAAATATAAAAATAATGACATTTTGTTGTTGTCGTACCCTGGCTAAAAAGACTCCAGGGATCATCCCAACAGCCGAAGCTGTTGAACACTATGGTACAAATGCACCAGCTAGGGATGAGAAAATTACGTGTGTGACCGATTTTAATTACCCCGCACGTGGGCAACCACACTCTGACTTCGTGGATGAACATAAAATAAAAAATATTAAATGGATATTCCTGCTTGTCATATTATTTTTCCAACAGTTCTGAGTTTTCTGTTGTAAACAAAGCATTAGCTTCGCGTAATTACATTTAAAGCAATATATAAAGTGTGTTGGAAGCATAGATTTATTGAAGAATGAATGAGAAATCGTGTTTTACGTCCTCTCGGTCTGGAACAGACACATATGGGACATTTGTAAATACATGGTGGGAACGATACTGGAGGCAATGCCTGGAGGCAGTGCAACACCCGTAAAGTCCCGAATGTTTAACAATACAGATATACAGATAAGTGTAGCAGTAACCACGCCTCGGTTAAACCTCATCGGCTATGGTACCGAGCGAAAATGGTGTTTTTACGTCCTCTTGGTCTGAATCAGACACATATGGGACATTTGTAAATACAAATATGGTGGGAATAATACTGGAGGCAATGCCCGGAGGCAGTGCAAAACCAGTAAAGTCCCGATTTTTTTTTTTATTAATACAGATAGGTGTAGCGGTAACCACGCCCCGGTAAACCTCATCGGCTATGGCACCGCTACAAGTTAATAAGACTTATTTATATTGGCGAAAATGGAGTTTTACGTCCTCTTGGTCTGAATCAGACACATATGGGACATTTGTAAATACAAATATGGTGGGAACAATACTGGAGGCAATGCCCGGAGGCATTATGAAACCAGTAAAATCCCGATTTTTAAAATTAATACAGATAGCTGTTGCGGTGACCACACCTCGGTTAAACCTCATCGGCTATGGCACCGCCTCAACTTATTTATATTGATTAAACAAATCAAATAAATAGTTAGCATGAGATACAAACTATCTACAGTTGAAAATGAATGTTCTTGCTTATCATATACTTTTTCTAACAGTTCTGAATTTTGTATTGTTGACGAAACAATAGGCTTACTTAAATGATATTTAAAACATAATACAGTGTGTTGGAAGTGTAGTATAATATCATTCATCGGGATTTTCTCTAATAATATTATTTTTATAACAAGGGAAACAACTCGTATCGAGATGATAGTGTGTGTAAATGAGGCTGCTTCCCTTGGATTGCCGGAGCGCGTACACGCGTTGGCTCTGTTGTATGTGTGTGGGGGGGGGGGGGGGGGTCCGTGCGTGCGTGCGCGTTTGTGTGTGTGCGTGTGTGTGTTGGTGTGTGCGCCATATAGAGAGAGAGAACGACAGAGAGACACAGAGAGACAAAGAGAGAGAGAGAGAGAGAGAGAGAGAGAGAGAGAGAGAGAGAGAGAGAGAGAGAGAGAAGAGAGAGAGAGAGAGAGAGAGAGCGAGACCTCAGACTCAGATTCAGACTCAGATACTTTATTTTACAAGGATAAGAATTTAGGCTGGGCCTATTCTTCCATTCTGTCCTTGGTTCTAAGCATGCAACACATAACTAATACTATAAATGTACATTGAAATATAGGAACGTCGCCAACAGAAACAACAACTGACAGTAATATAGCAACGACATGGTAGTCAGAGCATCAACATCATCAATAAAAACAAACAAAACTGAAAATTAACCAACCAAATAAACAAACAAGCAAATAAGTAAATGAAAAACACCTCTGTC
>CM065693.1:54201996-54211996 GCA_017654935.2 Phymorhynchus buccinoides
GTGATTTAGCCAGAATGTTTATATTTATGTAACGAAAAGTGTCTCTTTGATATATTGTATTGGGGATCCTGTATGATGAGAGAGAGAGGGAGAGAGAGAGAGAGGGGGAGAGAGAGAGAGGGGGAGAGGGGGAGAGAGAGGGGGAGAAGGGGAGGGAGAGAGGGAGAGGAAGAGAGAGGGGAGAGAGAGAGAGAAGGGAGAGAGAGAGAGAGAGAGAGGGAGGGGGAGGGGGAAGAGAGAGAGAGAGAGAGAGGGGGAGGGAGAGAGAGAGAGAGAGAGAGAGACGAGAGAGAGAGAGAGAGAGAGAGAGAGAGAGAGAGAGAGAGAGAGAGAGAGAGAGAGAGAGTATGGGCCGTGTGTACGCACGTATTAATTGGTGCATTCCTTCCGGTTACTTGTTTACATTTTTATTAGTTTTTGTGAGTGTGATGTGCAATGAGAGAGTGACAGTGCTTGGTGAACGAGGGTGGATGTCTTTGTGAGTGAAAATCATGTTATTTCGTTACTTTATTTCTTTGTATTCGAATGTTGGTGGTATGACTTTCTTGCTGATTTTAATTAATGTTTTCCATCTTTCATTGTTGCTTTTGTAACGTGCAACGAGCATACTACTATATGGAGTTTAGCGCTATATGAAATTATTATTATTTTGATTATTATTATTATTATTGCTACTATTATTATTATAGGATTGGGTTTCATCTTGTTATGCATAAGTGTTTACTCCAAAATGCGTGCATGTTAAAGATGAGTATGTAGAATAGGATTTGGATTTATTCTGTCATGTGCATGTGCTTACATTTAAGCTTGATGTATTTTTAAGATTAGTATGTAAAATGGGCTTAGGCTTGATTTTATTATGTGTATCGGCTTTAAATTTAAAATGTGTACATGTTACGAGTATGTAAAATAAGGATTAGTTTTAATTTTGTAATGAGTTAAGTTTTACTTATGTGTGTGTTAAAGATGAGGACTAGAAAGTAGGTTCAGGCTTGATTTCGTTATGAGCAGTATTTACTTTTTAATATGTGTATTCGCTTGCAAATAATATGACTAGGTTTGCTTTTGTTACGAGTGTGTGTTTACTTTTTAATATGTTCATGCTAAAAATGAATAATGGAATGTAGGAATAGGTTTCATGTTGCCATGGGTACATGTATTTACATTTTAAATTGTGCATGCTAAGATGAGTAGGTAAAGTAATACTATGTTTGACTTATTATATGCATGGGTTTCTTCAAATAAGTACATTTTAATGATGAAGTATGATTGAGGTATTTTTTTTTATTTTTTATGTTTGTGCACTTCTCTATTTTGAATGTTTAAAGATGAGTGTGAAAAGTAGGATTGGGTTTTATTTTCCCGTGTGTATGCGCTTACTTCACACATTTTGAATGTTAATAATTAGCATAGTTAATAATAATAGGTTTGATTTTGTTATTGATGTGTTACAATATAGGGATGTTTTTTTGCATGCTTTATATTACTTTGTATGTGTTTATTTTCGTTTTCCATTTTCTACTTTTATATATGTATTTTGTCCAGAGGGCTGGATGTAAAAAAAAAAAAGCATGTTATTGCTTACTCTATTACCCTCTATAAATAAAATTCAATCAATCAATCTCTCTCACTCTCTCCAAGGATAGATTGTTGTACGAATAGGCATCGCCTGAAATCCTTATCCTTGTTAAATAAAGTTGTTCAGTGTTCAGTGTTTGAGTGTTCTCTCTCTGTCTCCAGGACTTTGATAACCGAAAGGGACTCCCACCCGGACTGCGTAGCTGTGGAATCAGGATCAAGACACCCTGGGAAACCTTCAGGCTGCACTAACAACAGATCCTGCTGTGGTGGCAAAGGCAATTGCGTTATTTATGGCTATACCACAGGATGCCAATGTTCTTTCCGCTGCTGATAACCACGCTCTTTTCTATCATCGTAACTGAACTGCAAGCGAAACCACGTACATGTATATCTAAGATGGAAAATGTATGATGCCCCCCCCCCTCTCCTCTCTCTCTCTTTCTCTCTATCTCTCTCTCTCTCTCTCTCTCTCTCTCTCTCTCTCTCTCTCTCTCTCTCTCTCTCTCTCCCTCCTCTCTCTCTCTCTCTCTCCTCTCTCTCTCTCTCTCTCTCTCTCTCTCTCTCTCTCTCTCTCTCTCTCTCTCTCTCTCTCTCTCTCTCTCTCTCCCCTTCTCTCTCTCTCTCTCTGTTTCTCTCTTTCTCTCTCTCCATTTCTCTATCTCTCTCCCTCTATCTCTCTCCCTCTCGTTCTCTCTCTCTCAGCTATTGTTCCCATCTTTGTAAAATAAAGTGTCTGAAGGTTGAAGTCTCCCCCACCCCCTCTCTCTCTCACTCTCTCTCTCCCTCCATTCCCCTACCTCTCTCCTTCTCTCCCTTCCCCGTTCCTCCTTCCCTTCACCCTCCTCTTTCTCCCCCCCCCCTCCTCTCTCTCTCAGAATGAGACACTCTCATTCTCTCATCCTCTCTCTCTCTCCCTAACTTGCTCATCCCTCCCTCCTTCTCCTTTCCTCTCCCTCCCTCTCCCTCCCCCTCTCTCTATCTCTCTCTCTTCATGAAACTTCATTTCCCTCTCTTCTTTTCTTTCTTTCTTTCTTTCTTTCTCACTTCCCTTTCTTTCTCCCTTTCTTTCTTCTTTCTCACTCCCTTTCTTTCTCTCTTTCTCACTCCCTTTCTTTCTCTCTTTCTCACTCCCTTTCTTTCTCTCTTTCTCACTCCCTTTCTTTCTCTCTTTCTCACTCCCTTTCTTTCTCTCTTTCTCACTCCCTTTCTTTCTCTCTTTCTCACTCCCTTTCTTTCTCTCTTTCTCACTCCCTTCTTTCTCTCTTTCTCACTCCCTTTCTTTCTCTCTTTCTCACTCCCCTTTCTTTCTCTCTTTCTCACTCCCTTCTTTCTTTCTCTCTTTCTCACTCCTTCTTTCTTTCTCTCTTTCTCACTCCCTTTCTTTCTCTCTTTCTCACTCCCTTTCTTTCTCTCTTTCTCACTCCCTTTCTTTCTCTCTTTCTCACTCCTTCTTTCTTTCTCTCTTTCTCACTCCCTTTCTTTCTCTCTTTCTCACTCCCTTTCTTTCTCTCTTTCTCACTCCCTTTCTTCCAATCGCTCTCCCCTCTTTGCCCTCTTTGTCTATTTCAAATCCAGTTGTTTCAATCCTTCAAAAGCTTAACTATGAGAATTTGCAGAAAACTGTCATTTTTAACGTTGTCGTTTTTATTTATCTTGTCCATCATTCTTGTTCCGTGCTGGACTGAAATGGAAGATAATAAAAGTAACAAGGGCGTCGCCGAGCGGCAGACATGTCCGTCACCAGCAATGCCACGCACTTGCGACACCCCGTAGAGTGTCACATCCTGACACAAAATTGGAAGGGATTCTGTCTTCTAGTTCACGAGATACAGCTTGAAGAAGAAACATATAGCGCAAAGAAGGAAATTTCGGTTTTCAAGGTCACACTTCAAGGTCAAGGTCAGCATGGTGATAATTTATGCTCGGATGTTTTCTTCTCTAGGGTATACAGTACCACACACAATCTGAAGCGCTTCTGTCAAGTACCAATGTGGAAAATATGGCTTAAAACCCAATGTGTAGACCCCTACCACTTTCAAGGCCTACGGATCGCCCGGACCGTGACCTTGACCTTGATCGGTATGCCACCAACAGAACGGGCATAAGCCAAAGTACCTTCATGCCAAATTTGAAGACTCTAACACTAACGGTGTGGGAGTTATGGCCCCTGAAAGATTTTCGGTTTTCAAGGTCGTACGCCAAGGTCAAGGTCACGACGGCAATATGGTTTGCGCGGATGCCTTCCTCTCATGGTGACACACCAGCACACACAATTTGACGTGATTCTGTCAACCTGTTCGAAAGATATCCTTGGGACAGACAGAAGGAGAAAAAAATGACCCTCCGATTTTCAGGCTCCAGCGATCTTTTTGACCTTGACCTTGACCTTGATCGGTATGCCATCATCAGAACGGGCATAAACCAAACCACCTTCATACCAAGTTTCAACATCCTATGTTGATCGGTGCCCGAGATATGGCTAAAGATAGATTTTCGGTTTTCAAGGTCGTACGTCAAGGTCAAGGTCACGACGGCAAAATGGTTTGCGCCGATCTCTTTCTATTAAGGAGGCACACCTTCACACAAACTTTGACGCGATTCGGTCAAGCGGTTCGGGAGATATCCTTGGGACAGACAGAAGAACACACCCCCCCCCCCCCCCCCCCCCCCCCCCCCCCCCCCCACAAAAATCAACAACAACAAAACAAACAAACAAAAATATAAACCAGCCCATCGCAATAGTCCGTCTTGGTGACGGACTAACGACACCTTTCGGTATTGATGGCACTCAAGTGATACTACTTACAGTTCATTGCAGTATCTGTCTGCATCAGAATATAATTTTGCATTATCCACAATGATGGTTTGCACCAACTTGTAACCTCCCCCACCCGAGCCACCCCCAACTCTTCCACCCTTCTTGACCATATTCTTACAAATAATACACGCTTGGTATCAAACGTTAGAACTTTAAATAAAAGTATTAGCGACCATTTCCCTATTTGTTGCACTTATCTATTCAAGCCTCCAAAACAGCCAAAGAAGGGACACACTACCATTCATTACAGATCGTTTAAACATTTTAGTCAAAATGACTACTTTTATGACCTTAATATAACCAATTTTACTGAAGTTTTTAATAATATTGACCCTGAGAGTGCTCTAGATGCTTTTTATAATATGCTTCTCCCAATAGTGAACAAGCACGCACCGCTTCGCAGGAAAAGAGTTAAAGAACCTTCTCTCCCTGCTTGGCTCACACCTGACATACAGGAAGCCATGAAAGAGAGGGACAATCTAAACAAGGAGAGAGAACAGTTACAAAAACTAATAATACCTAAAAAGAACGAAGATAATGCGCAACTCTCCGATTCTGCCAAAGAGAAACATAAGCTTGACAGAGAAAAGAAGGAGACTGAATACAAGAAACAACGCAATAAAGTAGTTGATCTTATTGAAGAGTCAAAGCGAAACTACTTTAATAAAATGTTAGCCACAAACAAAGATACGGCTTCATTATGGCGAGCAATAAATACTTTCAGTAACAAGAATTGCACTAAACAAAATCACAGCTACACTTGAATCCAAACTCATTTAACGAGCACTTCCTCAACTTAGCTAGTTCAACAATGCAGTCTGACACCTTATGCCCTGATAAATACACGGTCCCCTCATTGCTCCAAACCTTTTGCGAGGAGAAACTATACCAACACTCCTCCTTTCAGATACCTTTACTAGCAGTTCACGAAGTAGGAGCTCTTATTACTAGTTTAAAGAATAAAAAATCAATGGGACCTGACACGTTAAGCGCATCTCTCTTAAAACTTTCTCTTCCATACATTGTCGAACCCCTTACATATATATATAATGTATGCATAGATCAAGGAACGATACCCTCTGCCCTAAAAACAGCTAAAGCTATCCCAATACCCAAAGCAAACGATCATTCTGACCTAAACAACTTTAGGCCTATCTCACATCTGCCAGTGCTATCAAAACCCCTAGAAAAGCACGTCCACGGTCACCTATCTAAATATTTAGAAAACTTCAACCTCCTTCATCCCCTTCAGTCTGGCTTTCGTAATAATCATTCTTGTCACACAGCTCTTGTCCGTTTGTGTGATTCTTGGCTATCAGCAATAAACAAGCATCAGTTAACTGGTTCTGTCTTTCTTGATCTAAGAAAACCCTTTGACCTTGTCGACCACACAATACTTATTGACAAATTATCACACTATCTCAGAAACCAGCACTCCCTGACATTCCTTTCATCATACCTCGATAATAGAACACAATACGTTTTTTGTAATGGCGAGTCCTCTTCTACAGGCAAGGTGAAATGTGGTGTACCCCAGGGATCTGTCCTCGGTCCATTACTTTTCTGTATTTTCATTAACGATCTTCCATTGTCTATATCTAACCCAACTGTTTCATGTGATCTTTTTGCAGACGACTCCTCCCTTCATTCCAGTTCGGAAGACGTAACTGTCATCCAAAACTCTCTTCAATCAGGCTTAAATGATGTATCTAAATGGTGCAAAGATAATTATATGTTAATTCATCCCAAGAAAACTAAGTGCATGGCTGTAACCTCTCGCCAAAAGCATCAACTAACACAACATTCCCTTAACCTAACTATTGATAGCAGCGATATTGAACAAGTTCATGAACATCGAGTTCTAGGCGTCATACTTGATGACAAACTCAACTGGAAACCATATATAAATCACATTAGAAATAAATTAGCACGCAACCTATTCCTTTTCAAACGACTTCAACCCTATCTGGACCTAGACGCACGTAAGATGTTTTTCTATGGCCACTGTCTCTCGCACATCAACTATGCATCCACTGTATGGTCCTATGCTGCTAAAAAACACCTTAAAAAAACTAGCATCGCTCCACAGAAGAGCGATCAACCTAATCCTGCCAGATCCGTCTCTGTCAACTTCAGAAAAGTTTCATAATCTTGAAATGTTACCACTTGAACACCAGTTACAGTACAACACAGCTGTCTTAATGTATAAAGTTCACACTAATTTGACACCCCAATACCTAAAACATATCCTCACTCCTTCCACATGTAGTTATCGTTCTGATAAATATGTTCTTCCACGCACCCGCATTGACCTTTACAAAACAAGCTTTTCTTTTTCAGGGCCATATGTTTGGAACTCACTGCCTTCAAATGTACAAGCAATTTCGTCAGTATCAAATTTTAAATCTAACTTGAGGGGATATCTCATTAATCCCATCCAATAAAACAACAGAAATGTTTGTTTGTGTAGACTAATGCTGGAATTGTGCTTTTCTGACTGTTTGCTTCTTTTTTCTTTTTTTCTTTGATTGACATTAGGCTATTTGTGTCATTATGCCATTTGTGATTACTTTTGCTTTTTATTTGGTGCGTGTGTGTTATATAACACATTTATATATATGTGTGTGTATGTGTGTGTGTGTGTGTGTGTGTGTGTGTGTGTGTGTGTGTGTGTGTGTGTGTGTGTGTGTGTGTGTGTGTGTGTGTGTGTGCGTGCGTGTGCGTGCGTGCGTGTGCGTGCGTGCGTGTGCGTGTGCGTTTGCGTTGAATAATTATGTGTTGCATGCATTATTGTATTGTGTGATTATTTTAATGGAACGTAATTCTTTTAATCATGTTTTTCACTTAATGAAAACATTCTTGTTTTTGCTTGCATATTTGCTTGTGCGCACGCGCGCGCGCGCGCGCGCGCGCGCGCGTGTGTGTGTGTGTGTGTGTGTGTGTGTGTGTGTGTGTGTGTGTGTGTGTGTGTGTGTGAAGAGTACTGTGTGTGTCACGTGTGAGAGAGTGTGTGTGTGTGTGTGTGTGTGTGTGTGTGTGTGTGTGTGTGTGTGTGTGTGTGTGTGTGTGTGTGTGTGTGTGTGCGAATGTGCGAATGTGCGTGCATCACATCTATTGTTAGTTAAAAGTTGTAGTTTTGATTGTTTACATGGATAAGGAGTTATTGTACATTTTCTTCATTCAATGTGTATTACTGGAAGATATAATATGCATATATTTTGCATGTTTCCGCTTGCGCGCCTATGTGTGTGTGTGCGTGTGTGAATCACATTTTTGGGGGCTTGTTTTTAACTTTTTATTGTTTTTGTAAAGCGCATTGAGCTTTAAGGCTATGGGCTGCATAAGTTTTTAAAAATAAATAAGTAGTATAAAGTAGTAGTAGTAGTAGTAGTAGTAGTAGTAGTAGTAGTAGTAGTAGTAGTAGTAGTAGTAGTGGTAGTAGATGAAGAAAATTGTGGTGGAAGTAATTTTTTTCTTTTTTCTTTTCTTTTTCCCCTCTTTTTTTGAATAATTTTATGTCTTTGTTTGGTCGGTTGGTTTCTGTTTTGCTTGTCCTTATTATTGATGGTGATGTTCTGCGTACCATGTCATTGTTATATTATTGTGGCACTGTATTAGTAGTAGTGGTAGTGGTAGCGGTAGTAGTAGTGATGGTGGTGATGGAGGTAGTAGTAGTAGTAGTAGTAGTAGTAGTAGTAGTAGTAGTAGTAGTAGTAGTAGTAGTAGTAGTAGTAGTAGTAATGGTGTGGTGTAGATGGTGTGGTGGCGATGGTGGTAGTAATAGTAGTAGGAGTAATAATGGTAGTAGGAGAAGTAATTTGTAGTGACAGAGGTGTTTTTCATTTACTTATTTGCTTGTTTGTTTATTTGGTTGGTTAATTTTCAGTTTTGTTTGTTTTTATTGCCATGGTTTTTTTTATTACCATGTCGTTGCTATATTACTGTCAGTTGTTGTTTCTGTTGGCGACGTTCCTATATTTCAATGTTCATTTATAGTAGTAGTTATGTATTGCATGCTTAGAACCAAGGACAGAATGGAAGAATAGGCCCAGCCTAAATTCTTATCCTTGTAAAATAAAGTATCTGAGTCTGAATCTGAGTCTGAGTCTCTCTCTCTCTCTCTCTCTCTCTCTCTCTCTCTCTCTCTCTCTCTCTCTCTCTCTCTCTCTCTCTCTCTCTCTCTCTCTCTCTCTCTCTCTCTTTGTCTCTCGTGTCTCTCTGTCGTTCTCTCTCTCTATATGGCGCACACACCAACACACACACGCACACACACACAAACGCGCACGCACGCACGGACCCCCCCCCCCCCCCCCACACACACATACACAGAGCCAGCGCGTGTACGCGCTCCGGCAATCCAAGGGAAGCAGCCTCATTTACACACACTATCATCTCGATACGAGTTGTTTCCCTTGTTATAAAAATAATATTATTAGAGAAAATCCCGATGAATGATATTATACTACACTTCCAACACACTGTATTATGTTTTAAATATCATTTAAGTAAGCCTATTGTTTCGTCAACAATACAAAATTCAGAACTGTTAGAAAAAGTATATGATAAGCAAGAACATTCATTTTCAACTGTAGATAGTTTGTATCTCATGCTAACTATTTATTTGATTTGTTTAATCAATATAAATAAGTTGAGGCGGTGCCATAGCCGATGAGGTTTAACCGAGGTGTGGTCACCGCTACAGCTATCTGTATTAATTTAAAAAATCGGGATTTTACTGGTTTCATAATGCCTCCGGGCATTGCCTCCAGTATTGTTCCCACCATATTTGTATTTACAAATGTCCCATATGTGTCTGATTCAGACCAAGAGGACGTAAAACTCCATTTTCGCCAATATAAATAAGTCTTATTAACTTGTAGCGGTGCCATAGCCGATGAGGTTTACCCGGGGCGTGGTTACCGCTACACCTATCTGTATTAATAAAAAAAATCGGGACTTTACTGGTTTTGCACTGCCTCCGGGCATTGCCTCCAGTATTATTCCCACCATATTTGTATTTACAAATGTCCCATATGTGTCTGATTCAGACCAAGAGGACGTAAAACACCATTTTCGCTCGGTACCATAGCCGATGAGGTTTAACCGAGGCGTGGTTACTGCTACACTTATCTGTATATCTGTATTGTTAAACATTCGGGACTTTACGGGTGTTGCACTGCCTCCAGGCATTGCCTCCAGTATCGTTCCCACCATGTATTTACAAATGTCCCATATGTGTCTGTTCCAGACCGAGAGGACGTAAAACACGATTTCTCATTCATTCTTCAATAAATCTATGCTTCCAACACACTTTATATATTGCTTTAAATGTAATTACGCGAAGCTAATGCTTTGTTTACAACAGAAAACTCAGAACTGTTGGAAAAATAATATGACAAGCAGGAATATCCATTTAATATTTTTTATTTTATGTTCATCCACGAAGTCAGAGTGTGGTTGCCCACGTGCGGGGTAATTAAAATCGGTCACACACGTGATTTTCTCATCCCTAGCTGGTGCATTGGTACCATAGTGTTCAACAGCTTCGGCTGTTGGGATGATCCCTGGAGTCTTTTAGCCAGGGTACGACAACAACAAAAT
>CM065693.1:54221996-54232617 GCA_017654935.2 Phymorhynchus buccinoides
CAGTAAACAGAAAAAAGATAATCTTCGACAGAGCGCATGCTTTAATATGATACATTTTCCTTGCTTCGGTTATGACTTGTTTAGCATTTATTGTTTTTATTGTAAAGTGGACCGGTCAGTCTTTATTAATGGTTGGTGTGTTTTCTGATATTGGTTTAAGCAAATTTATCCGTAAACTATCATGTGACAAAGCAGCATCAACATGAAGATCGCAGAGCACAACAAGCATAGAGCTTATACTGGGTGCTCAAAACATTTAAATTACACAGTATTGGCTGCAACAAGTAAGATCAGTACATGGGAATTATAACAACGTGATGGATACTAAGCAAAGTGTAATAATGGAAGAAACTGAGACATGATTATAAACAACCAAACAAACAAATAGATAAATAATTTGTTACAAAATTATAATAAGAAGGGCCAAGATTAGGTTAGATAAATATACACCAAACACATCACGTTTCAACATCAAGACAAACAAAACATTGTGTCAAAGCATTTCATTTCAACCAGGGCAGAATGGTATATTGAATCATAGCAAATCAACATAACTCAATACAGAGTTTATTCAATAACAAATATTTTTAGCATTTGCAAAAACCTTGCTAAGTGTATTATAGTGCTACTTCAGTCGACTTCGGTTTTGGTCAGGTGAAAAGTAATGAAAATGTGCAACATAAACATCATCATAATGGTCTACCGCATGGTACCATTTGTATTTTTGTGATGTCAACAGAATCGCCACATCCAGAAAATGTGCAACATAAACATCATCATAATGGTCTACCGCATGGTACCATTTGTATTTTTGTGATGTCAACAGAATCGCCACATCCAGAAAATGTGCAACATAAACATCATCATAATGGTCTACCGCATGGTACCATTTGTATTTTTGTGATGTCAACAGAATCGCCACATCCAGAAAATGTGCAACATAAACATCATCATAATGGTCTACCGCATGGTACCATTTGTATTTTTGTGATGTCAACAGAATCGCCACATCCAGAAAATGTGCAACATAAACATCATCATAATGGTCTACCGCATGGTACCATTTGTATTTTTGTGATGTCAACAGAATCGCCACATCCAGAAAATGTGCAACATAAACATCATCATAATGGTCTACCGCATGGTACCATTTGTATTTTTGTGATGTCAACAGAATCGCCACATCCAGAAAATGTGCAACATAAACATCATCATAATGGTCTACCGCATGGTACCATTTGTATTTTTGTGATGTCAACAGAATCGCCACATCCAGAAAATGTGCAACATAAACATCATCATAATGGTCTACCGCATGGTACCATTTGTATTTCTGTGATGTCAACAGAATCGCCACATCCAGAAAATGTGCAACATAAACATCATCATAATGGTCTACCGCATGGTACCATTTGTATTTCTGTGATGTCAACAGAATCGCCACATCCAGAAAATGTGCAACATAAACATCATCATAATGGTCTACCGCATGGTACCATTTGTATTTTTGTGATGTCAACAGAATCGCCACATCCAGAAAATTATCGATAACCCCTCGATCTTGTACTTGCGAGTTTTTAGAATGATTTTTATACTTCACTACTAAACAGCAATACTCTTGCCTCAGACTGTCCATCGTTAGACAACGTATCAATCGTCTGGACAGGAGCATTTTGATGTTCCAGATCTGATCGAGACATGATGAAGATGACTGTAGCTATGCTGGTGGGTCTGGTGATCCTCTTGCCCCTGGTGACCCCGGAGAAGGCTGAAGGTCAGAGGTCAACCTGTGTCTGTCTTCACGCCTGTCTTTTCTCTCTTCTTGTTCTTCTTGCTCTCGAAACCCTCCATCAGCGTGTGGATGATTCTGGCCGTGTAGTCACGAGCGCGTCTGATTTAGACAGTCAGCACGGGTAGTGGTATGTCAATTAGACTAAGCTGCCCCCTTAAACGATTGGCTGTTTAAAGACTCTGGGATGATCAACGCAATCACCCATCTGATGATCAGATGCCCCACCTACAGCGTCAACAGCAGACCACTATGTTTAGACTACGGACTGGTCACTGCCGACTGCGTGCCCACATGTACCGCCTTGGGCTGTCCCACACACCTGACTGCCCGTGTGAGACAGGCCCACAACCCCCTGAGCACATCCTGCAGTCCTGCCCCCTGTATCAAGATGCACGAACCCAGCACTGGCCAAATGCAGCTACGCTGGCGGGAAAGCTGTGGGGTACCAATCAAGACCTGGAGACAACCACCTTCTTCATCAACAACACCGGACTGGACATCTAGGGCATGATTCAGCTGGAACGCTGAAGAAGAAGAAGAAGAAGAAGAAGAAGAAGAAGAAGAAGAAGAAGAAGAAGAATGGCTGTTAACCCTAAGTTACAAACCACTACCCGTGTTGACTGTATAAGACGTGCGCTCATGACTACACGGCCTGATGCATAAAACTGGGGTTTCCAGTATATACTGCAGCACTCCGGGAATCAGTAGCTGCCCAGATGATCAGCTCCAAAAAGAGAAAGGTGGGAGTGGGGTGGGGTGTAGAGAGGGTCTTCTGTGTCTGTGGGTTGTTTTTTCTCCCGTGGTATAGTTGTTCTTTAGGCACCCCCGTCATGTTTACGACCCTCAATCTCAAAGTCTCTGCCTCTTTCAGGTTTATAAAAAGAATCCTAGACCTATCCCAACCCTGCACCTTTCCTGAGAATAGCGGAATGTTGCTGGGAAGTGAAAAATTTCATGAGAAACTTTGAGGTGTGCGTGCGTGTGTGTGCGTGTGCGTGTGTGCGTGTGTGTGTGCGTGCGTGCGTGTGTGCGTGTGTGTGTGCGTGCGTGCGCGCGCGTGTGCGTGCGTGCGTGCGTGCGTGTGTGCGTGTGTGCGTGCGTGCGTGCGTGCGTGCGTGCGTGTGCGTGCGTGCGTGTGTGTGTGTGTGTGTGTGTGTGTGTGTGTGTGTGTGTGTGTGGTACGAAATAGCCATTCTTTTTCTTTAGAAATATGTTGTTGGTAATTTTTAAAACGTATATGTTGGTGTAGAGGGGCTAAGATGTTTTCATCTGTAACTAGCTTTGCTTTTTTTTATGTTAGTCTTTCAGCAGACCCGCCCCACCCCACCCCACCCCACCCCCATCCCCATAAGGAGAAATCTGATGGATCCTTTTCTAACTGTCTATGAATCTATGTTTTGAAAAGGCGTCGTAGCATTCTGAGTCGAGTATGAATTGGAATGGGCATTCTTGATCTTTCATTAATAAGCCAGCATATCAATTTGAGTCGAGTTTGAATTGGAATGTGCGTTCCTGATCTTTCATTAAAAGCGTGAAGCTCTCGAAAGCTCCATTTCCAAGTGATTTTTGTTTTGCCTGAGTGTTACGTTGTATTGTTCTGTAAGATATTCTTGAAATGTATTCGTTATCCCCCATGGGAATACCAGGGGAGTCTTTCATACAAATAGTCCCCCCACCTTCTGGACGTTCTGTGCTTGTAGGCTTAACGTAATCTAATCCGTCACTCTCTCTGACTCTGCCTTTTTCCTTTTCTAAACCGAGAGACATAAATTCTGCAAATGTGTTTAGCAAAAATCATTTAAAAAATCAACCCTTTCTCCAATCTTTGTGAATTTTTAATATGTTATGTTATGTTCATTTGTATGTATCATAGCAATAATTAGATTAGTCGTCTCTACAAAATAAAGACACACAACGATTAGGAGCAACATAAGTGTGACCCTGTGCCATTTGAACAAGAGGTGACTGGAAGTCGGTGTTGATTACACCCCAAACATGACGAATGGCTTTTGTCTCTAATTTGGTTGAAATGATGAAATGTTCAGACTCTTCTTGTCTGTTGTTCTGTACACTTGGATTCTGCTCTGAATGTGGCTTATGTGAAGAAAGATTAAGTTAAAAAAAGAAGACATTTCTCCTTGAGTAGCAAAGTACGGTTATCTGCGCAGATCTCTCTTGTCTGCTTTGTCAGTTTCTGGTAGGTTCTCTCATATTGTCTAATTTATTAAAGTGAAACAGACTGTTACTAAAGTGAGTGTTACTAAAGTGAACTGTTTATCTGATAAACATTCAGTAAAAATCCAAATGAGTGAAATTTGCGACCTGTTTTTTTCGACTAAATTGGACAGTATGCGGACGTCTTTTGACTGGTTTCTTACAGCTCTTTTACACGGCATACAGCACCTCAATCCAGTTTCTGCCAGACATTTGTCTGGTTTTGATACCGTTCTGATACACGGCCTACAGCACCTGAAGCCAGTTTCTGCCAGACATTTTCAGACTGTGGAACTACTGATCAGTCTTCCATGCTGTCCTTGAGATGTTCTGGCGGTTTTTGTGGTGCTCTAGAACCGATCTTGGAGACGTCTTCGGTGGATGACCCTGACATGTCTTGTGCTTGATCACGCTTAGAGCACCAGGTCAAGGTTTCTCAGAAGCACTCCTTGTGATTGTCCATTGTTCCCCAGTTGGTATACTGCTGAAAATGTCCATCTATGGCTCTGGGTGCTTGCTTTATGCTTCAGTCATATCTCAGAGCCCCAGAATCTGCTTGTCGATCATTTTTGTCAGGCCGTGGATTTTGGGTGGTGAGTGATAGAAAAAAGCTGACTACTGCACTTTTTATGGCCAACCTGTCAGTTTCTCACGTGCAAAACGTGAATCTCTATTTTCCCGTTTTGGACACTATTTTTAGCTTTTTGTGTTTCGGACCAAGTGAGCTGTGGCTCAATCACCATAACGGCTGGATGCATGGTGAAGGGCTCCAAAAACAGCTTTGACCTTAGGGAGCAAAATAGTTCACATAAATTAACCATTTTGCACGTTGTACCGGAAATCATCCACAGTTTACTATTTGCAGAATGACTGCCTCTCGTACATCGTCCACCATCTTTCTGCCATACTGGTCCATTCTCATGCCTTTGTTCGTGAAACTCTTAATAAAGGACAGACACACTGCATACGATGCGATCCCACCGTGACATTAGCGAGGCATGATTCTCGTGAAACTCTTAATAAAGGGCAGACACACTGCATACGATGCGATCCCACCGTGACATTAGCGAGGCATGATTCTCGTGAAACTCTTAATAAAGGGCAGACACACTGCATACGGTGCGATCCCACCGTGACATTAGCGAGGCATGATTCTCGTGAAACTCTTAATAAAGGGCAGACACACTGCATACGATGCGATCCCACCGTGACATTAGCGAGGCATGATTCTCGTGAAACTCTTAATAAAGGGCAGACACACTGCATACGATGCGATCCCACCGTGACATTAGCGAGGCATGATTCTCGTGAAACTCTTAATAAAGGGCAGACACACTGCATACGGTGCGATCCCACCGTGACATTAGCGAGGCATGATTCTCGTGAAACTCTTAATAAAGGGCAGACACACTGCATACGATGCGATCCCACTGTGACATTAGCGAGGCATGATTCTCGTGAAACTCTTAATAAAGGGCAGACACACTGCATACGGTGCGATCCCACCGTGACATTAGCGAGGCATGATTCTCGTGAAACTCTTAATAAAGGGCAGACACACTGCATACGGTGCGATCCCACCGTGACATTAGCGAGGCATGATTCTCGTGAAACTCTTAATAAAGGGCAGACACACTGCATACGGTGCGATCCCACCGTGACATTAGCGAGGCATGATTCTCGTGAAACTCTTAATAAAGGGCAGACACACTGCATACGGTGCGATCCCACCGTGACATTAGCGAGGCATGATTCTCGTGAAACTCTTAATAAAGGGCAGACACACTGCATACGGTGCGATCCCACCGTGACATTAGCGAGGCATGATTCTCGTGAAACTCTTAATAAAGGGCAGACACACTGCATACGATGCGATCCCACCGTGACATTAGCGAGGCATGATTCTCGTGAAACTCTTAATAAAGGGCAGACACACTGCATACGGTGCGATCCCACCGTGACATTAGCGAGGCATGATTCTCGTGAAACTCTTAATAAAGGGCAGACACACTGCATACGATGCGATCCCACCGTGACATTAGCCAGGAATGATTCTCGTGAAACTCTTAATAAAGGGCAGACACACTGCATACGATGCGATCCCACCGTGACATTAGCGAGGCATGATTCTCGTGAAACTCTTAATAAAGGGCAGACACACTGCATACGGTGCGATCCCACCGTGACATTAGCGAGGCATGATTCTCGTGAAACTCTTAATAAAGGGCAGACACACTGCATACGATGCGATCCCACCGTGACATTAGCGAGGCATGATTCTCGTGAAACTCTTAATAAAGGGCAGACACACTGCATACGGTGCGATCCCACCGTGACATTAGCGAGGCATGATTCTCGTGAAACTCTTAATAAAGGGCAGACACACTGCATACGGTGCGATCCCACTGTGACATTAGCGAGGCATGATTCTCGTGAAACTCTTAATAAAGGGCAGACACACTGCATACGGTGCGATCCCACCGTGACATTAGCGAGGCATCGTGAAACTCTTAATAAAGGGCAGACACACTGCATACGGTGCGATCCCACCGTGACATTGATTCTCGTGAAACTCTTAATAAAGGGCAGACACACTGCATACGGTGCGATCCCACCGTGACATTAGCGAGGCATGATTCTCGTGAAACTCTTAATAAAGGGCAGACACACTGCATACGGTGCGATCCCACCGTGACATTAGCGAGGCATGATTCTCGTGAAACTCTTAATAAAGGGCAGACACACTGCATACGGTGCGATCCCACCGTGACATTAGCGAGGCATGATTCTCGTGAAACTCTTAATAAAGGGCAGACACACTGCATACGATGCGATCCCACCGTGACATTAGCGAGGCATGATTCTCGTGAAACTCTTAATAAAGGGCAGACACACTGCATACGGTGCGATCCCACCGTGACATTAGCGAGGCATGAGGAAACTCTTAATAAAGGGCAGACACACTTCTACGATGCGATCCCACCGTGACAAATTCTCGTGAAACTCTTAATAAAGGGCAGACACACTGCATACGATGCGATCCCACCGTGACATTAGCGAGGCATGATTCTCGTGAAACTCTTAATAAAGGGCAGACACACTGCATACGATGCGATCCCACCGTGACATTAGCCAGGCATGATTCTCGTGAAACTCTTAATAAAGGGCAGACACACTGCATACGATGCGATCCCACCGTGACATTAGCGAGGCATGATTCTCGTGAAACTCTTAATAAAGGGCAGACACACTGCATACCATGCGATCCCACCGTGACATTAGCGAGGCATGATTCTCGTGAAACTCTTAATAAAGGGCAGACACACTGCATACGATGCGATCCCACCGTGACATTAGCGAGGCATGATTCTCGTGAAACTCTTAATAAAGGGCAGACACACTGCATACGGTGCGATCCCACCGTGACATTAGCGAGGCATGATTCTCGTGAAACTCTTAATAAAGGGCAGACACACTGCATACGATGCGATCACACCGTGACATTAGCGAGGCATGATTCTCGTGAAACTCTTAATAAAGGGCAGACACACTGCATACGATGCGATCCCACCGTGACATTAGCGAGGCATGATTCTCGTGAAACTCTTAATAAAGGGCAGACACACTGCATACGATGCGATCCCACCGTGACATTAGCGAGGCATGATTCTCGTGAAACTCTTAATAAAGGGCAGACACACTGCATACGATGCGATCCCACCGTGACATTAGCGAGGCATGATTCTCGTGAAACTCTTAATAAAGGGCAGACACACTGCATACGATGCGATCCCACTTTGACATTAGCGAGGCATGATTCTCGTGAAACTCTTAATAAAGGGCAGACACACTGCATACGATGCGATCCCACTGTGACATTAGCGAGGCATGATTCTCGTGAAACTCTTAATAAAGGGCAGACACACTGCATACGATGCGATCCCACCGTGACATTAGCGAGGCATGATTCTCGTGAAACTCTTAATAAAGGGCAGACACACTGCATACGATGCGATCCCACCGTGACATTAGCGAGGCATGATTCTCGTGAAACTCTTAATAAAGGGCAGACACACTGCATACGATGCGATCCCACCGTGACATTAGCGAGGCATGATTCTCGTGAAACTCTTAATAAAGGGCAGACACACTGCATACGATGCGATCCCACCGTGACATTAGCGAGGCATGATTCTCGTGAAACTCTTAATAAAGGGCAGACACACTGCATACGATGCGATCCCACCGTGACATTAGCGAGGCATGATTCTCGTGAAACTCTTAATAAAGGGCAGACACACTGCATACGATGCGATCCCACCGTGACATTAGCGAGGCATGATTCTCGTGAAACTCTTAATAAAGGGCAGACACACTGCATACGATGCGATCCCACCGTGACATTAGCGAGGCATGATTCTCGTGAAACTCTTAATAAAGGGCAGACACACTGCATACGATGCGATCCCACCGTGACATTAGCGAGGCATGATTCTCGTGAAACTCTTAATAAAGGGCAGACACACTGCATACGATGCGATCCCACCGTGACATTAGCGAGGCATGATTCTCGTGAAACTCTTAATAAAGGGCAGACACACTGCATACGATGCGATCCCACCGTGACATTAGCGAGGCATGATTCTCGTGAAACTCTTAATAAAGGGCAGACACACTGCATACGGTGCGATCCCACCGTGACATTAGCGAGGCATGATTCTCGTGAAACTCTTAATAAAGGGCAGACACACTGCATACGATGCGATCCCACCGTGACATTAGCGAGGCATGATTCTCGTGAAACTCTTAATAAAGGGCAGACACACTGCATACGGTGCGATCCCACCGTGACATTAGCGAGGCATGATTCTCGTGAAACTCTTAATAAAGAGCAGACACACTGCATACGATGCGATCCCACTGTGACATTAGCGAGGCATGATTCTCGTGAAACTCTTAATAAAGGGCAGACACACTGCATACGGTGCGATCCCACTGTGACATTAGCGAGGCATGATTCTCGTGAAACTCTTAATAAAGGGCAGACACACTGCATACGATGCGATCCCACTGTGACATTAGCGAGGCATGATTCTCGTGAAACTCTTAATAAAGGGCAGACACACTGCATACGATGCGATCCCCCACCGTGACATTAGCGAGGCATGATTCTCGTGAAACTCTTAATAAAGGGCAGACACACTGCATACGGTGCGATCCCACCGTGACATTAGCGAGGCATGATTCTCGTGAAACTCTTAATAAAGGGCAGACACACTGCATACGATGCGATCCCACCGTGACATTAGCGAGGCATGATTCTCGTGAAACTCTTAATAAAGGGCAGACACACTGCATACGGTGCGATCCCACCGTGACATTAGCGAGGCATGATTCTCGTGAAACTCTTAATAAAGGGCAGACACACTGCATACGGTGCGATCCCACCGTGACATTAGCGAGGCATGATTCTCGTGAAACTCTTAATAAAGGGCAGACACACTGCATACGGTGCGATCCCACCGTGACATTAGCGAGGCATGATTCTCGTGAAACTCTTAATAAAGGGCAGACACACTGCATACGGTGCGATCCCACCGTGACATTAGCGAGGCATGATTCTCGTGAAACTCTTAATAAAGAGCAGACACACTGCATACGATGCGATCCCACCGTGACATTAGCGAGGCATGATTCTCGTGAAACTCTTAATAAAGGGCAGACACACTGCGATACGGTGCGATGAAACTCCACACGTGACATTAGCGAGGCATGATTCTCGTGAAACTCTTAATAAAGGGCAGACACACTGCATACGATGCGATCCCACCGTGACATTAGCGAGGCATGATTCTCGTGAAACTCTTAATAAAGGGCAGACACACTGCATACGATGCGATCCCACCGTGACATTAGCGAGGCATGATTCTCGTGAAACTCTTAATAAAGGGCAGACACACTGCATACGATGCGATCCCACCGTGACATTAGCGAGGCATGATTCTCGTGAAACTCTTAATAAAGGGCAGACACACTGCATACGATGCGATCCCACCGTGACATTAGCACAGGCATGATTCTCGTGAAACTCTTAATAAAGGGCAGACACACTGCATACGATGCGATCCCACCGTGACATTAGCGAGGCATGATTCTCGTGAAACTCTTAATAAAGGGCAGACACACTGCATACGATGCGATCCCGACCGTGACATTAGCGAGGCATGATTCTCGTGAAACTCTTAATAAAGGGCAGACACACTGCATACGATGCGATCCCACCGTGACATTAGCGAGGCATGATTCTCGTGAAACTCTTAATAAAGGGCAGACACACTGCATACGATGCGATCCCACCGTGACATTAGCGAGGCGATTCTCGTGAAACTCTTAATAAAGGGCAGACACACTGCATTGCGATCACCGTGACATTAGCGAGGCATGATTCTCGTGAAACTCTTAATAAAGGGCAGACACACTGCATACGATGCGATCCCACCGTGACATTAGCGAGGCATGATTCTCGTGAAACTCTTAATAAAGGGCAGACACACTGCATACGATGCGATCCCACCGTGACATTAGCGAGGCATGATTCTCGTGAAACTCTTAATT
>CM065693.1:54233117-54243117 GCA_017654935.2 Phymorhynchus buccinoides
TCGGTTTTTAATGCCTATGTACAGCGCGCGTTGAGGTCTGTATTATTAACAGTAAGCCTAGTATCATTTTCATACAGCCGAATAATCGATAGGACAATGCATAAATCACAATGTTCAACAGATGGTGAGTAGGCGACAAGCACAAACAGAGATAAGGAGCTTACATAATGTTTTAATTTAATGCAAAGCAATGTAAGTCCCGATTAACCCAGCTGTATTGACATTAACATTTTAGTCCGAGGTTCAAAGCTGACAACCTTGCAATGCATCAAAAAGTATATTTCATCTCAGTTTTCATAGCTGATTTGAAATGCACTGGGCAAATTTGGGCAATTTGACTAATTGACCAAAGTCCAAGATGGCAACACACCGATATGAATAAAATGCAGGCCAAAGACATCATTCGTTCAGTTTAAAGCTACAAACTGCATGGAAACTTTGCTGGTAGCAATTTAATATCAATTTGTAAAGTTTTATGTAAAATACTACCAGAAGATATTTAAAAAAAACTGCTGTTTGGTGTCGCCAAGTGGCAGACATTTCCTCAGACTACTTTTCCCTTCACGCTTCTCTCCATTGGACTCTGGCACTTAGCACGTCATAGTGAAAAAGGAGGCAAGTTACTATGCTTAGGTATCAATATTTCCAGTTATACTGTTGCTTGGAAGCTATCACTATAACTAGATCTATAATTGGATCTGTCATGAAAGTTTTGGGGTGATTCTGTCCTTGGGGAAAAAAGCTGTCTTGGAATGCTTATGGTACATCGGTTATCTTTAAGATAAAAGGGAAAAGTCTTTTGGTGACATTTTAGTTTCTTCTTCTTCTTCGATCGCTCAGACAGTTTCCTGTCAATTTATGAGCGCAGATGCGTCATGCTGCCGTTATGTGCCTAACTAGAAAATAGTTAGGCCCAGCAAGTCCGACTTCGGCTGGAGGAAATCTTTTTGAAAGTGTTTCGTGAAAACAGGCAGGAGAATGGACCGGCAAGGCAGAAAATAGATAGTAGATGACAGTAAGCAAAGGGAAAAAAAGCAGAGTCAAAGAGAGTGACAGATTAGAGGAAGTTACAAGCACAGAACTTCCAGAAGGTGGGGGAACTATTTATACAAAAAGACCCCCAGTATCCCCACGGGGGGAACATTTTAGTTTGAACCCTTCCATTACTTAAAAAAGAACAGAAATGTGTGACAGACAGACAAAACCAAAATCATAGGCCTCGTATGATTCTTCATGGACCGAGAACAGTATCAACATTGTAATGTAAGGGACATAACCGCTGCTACAAGTGCACTGCAGTTGTCTCTCCTTGATTATGATGTTGGTATACGTCATCTCAGACATGCGCGCTAATAAATTATCATCCTGTCGAATGGACAGCCTCGCCATCTTGTCTGCTTAGCAGTAGTGCTAGAATGAATGAGTCTGGCAAGCACCACTCGACACCCCTGACAATGGTGTCAGAAGTTAAAAACAACGAGTTCAGCAACTGAGAAGGCACAAAGAAGACCATGTTTAAGCCACCTGAGCAATTTCAGTTCCACCAGCCAAACTCGTGGGGAAACTGGAAGCAAAGATGGGAACGATTTCGAGTCGCCGCGAAACTCGATCAAGAAACTCAAAGGTATCAGGTGAGTGCTGTCATCTACACAATGGGACCGGAATCAGAGACTATTTTCACCAGGTTTCAGCATGGGGTAGATGAAACAAATGAGAATTACAACGTCGTGTTGAGAAAATTCGACGAGTATTTTGTGCCAAAGAAAAATGTCACACATGAAAGGGCCCTGTTCCATCAACATCGTCAGCAGGACGGGGAAAGTGTAGAGGATTATGTCAGAAAACTATATGAACTTGCTGAACATTGTGCTTTTGCAGACAAGGATAATACTATTCGGGCCAACGGCATGATCTGTCAGACATGCCGTTGAGATGTCAACGCCTGCTGATCAGACTCATGAGGTTTAAACCCCAGTGTGTTCACAAACCAGACAGAGACATGGTAGTGGCAGATATGCTGTCCAGAAAACCGTTGACTGTGAAGGAGACTACCGACCTTGAGGAGGAAGTGGAGTACTTTGTAAACGCGGTGAAAGCAACATGGCCAGTGGCTGACCAGTGCATCAGTCGAATTCGGTAGAGACTCAAAAAGATGTCAATCTGAAGTTTGCTCTAGACTACACCAGAGATGGGTGGCCCCAGTACAAACAAGACGTTGCTCTAGCTGCTAGGGACTTCTTTGGGGTCAGAGCAGAGTTGAGTGTGGTAGACAGGATCTTGCTGAGGGGTGACCGAATCGTCGTCCCCTACTCCATGAGAAAGGACGTTCTTGAACGCATCCACCATGGCCACCTCGGCATCGTGAAATGCAGAGAGAGGGCCAGACAAGGGGTGTGGTGGCCTCGTATCTCGAAAGATATTCAAAACAGAGTGTCCGGCTGTCACGCCTGCCTTCAAAAGAAACCGTCACAGACGAAGGAGCCATTGATCTCAACTGAATGCCAAGATCGCCCTTTACAGCAGGTGGCAGTGGGCATTTGTGAGGTCAACGGGCAACACCATCTTGTGTACGTTGACTATTACTCAAGGTGGTTGGACATTTACATGCTGAACAAATTGTCAACAGCTGTAGTTGTCACCAAGCTGAAAAGCTGCTTCGCCCGGCATGGGGTACCGGAGACGCTCGTTTCTGATAACGGGCCTCAATTCAGCTCAGCTGAATTTCGACAGTTTGCTGAGGAGTGGAACTTCACCCAGGTCACCTCTAGTCCCCACTTCCCTCAGTCCAGCGGCGAGGCTGAGAGAGCGGTGAGGGCGGCCGACAAAGACTTCCATGTGTGTCAAAACGTTGAACATAGCATTATGCTATAGAATCGTTTCATCATCTGCAGTAGTGAATAGAGATATACTCGTATTACTTAAACTACGCCATTTATTTTTCTTAAACAAGTAGCACTCACCATCTTTAATGCCGATGGTACTGGAAATATAAATATACAAAATTAACTTTTTCAAGCTTAGGCACAGTGAGTTACTATATTAAGTTCATCAGGATTTTTTGTGTAGTTTGCAAGCATGTTTTACACACGAGACTCGTTCTATTGCTCATGTACTAAACCGTGGTGTTTCTTAATAAGCTAGTACAGCTAACAAGACAGAGAACATCCTTTGAAAATGGTAGCTGAGGACTCAATCCAATTGCTGGGGCTCATTGAACTAATTCACCTGCCTACCACAACCAAGAGGGTCAGGATGTGGAGGATCTGGTTCACATGCAGCTTGCTAAAGCATAACTTGATGGTGGGCCACTGGGGAGTGAGCTTGGAAAGATGACATGTTGGTGGTAAAGGTTCTTTTGGCTGCATTTTCCCCTGAAGCTGTGTGCAATGGTAGTGTTGAGACAGATGAAAGGCTCATCTCCATGCAACCCAGACTGATAAACTGATGATTTGATTTGGCCAACATGGCCAATCATATTTTGAAAATCCCCCATTTATTTTCTGTCACATTATTATTATTATTATTATTATTATTATTATTATTATTATTATTATTATTATTATTATTATTAAGAGCATTTAGGACGCCTAATCAAGTTAATGCCCTAGGCGCTTACAATATAACAATATAATAACACATATAGCATAACATATAATCATAATTAATATGCAGCATAAGGATACAATTTATTATATATATATATATTATAATAAAAATCAGACATACAGATACACAACTACAAATACAAACGCTCACACATGCATGTGCGTACGCACACACGCACACGCACACGCACACATATGCCCGCACACACGCTCACACAGACACGCACGCACACAAGTGCAGACATTCACACCCAGACAAGCACACATCAGGTCATGAAGTTAACCAAGAAGTTATACCAAGACGTTAACAATGATATTCAGTTAGCTGCTGCTAACGTCACTAACATTGATAACAAGGTGGTGATGAACATGACTCAATGTTCAGTCAAATTGTTGAAATGTTCATGGCTTTCCTTGCACAGAGGATGAACCATAATGGCCAGAATGTCGTACCATTAGATTTGACTTCAATGTTGGCAGACACAGGGTTCGTTTATAAAACGGAATAGTAGGGTACGAATGAAGAAGAACCAGCACCATCCGGACATAAACTTCTAATTGAGATTTCTAGATAGTAAAATATGTGCTGAAAACGATGAGCTATGTTAACGCGCTGACAAATGTTCCAGCGTATTGCTATGGGCCCCAGAACACCCCCTCCCCCTTCCGCGTGGGGGCCTTGTGGCCCCAAATGAGAGTCAACACCAAATCACTAATATAGTTAAATGACACATCATCCTGGGAGTTTTCGAGGGCGCTGAGTCTGAAAATGGCCTTATTTTGGCGACCAGAGTGCATTATCATGTGCTAAGAGTCCCATAAGTGTAGTATAAAGCGATTGTGGCATAACGAATGACACAATCAATCGGTATGTTCTACATTCTTACATATTTATCTCACTGACATCCATTTATTTTATGTCATTGGTTTCCGAAATGATGATATCATTGTCATTGTCATTAGATGTCAAGATCACATGGTATATGTTTAAGAACAGACATTGTCTTTAAAGATTCCACGAGAAGAGGACATGATGACTGACACTCAACACTCGTCGTCGCTTTCAAGAAGCGCATCAATGTCAAAATCTTCCTCTGCTTCTTCTTCTTTCTCTTCTCCCTCGTCGTGTTCCCCAGCAGCCAAGAGGTCGATCAGCGACACTGGTAGGATAGGTTGGCAGGACCACAGCGGTTCCAACACGTCATCTGCAGTCTTCACCCATCCCTGTCCATCGTCGTAGGGTTTGGGGCTCTCGAGAATGGCTTCATGAGCGCGCTTGTACAATGCAATGCGATGGTTTACACGCTGAATGTGCGGCATCAGAGCAGAGTGGCAGGGAGGGAGGCGAGCCAGGTCGACGTTTGACTTTGAAGTTAGTTTCTCGTCGTCTCCCACCATCTTGCGAAGCAGCTTTGCGCGAACCACATCAATTGAAGTCTCACGACTTTGTCCGTAGATCAGGCAGGTGAAGTGTTCCAACAGCTTCGCTACCTGAGGCTTGGCGTCCGGCCAATCCCAGTCGTCGCCAAGCTGACTGAAGGCAAGGTGAAACCTGGGGTTCTTCTCCAGCTTTTTGAGCGGCCCCACCTTCCCCTTCCCTTTGAAGGTACTGGTGCAGTCCTCCCCGCTGAACACATAATACCCAAGAAGAGTGGAAGAGTAGTCAGGCCCGAGGGACTCTGCAAGCGCCGATAGATTTACCACTTGCCGATGCTTCCCTGATCCAGTATCCAGAAACACAGTCAACTTGATGGCGTGGGCGTGGTGGACAAGAATAACACAGATGTCCGTGTCAGGGGTTCTGACCACAGCGTTCTTGTAACCCAGCGCTGCGGCATGATGTAGGTACAGCACCACCCTGGTGTCAGTCTCTTCCTGGTTGCTGTAGATGGCGGGAACCTCCTTCATCTCGACCTGATAACACAAAAGTAATTTGAATTTAATTTGTAAATGCTGGCTCTGCAATTACCGAAAGATAATTAATAATCTTTGGCTTCAGCGAAATATAATATAAATTTGAACTCACCTTGCCGTTTGAGGAGACGAGTTGATGAGCTCTCCCATCCACGATCAAGACTGCCATCTCGGTTTTCTCGAGTCTTGAAGCTGCCTGTTGATCACTCCATACTCGCAGCAAGAGCTGACAGAACTGCTTCTTGTTGTCATTGGCAAGGAACGTCTTGAAATCACTTGGCTTCCTGGTCGCTGGTCCATCCAGAATGATCTTCTCCGAGCTGCCTCGCCTCAACCTCTCCTGGGCCTTGATGGACTGTGGATGATAACTGTCCGTTGAGAACAAGAAGTGTTTCTTGGCCACCATCTGATCGAGAACCTGAAGGCAGATCTCACCGAAGGTTGGAGAGAGGTTTGCAAGGGTATGGAGCAGCGCCATGCCGTTCTGGATTAATAGGGCGTCGTCTGGGTATTGCAGGTCTTCGGGGGTGACGTCTTTCAGAAGGTAGTGCAGCATGGCGGCTTTGTTAGTCTTGCAGAAAAAGCCATCTGGTGTCCCGAGGCTGGGGGGTATAGGCATCAGGCAGAACGTCATGAGTTTGTCCAAATCTAATGGTTCATCTAGTCTCTGAGACTTGACTAGGAGCAGAAACGCGAGGTCACTCTGCACCTGGTACTGGAGGGCTTGCAATGGAAAGTATGACATTTTAACAGCGTTAAGTACAACTTTCAGTCCTTCGAATTGTTTTTCTTTTGCTTCTTGCTCGAAATTATTGAAAACCAATTATTCCAAACGCTGTTTTACTTTATCGACTATTGGTGGCCGTGAATGGTATTTGTTTTGAGAACTAGTAATGTAAAATAAATAGTTCAAAACAGTAGCCCAAAGGCAGTGGACTGGCCACTTACCTTGCCTTCCGAGGATGTGAGTGTGACCTTCTTGCTGCACGCCTCCATGGTCTTCAGCTTCTGCCTTTTTATGGGGTCAAAGAAGCTTGCTGGCTCTCCACTCTCTAGACGGTCGAGGAAGTCGGCTTTGGCGACCTTGCCTGCAGCTTCTGCACAAAGAACGTCCTGTTCGACGTCCATGGGGACTGGGGCACCAGAAGCCAGGGAGTACAGCCTGTCTTTGTCTGCGATGGAGAAGGGGTTGGTGAAGTTCTTCACAGCAGTGAGGACACGCTGAACAGCATCCTCGCACTTCTTGATTTCCGCCTTCTCCAGTTCGCGATGTCTCCCCGCTTTCGGGCAGTCTGGATCATCGATGAGGTTCACCATCTCTAGGTTTTTTTCCGTAGAACTGAGCCCATGCAGACGTTGTACGACACCATCTTTGGTACGCCCCAAACTGGCTGTAGAGTCCAGTGAAGCCACCTGCAAACATTAACAGTATCTGATAGTCAAATGTTGGAAAATGAATGTGATCTATGAAAATACGTGATTTTGTTTTGTAGTTCGAAATTGTTTGGTTGTACTTTAAACGGGTTTTTCAATGCAATTAGTTTCCCTATAACGTCAGATGAATCAACATTGCACTACTGAAAGGTGGTCATATGATACCTGATGATTTGGCGAAGCGCATGAATGTCTCCTCCATGGTCTTGTTGACTGCACTGAGTGCCCCAGGGATCATCGAGCGGGCCACAGCAATTGCTCCCTTGGTGAGCAGGTCCTTTGCTCCTGGATGTGTCTTCTCCAGATTCATCAGGTGCACCTCCAGCCATGTCAGATATCTGCGGGTATAAAGAGGAACGATAATGCAGTTATTAAATCCAAGTGAATACCATTATTATGTGTTGTGTGCATGACTCAATGTCTTTAATCATTTCAAACGAATTTATCTTATTCCGCAGATTTGTACTGTACAAAAATAAAATAGCTTACATACTGGAAGCAGTACTTTGTGCGCTTTATTGAACACATATCAATGTCATTATTATTTGTGCAGTTCAAGATAAGTTGTGCGTATAAGCATTAATTATTTTAGAACCTCATTTAGAGGTCTCAGTCAAAAATATTAATTTGAGGAATTCAATTGTACAAACCTGGAGTAGTTGTGTGTCCGTCAAATGCAAAGAAGAGCGGCGCCATTTCCCCGTTACATTTGTGGAACAACGGAAGGTTGTTGGTCTTGACGGAGTGGAGGAGCATGAAGACTAGATGACAATGCTCGATGAACACAGTGACATCCAAATCATGTTATTCAGAACAAAGTCCAACACAAGAGACAACATGATTGGAGGCTTGTCATTATTTATGTAGAAATCACTTAAAACTACCCTGATGTGACTCTTAGCACATGATAATGAACTCTGATCGCCAAAATAAGGTCATTTTCAGACTCAGCACCCTCGAAAAAACCCAGGATGATGTGTCATTTAACTATATAAGTGATTTGGTGTCGGCTCTCATTTGGGGCCCCGAGGCCCCCACGCGGAGGGGGGAGGGGGTGTTCTGGGGCCCATAACAATACGCTGGAACATTTGTCAGCGCGTTAACATAGCTCATCGTTTTCAGCACATATTTTACTATCTAGAATTGTCAATTAGAAGTTTATGTCCGGATGGTGCTGGTTCTTTAATTGTCGGACTAAACTAGAAGGCCTTCAGCAGCAAAACTGTTTATTTCAGAACTGACCCATTGTGCACCATGATAGGGGCAGGTCCAGTGACAGTCACTTCAGCATTCAGTGGAGGATGTGTGGTACAAAACCAATACTCTTTATTACACTGTTGTTGGCAATGACTTTGGTATCAAGATTTGGTTGAGAAGTGGGTTTTCTTTTGGTGATATTGAAAATAGGATTGTCTTATTTCTGCTGAATTTGACACAAAATTCAGATTTTGTTATTATATTTTCTTATTATATTATCAGTCACATTATAAGGCCCAGTGGTCTCAGTCTGGGGGGAAAAGTATTGCCTTATTGTCAAACAAATGGTATAGTTCGCCTTACCCATAGCATCAAAAGCGGCACTGACACGACCTGTCAGTGCCATCTTTTAATAATCAATTAACGAGTTAGCCCACCTGGACCCCAGCGGATTTGTTATCTACAGACATTAAAGTTTTAGAAACAGCAAAGAAAAATTCTTTATAAGAAACTTCAAGGTTATAGTACCGTTATATAGAGCGGTTTCTCTGACTATTTTCTGACTCGGAATAATCAATGTGCCTATGCAAACAATGCATAAATCGAATGCTGATCAGCTTATGAGTGAGTGACAAAGACAAACAGGGATAGGGAGCATATATACTGTTTTAATTTATAATTTTTGTTCAGTTCTCCATTCTACTTTGCTTGGTGCATAGGCAGTTATTTTGTCGTATTTTCTTTTGATTTGAACTGTTGCTTACATTTGACTTGCTTCTTTTATCTTTTTGGGTGAGTTGAAAGTCAGATATTTGGCTGATTGCATTTTGTTATTTAAAATAAAAAATCTCTTTTCTTTTTCGTTTGTCTGTTGTAAGTAGAGGTGTGTTTGTTTTCGTGCTACTTTTTATCTTTTGTGCTGTACCGTAATTGGTCAATTATAATTCAGACATATTATATTTTATTGGACTTTATTTTTTGGTTGTGTTTCCTTTTTACTCTGCTTGGTCTGTTTCAAGTCATTTTGATGTTTTAGATTGAACCTTTGCTTTAATTTTACTTCTATTGTCTTACCTTGTCTGCTTGTCTGTTGTATGTCAACATTCCATTCCTTGTATATATTTGTTACTTACCTCTCTTCATCTTTGTTTGCCCATTGTAAACACCGGCGCTTTGGAAGCTAAAGATATGTGACCCAGCGCCACGAAAGGGACATTAAATCGCTGGGCTAGTTTATCACAACAGGCTTGCAAAGTCAAAAATCTCATTTTTATAAATGTTGACTTATGGGTGTTTCCATGCTCTCTAACATCTTATCTGTCATATCCATAAAAGATAATCTTTACTATAGTCTCTAAATATTCAAAAATGTGTTTTAAAATGAGTAGGTTGATACATTTTCTTAGAATAGGCTAGACATTAGACTGTGTTTTCTCAAAATGGCCGACACTCACCCTACTAACTTTAAATGCTCATAACCCTGGAACGGAAAAATATACAAGACTGGTTCTTGTATCATTAGAAAGAGAATTGTCTGAAGTTTGTATATGTAGTAGTAGTAGTAGTAGTAGTAGTAGTAGTAGTAGTAGTAGTAGTAGTAGTAGTAGTAGTAGTAGTAGTAGTAGTAGTAGTAGTAGGGTAGGGACTAAATAAGCCGTCAAGCTATATGCGTTGTTGTTGGTTTGTGTCATTCTTAAATGCTATTTTTGTTATCTACTTGTTGATGAATAATTGATTGTAAAGCGCTTTGGGCTCATTTGAGGTAAAGCGCTATATAAATGTACTATTATTATTATTATTACCAGTCGCGAAGCGAGACTGATATTGTTTTCACTTTGTCCGTCCGTCCG
>CM065693.1:54248117-54251587 GCA_017654935.2 Phymorhynchus buccinoides
ATCTATTTTTTGGAAACTTTATGATTTCCAAATAGAATCAATGTTGTCTTATGGCGCGGAAGTTTGGGGATTATTGCAAAATGACTATATAGAAAAAGTACATACATTAGCAATGAAAAGATTTCTTAATATCCCTTTACATGGTTCCAATAAAAATGTTGTATGCAGAAACAGGTAGATATCCATTACAAATACGAACACAATAAAATCTATTAGGTACTGGCTTCGTCTAATGAAACTTCCGTTAGCTAGAATCAACGAACAGGCGTATAGCATGTTAGTTATTCAAGATGAAAGTGGAAAACAAAACTGGGTTTCTCATGTAAAGAAGTTGCTTTTTGAAAGTGGGTTTGGCTTGGTCTGGAACAACCAGGGAGTTGGGAACGATAAATCTTTCATATGTGAATTCAAAGAACGACTACTTTCTTCCTATCAACAAATATGGCATTCTGGGCTGGAAGGGGGTGAGAAATATGCATGGTTTTTACAGTTTAACCCTTTCACCGCCAGCCATATTTCAGCCCAAAATGTCCATTAAATTTACCTGGGTAGAGAACAAAATCCATCTGCAGTATTGGGGATTCTTCTGTGACATATATAAAATAAGGTCTATCCTTACTTCCCCAAACTAAGACAATAGAGTCTTTGGATAATAGACCCCCAATTTGATGCCTTTTAGTGACATAGGTGTTAAGTCACTGTGGTGCTAAAATGCGACTTTGGCGGTGAAAGGGTTAAGAGCGATTTACAGTGTGGAAAATATTTGTTAGTTATAACACGAAAATGGTACAGGGATTCTTTAGCCCGTTTTAGAACGAAAACGCTTGAACTCCAAGCAAGCCAGCGCTGGTATAATACTGAAACACTGCCTGATATGAATTGTCCTATGTGTTCTTCAAATGATACAGAGGATGAACAACATTTTTTCTTTTATTGTGAAGCATATAAAGCTGTGCGTGAGAAATGCAATGTGTTTAGATCACCGTTAGCAGAAAGACGGGATTTAGCAGCTCTGCTAAAAACAAACAGAATAGACTATTTAAATTCTATGGCAATGTTTGTTGCTGAAGCTAATAATATCCGAAAAAGAAGCTTAAATTTTGTAGTGTTCTGACACTTTGACTAATAAGAACTGTTGGTCGCATGAGCTTTGACTTATTGCTTAAAATTAAATTAATGTTCATGTTTTGTTTGTTACAAAAAATCTTTTTTCTTTTCTTTTTTCTTTTCTTTCAACTTTTTGTACCCCCATGTCAAATAGCATGTACCTTGCTGATGACATTAAAATAATTCATTTGTCATTTCTCCCTCTCTCTCCCTCCCTTTTGACGGGAGGGAGGGGGTTACGGAACCCAGGTAACCCTCCACCCTCCAGATCCGGCCCTGCTATTTAAGTCACATAGAATGTGCCATATTTTCCATATTTGCTTTGAAAATCCTATTGCTTCCACAAGTTAAGGTCAAAGGAATACATGCAAACCTTCACTGATGCGTTTATCATGTGTAACCTATGACAATGGCAGGTTTTTCATCGCACCCCTTTTTACACTTTCCCCCTTCTTTGTTAAGTACTGGCACAAGCTGCCCCATGGGGCGACACAACCTACCCCGAGGTGGGGCAGGTCGTGTCACTTTCACCTCCTGTTTTATTTGAGTAATAATTAAGTAAATATGCTTCAAAATAAAAACCGCTTTGTGTCATTTTGTAGCAAAATGATTTTTCTTTAATTTGTTTGAAAATGAGTGAATGAAAGGAAAACAAATTTCTCCTGACACGACCTGCCCCTCCCTGCCCTAAGTGACCCATAACATTTTATTTCCCTAATGTCTCTGTCACTGGTGCAGGACCTCAGTATCTCAGAGACATTCTTCATACATACATCCCATCCCGTCAGCTCCGCTCTTCTGCAGATACCCGTCTCTTGCACATTCCGACAGTCAGAACCAAATGCTTTGGTCAGCGAGCTTTTGCCTTACAAGGCCCTTCCTCTGGAACAACTTACCTCTCAATGTCCGCCATTCCCAGTCTGTCAGCTCTTTCAAATCCTCCACCCAAACCCATCTCTTTCAGCTCAGATGAACACCCTGTCTTGTATCCTGTCGTTATATAGCTATGCTGGAAACACTACATTTTGTGTGTTTCTTCAGGACGAGTTGCGTGCGTGCGTGCGTGCGTGTGTGTGTGTGTGTGTGTGTGTGTGTGCGCGTGTGCGCGCGCGTGTGCGTGTGCGTGTGCGTGCGTGCGTGCGTGCGTGTTAGGGGCATTTGTCCCTCTGGACACACATACACGCGCGCGCATGTGTGTGCATGCATGCGTGCGTGCTGGGAGATCTATGAAAAGTAGGTCAGCTTGAGGTCTATGAGGGGGGGGGGGGGGGGGGGGGGGGGAAGGGGGGGGGGGCGGGCGGAGTAGTGTGAGCCTTTTGCGTGGAAAACGCTATATGTAATGGTTTGGATTCTAGTGGAGTGTGAAAGGGGGGGGGGGGGTAGGGTAACGTAAATGTAGTTATCGTGATTTCGTTTCGGGTTGTTCCTTATGATAAGTGCGTTGTTTTCTTTGCTCAGATTTTTAACTTCTTTGTGAAGCGCTTAGAGCCCCGTAAGGTATTAGGTGTTATGTATTTGATAGTCACAGAGGCGTCTCTGTGAAAATCGGGTTGCTCCCACCTGGAGAGCGCGTCGCATCAGGAGGCGCGCTGCACACTTTTTTTTTGCATGCGATTTTTGTGACTGATGAGGGGGGGGGGGGGGGGGGGGGGGGAGTAAATTTTTGACCAGATGACAACTTTTTCGTTGCCCACTGGAGAATAAGCGCTATATAAATTGTCATTATTATTATTATTAGGATTCTCCCCTTTAGGGAGACTACTATTGCATTCGTCAGGATTCTCCCCTTTAGGGAGACTACTATTGCATTCGTCAGGATTCTCCCCTTTAGGGAGACTACTATTGCATTCGTCAGGATTCTCCCCTTTAGGGAGACTACTATTGCATTCGTCAGGATTCTCCCCTTTAGGGAGACTACTATTGCATTCGTCAGGATTCTCCCCTTTAGGGAGACTACTATTGCATTCGTCAGGATTCTCCCCTTTAGGGAGACTACTATTGCATTCGTCAGGATTCTCCCCTTTAGGGAGACTACTATTGCATTCGTCAGGCTTTAGGGAGACTACTATTGCATTCGTCAGGATTCTCCCCTTTAGGGAGAATACTATTGCATTCGTCAGGATTCTCCCCTTTAGGGAGACTACTATTGCATTCGTCAGGATTCTCCCCTTTAGGGAGACTACTATTGCATTCGTCAGGATTCTCCCCTTTAGGGAGACTACTATTGCATTCGTCAGGATTCTCCCCTTTAGGGATTCTATTGCATTCGTCAGGATTCTCCCCTTTAGGGAGACTACTATTGCATTCGTCAGGATTCTCCCCTTTAGGGAGACTACTATTGCATTCGTCAGGATTCTCCCCTT
>CM065693.1:54252087-54254587 GCA_017654935.2 Phymorhynchus buccinoides
CCAGCACGCACGCATGCATGCACACACATGCGCGCGCGTGTATGTGTGTCCAGAGGGACAAATGCCCCTAACACGCACGCACGCACGCACGCACACGCACACGCACACACACACACACACACACGCACGCACGCACGCACGCAACTCGTCCTGAAGAAACACACAAAATGTAGTGTTTCCAGCATAGCTATATAACGACAGGATACAAGACAGGGTGTTCATCTGAGCTGAAAGAGATGGGTTTGGGTGGAGGATTTGAAAGAGCTGACAGACTGGGAATGGCGGACATTGAGAGGTAAGTTGTTCCAGAGGAAGGGCCTTGTAAGGCAAAAGCTCGCTGACCAAAGCATTTGGTTCTGACTGTCGGAATGTGCAAGAGACGGGTATCTGCAGAAGAGCGGAGCTGACGGGATGGGATGTATGTATGAAGAATGTCTCTGAGATACTGAGGTCCTGCACCAGTGACAGAGACATTAGGGAAATAAAATGTTATGGGTCACTTAGGGCAGGGAGGGGCAGGTCGTGTCAGGAGAAATTTGTTTTCCTTTCATTCACTCATTTTCAAACAAATTAAAGAAAAATCATTTTGCTACAAAATGACACAAAGCGGTTTTTATTTTGAAGCATATTTACTTAATTATTACTCAAATAAAACAGGAGGTGAAAGTGACACGACCTGCCCCACCTCGGGGTAGGTTGTGTCGCCCCATGGGGCAGCTTGTGCCAGTACTTAACAAAGAAGGGGGAAAGTGTAAAAAGGGGTGCGATGAAAAACCTGCCATTGTCATAGGTTACACATGATAAACGCATCAGTGAAGGTTTGCATGTATTCCTTTGACCTTAACTTGTGGAAGCAATAGGATTTTCAAAGCAAATATGGAAAATATGGCACATTCTATGTGACTTAAATAGCAGGGCCGGATCTGGAGGGTGGAGGGTTACCTGGGTTCCGTAACCCCCTCCCTCCCGTCAAAAGGGAGGGAGAGAGAGGGAGAAATGACAAATGAATTATTTTAATGTCATCAGCAAGGTACATGCTATTTGACATGGGGGTACAAAAAGTTGAAAGAAAAGAAAAAAGAAAAGAAAAAAGATTTTTTGTAACAAACAAAACATGAACATTAATTTAATTTTAAGCAATAAGTCAAAGCTCATGCGACCAACAGTTCTTATTAGTCAAAGTGTCAGAACACTACAAAATTTAAGCTTCTTTTTCGGATATTATTAGCTTCAGCAACAAACATTGCCATAGAATTTAAATAGTCTATTCTGTTTGTTTTTAGCAGAGCTGCTAAATCCCGTCTTTCTGCTAACGGTGATCTAAACACATTGCATTTCTCACGCACAGCTTTATATGCTTCACAATAAAAGAAAAAATGTTGTTCATCCTCTGTATCATTTGAAGAACACATAGGACAATTCATATCAGGCAGTGTTTCAGTATTATACCAGCGCTGGCTTGCTTGGAGTTCAAGCGTTTTCGTTCTAAAACGGGCTAAAGAATCCCTGTACCATTTTCGTGTTATAACTAACAAATATTTTCCACACTGTAAATCGCTCTTAACCCTTTCACCGCCAAAGTCGCATTTTAGCACCACAGTGACTTAACACCTATGTCACTAAAAGGCTTCAAATTGGGGTCTATTATCCAAAGACTCTATTGTCTTAGTTTGGGGAAGTAAGGATAGACCTTATTTTATATATGTCACAGAAGAATCCCCAATACTGCAGATGGATTTTGTTCTCTACCCAGGTAAATTTAATGGACATTTTGGGCTGAAATATGGCTGGCGGTGAAAGGGTTAAACTGTAAAAACCATGCATATTTCTCACCCCCTTCCAGCCCAGAATGCCATATTTGTTGATAGGAAGAAAGTAGTCGTTCTTTGAATTCACATATGAAAGATTTATCGTTCCCAACTCCCTGGTTGTTCCAGACCAAGCCAAACCCACTTTCAAAAAGCAACTTCTTTACATGAGAAACCCAGTTTTGTTTTCCACTTTCATCTTGAATAACTAACATGCTATACGCCTGTTTGTTGATTCTAGCTAACGGAAGTTTCATTAGACGAAGCCAGTACCTAATAGATTTTATTGTGTTCGTATTTGTAATGGATATCTACCTGTTTCTGCATACAACATTTTTATTGGAACCATGTAAAGGGGTATTAAGAAATCTTTTCATTGCTAATGTATGTTCTTTTTCTATATAGTCATTTTGCAATAATCCCCAAACTTCCGCGCCATAAGACAACATTGATTCTATTTGGAAATCATAAAGTTTCCAAAAAATAGATATATCAATACATTTCAGTCTTTTTCATCTTAGTATTTCAATCACACACAGAGACAGAGAGAGAGAGAGAGAGAGAGAGAGAGAGAGAGAGAGAGAGAGAGAGAGAGAGAGAGAGAGAGAGAGAGAGAGAGAGAGAGAGAGAGAGAGAGAGAGAGAGAGAGAGAGAGAGAGAGAGAGAGAGCAATGAACAATAAATATTAATTT
>CM065693.1:54259587-54269587 GCA_017654935.2 Phymorhynchus buccinoides
AAGAAGTTATTAATTGGTGCCGCGATAGAATTCTGGTTCACAGATTAAAATTATTGAAAAGCCAGGGGAAGCTACTGTTTGTATGTAATGATTGGAATGCTAAAATTAGACCGCCGGGCTGCAGTTGAAAGACTTTCTGTAAAGTCTTCAGTAAGCAAAGAATCTTCCGAATTTTTGTAAATTACTTATTTCATCTACTAAACACTAAAGACAGATTATTTCATCTACTAAACACTAAAGACTGACGTAATCGCGACCTTACGCCTGCACTCACCCTAAACCCTAACCCTAATTTCAACCCAAACCCTTAACCGCTAACCCGATTTTGCCCAAATTCGAACTTGTCCAAGCTTTTGACCCCTAGTATCCACCTGTACATTTTCATGTTGATATATCCAAGCGTTCTCGAGTTATCGCTGTCACAGACAGACAGACAAACAGACAGACAAACAGACAGACAGACAAACAGACAGACAAACAGACAGACAAACAAACCTTTGTTTTTTTCGTTGAAACACACTGATAACTGTATGTGAGGCCATTTTACACCGACATATGCATTTTGGGCAAATTTGAACACAGACGGACGGACGGACAAAGTGAAAACAATATCAGTCTCGCTTCGCGACTGGTAATAATAATAATAATAGTACATTTATATAGCGCTTTACCTCAAATGAGCCCAAAGCGCTTTACAATCAATTATTCATCAACAAGTAGATAACAAAAATAGCATTTAAGAATGACACAAACCAACAACAACGCATATAGCTTGACGGCTTATTTAGTCCCTACCCTACTACTACTACTACTACTACTACTACTACTACTACTACTACTACTACTACTACTACTACTACTACTACTACTACTACTACTACATATACAAACTTCAGACAATTCTCTTTCTAATGATACAAGAACCAGTCTTGTATATTTTTCCGTTCCAGGGTTATGAGCGTTTGAAGTTAGTAGGGTGAGCGTCGGCCATTTTGAGAAAACACTGTCTAATGTCTAGCCTAGCTGAAGAAAATGTATCAACCTACTCATTTTAAAGCACATTTTGGAATATTTAGAGACTATAGTAAAGATTATCTTTTATGGATATGACAGATAAGATGTTAGAGAGCATGGAAACACCCATAACTCAACATTTATAAAAATGAGATTTTTGACTTTGCAAGCCTGTTGTGATAAACTAGCCCAGCGATTTAATGTCCCTTTCGTGGCGCTGGGTCACGTATCTTTAGCTTCCAAAGCGCCGGTGTTTACAATGGGCAAACAAAGATGAAGAGAGGTAAGTAACAAATATATACAAGGAATGGAATGTTGACATACAACAGACAAGCAGACAAGGTAAGACAATAGAAGTAAAATTAAAGCAAAGGTTCAATCTAAAACATCAAAATGACTTGAAACAGACCAAGCAGAGTAAAAAGGAAACACAACCAAAAAATAAAGTCCAATAAAATATAATATGTCTGAATTATAATTGACCAATTACGGTACAGCACAAAAGATAAAAAGTAGCACGAAAACAAACACACCTCTACTTACAACAGACAAACGAAAAAGAAAAGAGATTTTTTATTTTAAATAACAAAATGCAATCAGCCAAATATCTGACTTTCAACTCACCCAAAAAGATAAAAGAAGCAAGTCAAATGTAAGCAACAGTTCAAATCAAAAGAAAATACGACAAAATAACTGCCTATGCACCAAGCAAAGTAGAATGGAGAACTGAACAAAAATTATAAATTAAAACAGTATATATGCTCCCTATCCCTGTTTGTCTTTGTCACTCACTCATAAGCTGATCAGCATTTGATTTATGCATTGTTTGCATAGGCACATTGATTATTCCGAGTCAGAAAATAGTCGGAGAAACCGCTCTATATAACGGTACTATAACCTTGATGTTTCTTATAAAGAATTTTTCTTTTCTGTTTCTAAAACTTTAATGTCTGTAGATAACAAATCCGCTGGGGTCCAGGTGGGCTAACTCGTTAATTGATTATTAAAAGATGGCACTGACAGGTCGGGTCAGTGCCGCTTTTGATGCTATGGGTAAGGCGAACTATACCATTTGTTTGACAATAAGGCAATACTTTTCCCCCCAGACTGAGACCACTGGGCCTTATAATGTGACTGATAATATAATAAGAAAATATAATAACAAAATCTGAATTTTGTGTCAAATTCAGCAGAAATAAGACAATCCTATTTTCAATATCACCAAAAGAAAACCCACTTCTCAACCAAATCTTGATACCAAAGTCATTGCCAACAACAGTGTAATAAAGAGTATTGGTTTTGTACCACACATCCTCCACTGAATGCTGAAGTGACTGTCACTGGACCTGCCCCTATCATGGTGCACAATGGGTCAGTTCTGAAATAAACAGTTTTGCTGCTGAAGGCCTTCTAGTTTAGTCCGACAATTAAAGAACCAGCACCATCCGGACATAAACTTCTAATTGACAATTCTAGATAGTAAAATATGTGCTGAAAACGATGAGCTATGTTAACGCGCTGACAAATGTTCCAGCGTATTGTTATGGGCCCCAGAACACCCCCTCCCCCCTCCGCGTGGGGGCCTCGGGGCCCCAAATGAGAGCCGACACCAAATCACTTATATAGTTAAATGACACATCATCCTGGGTTTTTTCGAGGGTGCTGAGTCTGAAAATGACCTTATTTTGGCGATCAGAGTTCATTATCATGTGCTAAGAGTCACATCAGGGTAGTTTTAAGTGATTTCTACATAAATAATGACAAGCCTCCAATCATGTTGTCTCTTGTGTTGGACTTTGTTCTGAATAACATGATTTGGATGTCACTGTGTTCATCGAGCATTGTCATCTAGTCTTCATGCTCCTCCACTCCGTCAAGACCAACAACCTTCCGTTGTTCCACAAATGTAACGGGGAAATGGCGCCGCTCTTCTTTGCATTTGACGGACACAACTACTCCAGGTTTGTACAATTGAATTCCTCAAAGTAATATTTTTGACTGAGACCTCTAAATGAGGTTCTAAAATAATTAATGCTTATACGCACAACTTATCTTGAACTGCACAAATAATAATGACATTGATATGTGTTCAATAAAGCGCACAAAGTACTGCTTCCAGTATGTAAGCTATTTTATTTTTGTACAGTACAAATCTGCGGAATAAGATAAATTCGTTTGAAATGATTAAAGACATTGAGTCATGCACACAACACATAATAATGGTATTCACTTGGATTTAATAACTGCATTATCGTTCCTCTTTATACCCGCAGATATCTGACATGGCTGGAGGTGCACCTGATGAATCTGGAGAAGACACATCCAGGAGCAAAGGACCTGCTCACCAAGGGCGCAATTGCTGTGGCCCGCTCGATGATCCCTGGGGCACTCAGTGCAGTCAACAAGACCATGGAGGAGACATTCATGCGCTTCGCCAAATCATCAGGTATCATATGACCACCTTTCAGTAGTGCAATGTTGATTCATCTGACGTTATAGGGAAACTAATTGCATTGAAAAACCCGTTTAAAGCACAACCAAACAATTTCGAACTACAAAACAAAATCACGTATTTTCATAGATCACATTCTTTTTCCAACATTTGACTATCAGATACTGTTAATGTTTGCAGGTGGCTTCACTGGACTCTACAGCCAGTTTGGGGCGTACCAAAGATGGTGTCGTACAACGTCTGCATGGGCTCAGTTCTACGGAAAAAAACCTAGAGATGGTGAACCTCATCGATGATCCAGACTGCCCGAAAGCGGGGAGACATCGCGAACTGGAGAAGGCGGAAATCAAGAAGTGCGAGGATGCTGTTCAGCGTGTCCTCACTGCTGTGAAGAACTTCACCAACCCCTTCTCCATCGCAGACAAAGACAGGCTGTACTCCCTGGCTTCCGGTGCCCCAGTCCCCATGGACGTCGAACAGGACGTTCTTTGTGCAGAAGCTGCAGGCAAGGTCGCCAAAGCCGACTTCCTCGACCGTCTAGAGAGTGGAGAGCCAGCAAGCTTCTTTGACCCCATAAAAAGGCAGAAGCTGAAGACCATGGAGGCGTGCAGCAAGAAGGTCACACTCACATCCTCGGAAGGCAAGGTAAGTGGCCAGTCCACTGCCTTTGGGCTACTGTTTTGAACTATTTATTTTACATTACTAGTTCTCAAAACAAATACCATTCACGGCCACCAATAGTCGATAAAGTAAAACAGCGTTTGGAATAATTGGTTTTCAATAATTTCGAGCAAGAAGCAAAAGAAAAACAATTCGAAGGACTGAAAGTTGTACTTAACGCTGTTAAAATGTCATACTTTCCATTGCAAGCCCTCCAGTACCAGGTGCAGAGTGACCTCGCGTTTCTGCTCCTAGTCAAGTCTCAGAGACTAGATGAACCATTAGACTTGGACAAACTCATGACGTTCTGCCTGATGCCTATACCCCCCAGCCTCGGGACACCAGATGGCTTTTTCTGCAAGACTAACAAAGCCGCCATGCTGCACTACCTTCTGAAAGACGTCACCCCCGAAGACCTGCAATACCCAGACGACGCCCTATTAATCCAGAACGGCATGGCGCTGCTCCATACCCTTGCAAACCTCTCTCCAACCTTCGGTGAGATCTGCCTTCAGGTTCTCGATCAGATGGTGGCCAAGAAACACTTCTTGTTCTCAACGGACAGTTATCATCCACAGTCCATCAAGGCCCAGGAGAGGTTGAGGCGAGGCAGCTCGGAGAAGATCATTCTGGATGGACCAGCGACCAGGAAGCCAAGTGATTTCAAGACGTTCCTTGCCAATGACAACAAGAAGCAGTTCTGTCAGCTCTTGCTGCGAGTATGGAGTGATCAACAGGCAGCTTCAAGACTCGAGAAAACCGAGATGGCAGTCTTGATCGTGGATGGGAGAGCTCATCAACTCGTCTCCTCAAACGGCAAGGTGAGTTCAAATTTATATTATATTTCGCTGAAGCCAAAGATTATTAATTATCTTTCGGTAATTGCAGAGCCAGCATTTACAAATTAAATTCAAATTACTTTTGTGTTATCAGGTCGAGATGAAGGAGGTTCCCGCCATCTACAGCAACCAGGAAGAGACTGACACCAGGGTGGTGCTGTACCTACATCATGCCGCAGCGCTGGGTTACAAGAACGCTGTGGTCAGAACCCCTGACACGGACATCTGTGTTATTCTTGTCCACCACGCCCACGCCATCAAGTTGACTGTGTTTCTGGATACTGGATCAGGGAAGCATCGGCAAGTGGTAAATCTATCGGCGCTTGCAGAGTCCCTCGGGCCTGACTACTCTTCCACTCTTCTTGGGTATTATGTGTTCAGCGGGGAGGACTGCACCAGTACCTTCAAAGGGAAGGGGAAGGTGGGGCCGCTCAAAAAGCTGGAGAAGAACCCCAGGTTTCACCTTGCCTTCAGTCAGCTTGGCGACGACTGGGATTGGCCGGACGCCAAGCCTCAGGTAGCGAAGCTGTTGGAACACTTCACCTGCCTGATCTACGGACAAAGTCGTGAGACTTCAATTGATGTGGTTCGCGCAAAGCTGCTTCGCAAGATGGTGGGAGACGACGAGAAACTAACTTCAAAGTCAAACGTCGACCTGGCTCGCCTCCCTCCCTGCCACTCTGCTCTGATGCCGCACATTCAGCGTGTAAACCATCGCATTGCATTGTACAAGCGCGCTCATGAAGCCATTCTCGAGAGCCCCAAACCCTACGACGATGGACAGGGATGGGTGAAGACTGCAGATGACGTGTTGGAACCGCTGTGGTCCTGCCAACCTATCCTACCAGTGTCGCTGATCGACCTCTTGGCTGCTGGGGAACACGACGAGGGAGAAGAGAAAGAAGAAGAAGCAGAGGAAGATTTTGACATTGATGCGCTTCTTGAAAGCGACGACGAGTGTTGAGTGTCAGTCATCATGTCCTCTTCTCGTGGAATCTTTAAAGACAATGTCTGTTCTTAAACATATACCATGTGATCTTGACATCTAATGACAATGACAATGATATCATCATTTCGGAAACCAATGACATAAAATAAATGGATGTCAGTGAGATAAATATGTAAGAATGTAGAACATACCGATTGATTGTGTCATTTGTTATGCCACAATCGCTTTATACTACACTTATGGGACTCTTAGCACATGATAATGCACTCTGGTCGCCAAAATAAGGCCATTTTCAGACTCAGCGCCCTCGAAAACTCCCAGGATGATGTGTCATTTAACTATATTAGTGATTTGGTGTTGACTCTCATTTGGGGCCACAAGGCCCCCACGCGGAAGGGGGAGGGGGTGTTCTGGGGCCCATAGCAATACGCTGGAACATTTGTCAGCGCGTTAACATAGCTCATCGTTTTCAGCACATATTTTACTATCTAGAAATCTCAATTAGAAGTTTATGTCCGGATGGTGCTGGTTCTTCTTCATTCGTACCCTACTATTCCGTTTTATAAACGAACCCTGTGTCTGCCAACATTGAAGTCAAATCTAATGGTACGACATTCTGGCCATTATGGTTCATCCTCTGTGCAAGGAAAGCCATGAACATTTCAACAATTTGACTGAACATTGAGTCATGTTCATCACCACCTTGTTATCAATGTTAGTGACGTTAGCAGCAGCTAACTGAATATCATTGTTAACGTCTTGGTATAACTTCTTGGTTAACTTCATGACCTGATGTGTGCTTGTCTGGGTGTGAATGTCTGCACTTGTGTGCGTGCGTGTCTGTGTGAGCGTGTGTGCGGGCATATGTGTGCGTGTGCGTGTGCGTGTGCGTGTGTGCGTACGCACATGCATGTGTGAGCGTTTGTATTTGTAGTTGTGTATCTGTATGTCTGATTTTTATTATAATATATATATATATAATAAATTGTATCCTTATGCTGCATATTAATTATGATTATATGTTATGCTATATGTGTTATTATATTGTTATATTGTAAGCGCCTAGGGCATTAACTTGATTAGGCGTCCTAAATGCTCTTAATAATAATAATAATAATAATAATAATAATAATAATAATAATAATAATAATAATAATAATAATAATAATGTGACAGAAAATAAATGGGGGATTTTCAAAATATGATTGGCCATGTTGGCCAAATCAAATCATCAGTTTATCAGTCTGGGTTGTATGGAGATGAGCCTTTCATCTGTCTCAACACTACCATTGCACACAGATTCAGGGGAAAAATGCAGCCCAAAGAACTTTTACCACCAACATGTCATCTTTCCAAGCTCACTCCCCAGTGACCCACCATCAAGTTATGCTTTAGCAAGCTGCATGTGAACCAGACCCTCCACATCCTGACCCTCTTGGTTGTGGTAGGCAGGTGAATTAGTTCAATGAGCCCCAGCAATTGGATTGAGTCCTCAGCTACCATTTCCAAAGGATGTTCTCTGTCTTGTTAGCTGTACTAGCTTATTAAGAAACACCACGGTTTAGTACATGAGCAATAGAACGAGTCTCGTGTGTAAAACATGCTTGCAAACTACACAAAAAATCCTGATGAACTTAATATAGTAACTCACTGTGCCTAAGCTTGAAAAAGTTAATTTTGTATATTTATATTTCCAGTACCATCGGCATTAAAGATGGTGAGTGCTACTTGTTTAAGAAAAATAAATGGCGTAGTTTAAGTAATACGAGTATATCTCTATTCACTACTGCAGATGATGAAACGATTCTATAGCATAATGCTATGTTCAACGTTTTGACACACATGGAAGTCTTTGTCGGCCGCCCTCACCGCTCTCTCAGCCTCGCCGCTGGACTGAGGGAAGTGGGGACTAGAGGTGACCTGGGTGAAGTTCCACTCCTCAGCAAACTGTCGAAATTCAGCTGAGCTGAATTGAGGCCCGTTATCAGAAACGAGCGTCTCCGGTACCCCATGCCGGGCGAAGCAGCTTTTCAGCTTGGTGACAACTACAGCTGTTGACAATTTGTTCAGCATGTAAATGTCCAACCACCTTGAGTAATAGTCAACGTACACAAGATGGTGTTGCCCGTTGACCTCACAAATGCCCACTGCCACCTGCTGTAAAGGGCGATCTTGGCATTCAGTTGAGATCAATGGCTCCTTCGTCTGTGACGGTTTCTTTTGAAGGCAGGCGTGACAGCCGGACACTCTGTTTTGAATATCTTTCGAGATACGAGGCCACCACACCCCTTGTCTGGCCCTCTCTCTGCATTTCACGATGCCGAGGTGGCCATGGTGGATGCGTTCAAGAACGTCCTTTCTCATGGAGTAGGGGACGACGATTCGGTCACCCCTCAGCAAGATCCTGTCTACCACACTCAACTCTGCTCTGACCCCAAAGAAGTCCCTAGCAGCTAGAGCAACGTCTTGTTTGTACTGGGGCCACCCATCTCTGGTGTAGTCTAGAGCAAACTTCAGATTGACATCTTTTTGAGTCTCTACCGAATTCGACTGATGCACTGGTCAGCCACTGGCCATGTTGCTTTCACCGCGTTTACAAAGTACTCCACTTCCTCCTCAAGGTCGGTAGTCTCCTTCACAGTCAACGGTTTTCTGGACAGCATATCTGCCACTACCATGTCTCTGTCTGGTTTGTGAACACACTGGGGTTTAAACCTCATGAGTCTGATCAGCAGGCGTTGACATCTCAACGGCATGTCTGACAGATCATGCCGTTGGCCCGAATAGTATTATCCTTGTCTGCAAAAGCACAATGTTCAGCAAGTTCATATAGTTTTCTGACATAATCCCCTACACTTTCCCCGTCCTGCTGACGATGTTGATGGAACAGGGCCCTTTCATGTGTGACATTTTTCTTTGGCACAAAATACTCGTCGAATTTTCTCAACACGACGTTGTAATTCTCATTTGTTTCATCTACCCCATGCTGAAACCTGGTGAAAATAGTCTCTGATTCCGGTCCCATTGTGTAGATGACAGCACTCACCTGATACCTTTGAGTTTCTTGATCGAGTTTCGCGGCGACTCGAAATCGTTCCCATCTTTGCTTCCAGTTTCCCCACGAGTTTGGCTGGTGGAACTGAAATTGCTCAGGTGGCTTAAACATGGTCTTCTTTGTGCCTTCTCAGTTGCTGAACTCGTTGTTTTTAACTTCTGACACCATTGTCAGGGGTGTCGAGTGGTGCTTGCCAGACTCATTCATTCTAGCACTACTGCTAAGCAGACAAGATGGCGAGGCTGTCCATTCGACAGGATGATCATTTATTAGCGCGCATGTCTGAGATGACGTATACCAACATCATAATCAAGGAGAGACAACTGCAGTGCACTTGTAGCAGCGGTTATGTCCCTTACATTACAATGTTGATACTGTTCTCGGTCCATGAAGAATCATACGAGGCCTATGATTTTGGTTTTGTCTGTCTGTCACACATTTCTGTTCTTTTTTAAGTAATGGAAGGGTTCAAACTAAAATGTTCCCCCCGTGGGGATACTGGGGGGTCTTTTGTATAAATAGTTCCCCCACCTTCTGGAAGTTCTGTGCTTGGAACTTCCTCTAATCTGTCACTCGATCTCTTTGACTCTGCCTTTTCCCTTTGCTTACTGTCATCTACTATCTTTCTGCCTTGCCGGTCCATTCTCCTGCCTGTTTTCACGAAACACTTTCAAAAAGATTTCCTCCATCCGAAGTCAGACTTGCTGGGCCTAACTATTTTCTAGTTAGGCACATAACGGCAGCATGACGCATCTGCGCTCATAATTGACAGGAAACTGTTTGAGCGATCGAAGAAGAAGAAGAAGAAACTAAAATGTCACCAAAAGACTTTTCCCTTTTATCTTAAAGATAACCGATGTACCATAAGCATTCCAAGACAGCTTTTTCCCCCAAAGACAGAATCACCCAAAACTTTCATGACAGATCCAATTATGGATCTAATTATGGCAACAGCTTCCAAGCAACAGTATAACTGGAGATGTTAATACCTAAACATAGTAACTTGCCTCCTTTTTCACTATGACATGTTA
>CM065693.1:54276728-54281728 GCA_017654935.2 Phymorhynchus buccinoides
TTTTTTTTTTTTCTTTAGTTTAATGCTATCCACCTTACAGGATCTTAGATCACACAAAAAGACAAAACAAAACAACAAAAAACAAAAGGGTCCAGGGTGGGTAGGGTGCATAACATGTATGTGTTAGTGGTAGTGTGTGTGTGTGTAGTGTGTGTGTGTGTGTGTGTGTGTGTTGTGTGTGGTGTGTGGTGTCTTTTCCTGCTTTGGCTGTATTGACATATATTCGATGCTTGGAGTCAAACGGACTATCTTTAGATAGAATGAAATATTCTTGAAACTTAGTACAACCTAATAACTTGTATAAAAAAAAGACTGCAGAAAATCTAAAAAGCAAAAAACCCCTTTATATATTTCTGCAGTCATTGTTGAAACAAGTTATCTAGTTTGTCATAGGTTCAATAATACGGTCAATGGACTATCTAAAGATAGTCCGCTTGACTCCAAGCCATCGAAATTTATTTTTGTTAGTGTAAATTAAGGGTGTGGTTTCTTTTTCTTTGATTATTTTTAAGCAGTGTATTTATTTTGCGATTGATATTATTGTTTTTCTTACCATTGTCCACGCTATGCTTACAAACTAAAGACGCGTTGGCCCTCCAAAGGAAAGGCATCGTACATTGACTATTTAAATTCATACAATTAACTGGATGACAAGGCAGTCATTTTAGGGAACAATAACAGCAATGGTTTTCACATATTCTGTTTTTAGAGTCTAGTACTGGTCGTGACAAATGCCAGATTCCGGATTTATGTATACCGGGATACAATTTTATACGTTGTGATCCCATCAAAAGAAAGAAACGGGCCTCTGCTCTATTACTCGCAGCGCTTACAGTTAACATAATTCGAAACTGAACAATACCACACAGCACGTTATGGGGTTGAAATTAAGCTAAAGCACTCAAACCTTATTCATCTGCTTTTATTATACAGAAATCCCACGAAGGAAACACGAATGGTACGGAACAATTTCGCTGCAATGATGGATGCAGCAGTACTGGAAGAAAATGAAAACCAAAACCAACAAAATAAAAAAATTACTAGGAGATTTAATATTGACCTGTATAAACATCAAAAACAGTTTCATCAACTTATGATCGACCAACACTCGTGAATGACGCTGCGACGCACAATCATCGATCATATTCATATGTAATCTACGACCAACATAGCAGAAGTATGCTGCCCATGGTAATTGTAGTGACCACTATCCGTGTGCTTAACCTGGAATAAAGAAGAACTAAAAATTCCCAAGTAGGGCCACAAAAACAACAGGTATAGGGACGCACGCAGCACGCACGCACACGCGCCACACGCACGCGCACGCCACACGCAACGCACACACACACACACACACACACACACACACAGTCTTTTTTGTATGGAGGCAGAAAAGAAAAAGCAACCAGTATGTAAACATTTTGTGTTCTGATTGTTATGTGGCCAGAAATTATCAAATCGCTAAAAACCATTTCTTACTTAGAAGTAGGACTATTTGTTGTGTCTGATGAAAGTAAGGATTGCTAAATTCACTGGAAAATAATTATGGATTACAAGTCGATAAAACTATTATAAAAAAAAAAAAAGCGGGATCGCAATCGTTGTGGGCACGCGACACTATGTGCGACAATTTTGGACTGCGACAGACCGAACGAACAAACAGATCGGACAGACCGACAAAGTGATGTTATAGGTTTGTGCTTGTGCAACAAACAAAAAAAGCTAAGCTAAACCACCCCCTCTCCTAGCTTATAAATCAGGCACTTTGTATCAATGCGGAACCCTAATACAAAAATGATGCGGCTGCGAAAGAATATGACTAAAGGCCACGACGATGCAATTTGCGAGATAGCTCCGCCACAAGACCTAGACTCCGACCCCATGGACAAACAAGAGGGGGAAAAGGAAAAAGCATGTGTGTGGCGCTAAAACACAGTTGGTATGAGCGGCCTTTATTCCAGCGCAAGTGCGACACGAGACAGCATTATATTATTCACGCGATTGTAAAATGAATGGAAAGTTTTGTTTAATTGTTTTGTTGAATTTTGTTAGGATACCCACACTCCACAATTCTTTCTGGAGGGAAACTATGGTTTTCTTCCTTCCCTTTTCACCTTCTCAATTTGGCTGTAAAGGCCAACAGCATAATCGGTACCCTAATGCGGGGCGACAGATAATAACAAACGTGGCATCAGAAGAGTGTCACTGACCACAAGTCAGGTTCCTGTTTGCACTGACACAGGTTGGTGGTGGGCTGACAGATAATAACAAACGTGGCATCAGAAGAGTGTCACTGACCACAAGTCAGCTTCCTGGGTTCCCCGGTGTAGCCCTGTTTGCAGTGACACAGGTTGGTGGTGGGCTGACAGATAATAACAAACGTGGCATCAGAAGAGTGTCACTGACCACAAGTCAGCTTCCTGGGTTCCCCGGTGTAGCCCTGTTTGCAGTGACACAGGTTGGTGGTGGGCTGACAGATAATAACAAACGTAGCATCAGAAGAGTGTCACTGACCACAAGTCAGGATCCTGGGTTCCCCGGTGTAGCCCTGTTTGCAGTGACACAGGTTGGTGGTGGCGTTACACACAGCGTTACGGTCAGTGCAGCCTAAGTCCGCCTTGCATGACCCTCCTACTAGTCCCTCCAATACAACTGCATACACAGACACACGCGCAAGACGTGCAAACATGCATGCATGCAAACGTGCGCATAATTTCGCTTGCACACACACACACACACACACACACACACACACACACACACACACACACACACACACACACACACTCACAAACACACGCACATGTACACACGCACGTGCACGCATACATACTAAATAATACACATATATGTACTGTAATTTGTCTCTGACAGCACTCCACTTTAAGGCTGTGTTTTTTTATTCCAGCTCAGTTCTGCTACACACACACACACACACACACACACACACACACACACACACACACACCACACACACACCACACACACACACACACGCCGCGCGCACACACACAACACACACACACACACGCACACACTAACCCTAACTACACATACACACACACACTCTCTCTCTCACACACACTGTCTCTCTCTCTCTCTCTCTCATTCTCTCTCTCTCTCTCACTCTCTCTCTCTCACACACACAACACACACACGCACACACACACACACACACACACACACACACACACGCGCGCGCGCACGCACGAACACACACACACACACACATACAGAGCAAACAGACACAGTTAACCTTACACACACATACACACACACTCATACTCTCTCTCTCTTCTCTCTCTCTCTCTCTCTCTCTCTCACAACACACACACTGTCTCTCATCTCAAGTCTCTCTCTATTCTAATAACGACTCTTCTCCTCCCTGGCTCTCTCTCTCTTGAAATCCAAAACACTTCAAATAGTCGCACTCATCTCTCTCTCTTCTCTCTCTCTCCTTCTTCTCTCTCTCTATCTTTCTCTCTCACACACACACACACACACACTTTACCATACTTTCCCATGATGAAGCTCGGAGATGCCTTCAGTACTCTGACATGTGGAGGGGTTCTGGTTACAGTGAGAGCCTGCTATGCAATCCAGATCCTTCCGGCACGGCTCTCCAGGTATGGACCCTGATAATAATAATATGCAATAATAATAATAATAATAATAATACAGTCGGAATACGCTTAAGTCGACGTGCCAGCGGCAATTGATTTTATGTCGAGTTATGCGTCAGTTGACGTTTGAGAAAAAAAAAAATGTCGACTTATCCGTCAGTCGGATATCTCGACTTTATAGACGTTTTCAGAAAAAAATGTCGACTTATCCGTCATGAGTGGATATCTCGACTTCACAGTAACACTTTCAGAAGATAATGTTGACTTATACTCTTTGTGTGTGTAAATAATTGCGTGCGTGCGCGTACAAACTGTCTGGGGTTGGAAATGTAGGTGTTTTTATTATCACCAGGAAAGAGAGAGAGAGAAGAGAGAGAGAGAGAGAGAAAGAGACGAGAAGAGAGAGAAACGAGAATGAGTAGAAAGAAAACATAGAGAGGAGAGAGAAAGAGAGTAGAGCCAGAGAGAGAGATTTTCTCTGTAGAGAAGAGAGAGACGAGAGAAGAAGGTGTAATACAGTAAGAGCATCCAGATGATAGAGGTGAAATGAGGCAGACGTTTTGGATTAACAGGAACGACGTACACCTTGGCTCTGTATGTGTGAATGTTTGTGGGTGGCTGTGTCTGTGTGTGAATGTTTGTGTCACTCTTCTCCATGGCAAGACAGCGAGAATGCAAGTTATGCTATGACTGGCCATCAGTGTTGTGTTGCTAAGTAAACTGTGTCTAAAAGAAAATATCTTTTAACTAATAGAGTAAAATACCGAGTAGAGAGACACTAGTAGTATAAGCCCACCCCCCAGATGGAGGCATTTGAGATAGAGAAAGACTTACAGAGAGTGAAATACGTTGTAAGAGAGAGTGAAAATCCCTTGGGCTGCAGCACTAGAAAATTCAGAATTAGAATTCCCAACTACTTTAATGTACTAGAAAATGGGCCACAATACATTGTTATGGGAGGAGGGGATAGGGCAGTGAGAGAGAGAGAAGTGAGAGAGACAGAGAGCAACCTAGATCTAGAGCTTTGGCTGCAGCACTAGAAAGACAGAGCGACTAATGGGTCCCTTTGGAGAGAGGAAGAGAGGGAGAGAGAGAGAGAGAAGAGCAGAGAGAGAGAGAGAGAGAGAGAGAGAGAGCAGAGAGAGAGAGAGAAGAGAGAGAAGACAAGAATCCCTTTGGCTGCAGGGCGAAATTTCAATAAGAAAAGGTCTGCAGCACTAGAGAGAGAGAGTAGAGCCGACAACCTAATCCCTTGAGAGAGAGAGAGAGAGAGAGAGAGAAGCAGATAGGTTGATATCAAATGTGTACTGTTAAGAAAGAGAGAGAGAGAGAGAGAGAGAGAGAGAGAGAGAGAGAGAGAGATTTGTACTATGTAGA
>CM065693.1:54299228-54304228 GCA_017654935.2 Phymorhynchus buccinoides
CCAACGGTGTGTTATCTTGGTTATTTCACGTGTTAGGGGAAGACGGGATAAAAAGCGCATGGGCGGGTAAGAAGCCCACCCCAATTATCTCATGAAACGAAGCAAATTTCAGTCTCATTTTGCCCATGAGACGAGCGTTAATGTCTAGCATTCGTCTCATGGGCAACTTTGACTGAAATTTTCTTTATTTCATGAGATAATTGGGGTGGGCTTCTTACCCGCCCATGCGCTTTTTACCCCGTCTTCCCCTATATATTTTTCCGTCTTTTTTTTTACTTATTGATAATTTCCGCGCGGAAAATCCGGATGTAGGGGAAGACGTCGTAAAAAGCCCATGCGCGGGTAAGAAGCCCATGCCAATTATCTCATGAAATGAAGCAAATTTCAGTCACATTTTGCCCATAAGACGAATGCTAAGCATTAACACTCGTCTCATGGGCAAAATGTGACTGACATTTGCTTCATTTCATGAGATAATTGGCATGGGCTTCTTACCCGCCCATGGGCTTTTTACCCCGTCTTACCCTACTAAGGAAAAAATATTTGGACGTGTCCGTATTTCCCCTAATCTGTATATATTTTTCCGTCTTTCTTTTTTATTTATTGATTATTTCCGCGCGGAAAATCCGGATGTACTGTGTACGTGCGCATAGGGCCACACATGCAGATGCATGTTTATTGCTTACTGCTTGTTTGTGCATTGTTCTGTTTGTGTATTTGTTACTCACTGTGGCACAAGAGAGAGAAAATAGCAATACATACGGGCGAGAGCAATAAAAAGAGAGCGAGCAAGCAAGAAAGAGAGAGAGAGAGAGAGAGAGAGAGAGAGAGAGAGAGAGAGAGAGGGGGGGGGGGGGGTAAGAGAGAGAGAGAGAGAGAGAGAGAGAGAGAGCAGAGAGAGAGAGAGAGAGAGAGAGAGAGAGAGAGAGAGAGAGAGAGAGAGAGAGACAGAGAGAGAGGGATGGAAAGAGAGAGAGGGGGGATAGCAGAGAAACAAGGATGGAGAGAGAGAGAGAGAGAGAGAGAGAGAGAGAGAGAGAGAGAGAGAGAGAGAGGGATGGAAAGAGAGAGAGGGGGGATAGCAGAGAAACAAGGAGAGAGAGAGAGAGAGAGAGAGAGAGAGAGGGATGGAAAGAGAGAGAGGGGGGATAGCAGAGAGACAACAAGGATGGAGAGAGAGAGAGAGAGGAGAGAGAGAGAGAGCAAAGAGAGAGAGAGCAGAGAGAGAGAGAGAGATAGAAAGAGAGAGAAGGGGGGTGGGGGAGCAGAGAGAGAAAGGATGGAGAGAGAGAGAGAGAGAGAGAGAGAGAGAGAGAGAGAGAGAGAGAGAGGGGGTGTAGAGAATGTGTGTGTGTGTGTGAAAGTGAAATACACATAAACAAAAGCAATAAAAACTGGACTAATAGGAGCAAAGAAACAGGTAGACCATTAACATAAACATAGGCAGAGAGACGGACAGACAGATAGACAGACAGACAGACAGACAGACAGGCAGACAGACGGACAAATAGATCAATATCCAGTCACATTGAAGACGCAGAGAGAAAAAACAACAGACAGGCATTGAAAACAGACAAACAAAGAAACAAACAAAATAAGGAGACCACAGCAAATGCATAGCCTCCTTGGCGACGGTTCTTCGCTCTCTCCATCTTTTACAGCATCACATCATTGATCCGAGGGAAATAACCCAGTCTCTTACGTCTATTAATCACTGGTTAACGATCCACCACGTCACGTGTCAAAATCGCGGTTTTCACTCTGATAGCTGGTAGGAAACATTAAAGACACACTGACGCACCACGATTAAGTCCCTTGGGTTTTATTCTGGGTAGATGTGACCCATATACAAATGCCCCTAACTTGAAATTGAGGCAGCTCTTTAAAATGATGTTTCGTTTTCAATTTGGGGGCATTTGTGGGGGAGTCAACCCTGGTCAAACCAAGATTTCTTACCAGCTATAAGAAGGAAAACACGTAAAACCCGTGATTTTGACACGTGATCTGGTGGGTCTTATGGAGGGTGGGGGGTGCTAAGCGTTGCTGTCAACGGTTTGTCTCCTCTTTGCTCTACGTTCGGTTATTGCATCGTTGTTTGATGAAGTTGTACCTTGGTGAGTGGATGCAGGCTGATATGACGTAAGCATCTATTAACAGAAAGGTTATTAATTAAGATATGTTTGCTCGTGACTGACACTGGTCTTCCTAGCTGTCCGAGCTCCATAAAGGGGAGAGTCCTGTTGTCTTTGTAAAGGGAGAATCCTGTTGTATTTGTAAAGGGAAGAATTATATTGTATTTGTGAAGGGGAGAATCCTATTGTATTTGTAAAGGGAATAGTCCTATTGTATTTGTAAAGGGAATAGTCCTATTGTATTTGTAAAGGGGAGAATCCTATTGTATTTGTAAAGGGGCGTATTGTATTTGTAAAGGGAAGAATCCTATTGTATTTGTAAAGTGAAGAATCCTATTGTATTTGTAAAGGGAATAGTCCTATTGTATTTGTAAAGGGGAGAATCCTATTGTATTTGTAAAGGGAATAGTCCTATTGTATTTGTAAAGGGGAGAATCCTATTGTATTTGTAAAGGGAAGAATCCTATTGTATTTGTAAAGGGAAGAATCCTATTGTATTTGTAAAGGGAAGAATCCTATTGTATTTGTAAAGGGGAGAATCCTATTGTTTTTGTAAAGGGAAGAGTCCTATTGTATTTGTAAAGGGGAGAATCCTATTGTATTTGTAAAGGGGAAAATCCTATTGTATTTGTAAAGGGAAGAGTCCTATTGTATTTGTAAAGGGAAGAACCCTATTGTATTTGTAAAGGGGAGAATCCTATTGTATTTTTAAAGGGAAGAATCATATTGCATTTGCAAAGGGGATAATCGTAATATGTTTTGGTAATGGGGAGAACCCTATTGCATTTGTAAAGGGTAGAATCCTATTGCATTTGTACAGGGGAGAATCCTATTGTATTTGTACAGGGGAGAATCCTATTGTATTTGTAAAGGGGAGAATCCTATTGTATTTGTAAAGGGTAGAATCCTATTGTATTTGTAAAGGGAAGAATCCTATTGCATTTGTAAAGGGGAGAATCCTATTGTATTTGTAAAGGGAAGAATCCTATTGTATTTGCAAATAGGAGAATCGTAATGTGTTTTTGTAAAGGGGAGAACCCTACTGCATTTGTAAAGGGAAGAATCCTTTTGTATTTGTAAAGGGAAGAATCCTGTTGTATTTGTACAGGGGAGAATCCTGTTGTATTTGTAAAGGGGAGAATCCTATTGTATTTGTAAAGGGGAGAATCCTATTGTATTTGTAAAGGGAAGAATCCTATTGCATTTGTAAAGGGGAGAATCCTATTGTATTTGTAAAGGGAATAATCCTATTGTATTTGTAAAGGGGAGAACCCTATTGCATTTGTAAAGGGGAGAATCCTATTGTATTTGTAAAGGGGAGAATCCTATTGTATTTGTATCCTATTGTATTTGTAAAGGGAAGAATCATATTGCAATAAAAATCATGTTGTAAATGGGAGAATCGTAATGGGTTTTTTGTAAAGGGAAGAATCCTATTGCATTTGTAAAGGGGATAATCCAACTGCATTTGTAAAGGGGAGAATCGTATTGTTTTTTGTAATGGGGAGAACCCTATTGCATTTGTAAAGGGAAGAATCATTTTGTATTTGTAAAGGGGAGAATCCTATTGTATTTGTAAAGGGGAGAATCATATTGTATTTGTAAAGGGGAGAATCCTATTGTATTTGTAAAGGGAAGAATCATATTGTATTTGTAAAGGGAAGAATCATATTGTATTTGTAAAGGGAAGAATCATATTGTATTTGTAAAGGGGAGAATCCTATTGTATTTGTAAAGGGAAGAATCTTATTGTATTTGTAAAGGGAAGAATCTTATTGTATTTGTAAAGGGAAGAATCCTATTGTATTTGTAAAGGGGAGAATCATATTGTATTTGTAAAGGGAAGAATCTTATTGTATTTGTAAAGGGGAGAATCTTATTGTATTTGTAAAGGGAAGAATCCTATTGTATTTGCAAAGGGAAGAAACCTATTGTATTTGTAAAGGGAATAATCCTATTGTATTTGCAAAGGGAAGAAACCTATTGTATTTGCAAAGGGAAGAAACCTATTGTATTTGTAAAGGGAAGAATCCTATTGTATTTGTAAAGGGGAGAAACCTATTGCATTTGTAAAGGGAAGAATCCTATTTGTAAAGGGGAGAAACCTATGCTCCATTAAGGAATGTTCTAACTAACTGAAGTTGAATAAAAAGAAACACCCGAAGTAGCTGATGGCACTCAGAGACGGACTTGCCCCACATGCCCTATCAACACAAGAGCAACAAGATAGTTATCATCACTAAATTTACATTCAGGTGTAACTGACACCACACGCTGGAACGTAAATGGACGTCAAACGCAATGCCTATCACAAGTCATTGAAAGGAAGTACAATCTTCACGCTTTATGTCTGTTTAGCTAATTCAAACTCAAAGAGTGAAATAGTGAGGCCATGAGAGGAGATAACGAAATTGAACAAAGGGGGACAACTCTTTCTAATTAACTCCTCTCCACCAAAGTTGATTGCTAGGTGATTGGTATCGTAATCAACGTTGGTGGAGGGGAGTTAATTAGAAAGAGAGTGTTCCCCCTTTGTTCAATTTCCTGTATTCAAACTCACTTGTTGATTTACTTGATGAATATGCATATGAGTGTGGGCAAGCATTTGCGATTATATATGCGTGCGAGCGTGTGTGTGTGTGTGTGTGTGTGTGTGTGTGTGTGTGTGTGTGTGTGTGTGTGTGTGTGTGTGTGTGTGTGTGTGTGTGTGTGTGTGTGTGTGTGTGTGTGTGTGTGTGTGTGTGTGTGTGTGTGTGTGTGTGTGTGTGTGTGTGTGTGTGTGCGTGTGTGTGTGTGTGTGCGTGCGTATGTGTGTGTGTGTGTGTGTGTGTGTGTGTGTGTGTGCGTGCGTGTGTGTGTGTGTGTGTG
>CM065693.1:54309228-54311728 GCA_017654935.2 Phymorhynchus buccinoides
CTGAACTCCACCGAAGTGACTCAGCAGCAGTGCATTGTCTCCTCGGTTGGTTGCCTCCTGACGGCCTAACTATAGATTCGCTCCCATTGGACTGCAGAACTCGGATTCTGCGACTTGAACAAGACGGGGTGTAGCTGCGAATTGGGATTCGGAATGAGCGGCGTGGGAGCGGCGTCAATGTACGACCCAGAAGATGGGACAGCAAAACAAAAATTCCTGCATGATCTGCCCGGGTGACAGCGGGAGTTGCATCTAATTTCTTTTTTGAGGCAGCTGCATCGTCCCGATGGACACTGAGTTATACATGGACACTTCGTTAATTAATCCCTGACCAGTAGCCTTTGCTGTTGCTAAATTAAAAAAAAAAAATTTGTTGTTTATGTGTAACATATTCAAGGCTAGAAGGCTATGCCACTCTTGGATAGATGTTGATTAGTTTGTATGTTGTCCTCTCCACCATTGTTGATGTGTACTGTGTGGGCGAAGGGTCATAAAGGCGAACTTGGCACATTCTTTTTTGAGAATGATGCTTTGTTTGTCTCCCTTTGGCTCTGACCCACGCATTGCTAGATGACTGGTATCGCAATCAACTTTGGTGGAAGGGAGTTAATTAGAAAGAGAGTATTCCCCTTTGTTCAATTTCGTTATCTCCTCTCTTGGTCTCACCATTTCTTTCTTTGCTGTTGCCGTTAGAAGGGAAATGTAGACATCTGGAACGTCTTCTGGTTATATCAGTGGTTGGTCGGTTCTTCAATAAAAGATGTTAAACAGCGAACCTGACTCAAAACATGAAGGGCTGAACAAACAAGAGCAAGCCTGTTAAAGGTGGACCCTGACGGATGAGTTGCATGAAGCACGTCGAGATCACCAGAAAGACAGCCTCTTTCAAGGATCGGAACACTCACTTTGCTCTGGTTTCCAGAAATTAAACCGTCAAAACGACGATTCCTCCTTGGCGGACATGCCGGAGAGAGTAGCCATTTTGGATGGGGTGGGTGAAGGTCACTCATTATGGTTGAAGCGTGTTCTTTTTTTTTGTAGTGCAGTAAAAAAGCAAATTGTTTCCTTTGTTGTGAGCAAAACACCTTTTGATAATCTGTATAAATTTAAAAAAAGAAAAGAAAAAAAGGCTTGCATTGCGAAAATGTGCAAATTATTTGGTCTAAACGCAGGCGGTCATTATAAAAGAGACGGCACACACCTTCTCTTTGGGTGAAATAATTTGACTTCCAGCACCTCCGCCAAGGAGGATTTGACGGTTTGATTTGTAGGAAACCAGAGCAAAGTGAGTGTTACAATCTCTGTAAAGGGTGTTTTACTGGTGATCTGGACGTGTTTCTTACAAAAACGCATCCGTCAGGGTGGCCCTTTAAGAAAAAAATGTGAGAAGAAATATGAAGGAAAACTCAGCCGATACTGAGAAGGGAAACTACTCAATAGAAAGGGAAACTGAAATATCAAACTGTAAATTAAAATCTTCATTCTATTTCCATCAAGCAATATGCTCTTGCATAATGTAAGCATCTTCATTCTATTTCCATCAAGCAAAATGCTCTTTCATAACAATGTGGAAGTCTTGCCTAACGTTCACAACAGGCAAACGATTTTTGCCTAATGTAAACATCAGGTAATTTACTTGCCCAGTTTTGCACATTAGGTAATTTGCTTGCCTAGTGTTCACATTAGGCAACTGTTCACATTGAGTGTACATTTCACGCACGCACGCACGCACGCACGCACACACACAAGCAATATGGTTTGTGTATTGTGCGTGTGTGTTTGCATTTTGTCTTTGTTAGATGGCTTGATGAAAAAAAGCATGTATGTTTGCTCATTCAATGTCCATCTTTAAATACAAAATTTGACTTTGACTTGACTTGACACGCACACGCGCACGCACACGCACGCACACACACACACACACACACACACACACACACACACACACACACACACACACACACACACACACACACACACACACACACACACACACACACACTTACTCACTTGTTACATGAATGCTTTTAGAATAAACATGATCAAAAGCATCATCATCATGACCTCCGAGTCATAACCAAAATAAACTCTCAGCAGTCCATCCAAGCTGTACAAAGGAACCAATCCAAAGGCAAGCTCTCCTGGATCCAACTCTGCATTTGAATCTCCAACAATCGTTATTCATGTCGAAGAAAGAAAGAAAGAAAGGAAGAAAGGAAGAAAGAAAGAAAAAAGAAAGAAAAAAAAAAAAACACAAACAGAAATAAAAGACAAGAAAGAAAGAAAGAAAGAAAGAAAAAAAGAAAGAAAGAGAGAAAAAAAGAAAAGAAAAGACAGAAAGAAAGAAAGAAAAAAAAAAAAAAGAAAGAGAGAAAGAAAGAAAGAGAGAAAAAAAGAAAAGAAAAGACAGAAAGAAAGAAAGAAAGAAAGAAAGAAAGAAAGAAAGAAAGAAAGAAAAGAAAAGACAGAAAGAAAGAAAAAGAGAAAAAAAGAAAGAAAG
>CM065693.1:54319228-54324228 GCA_017654935.2 Phymorhynchus buccinoides
CCAAGCCCCTGGCACGATAATGTTTGAACGAAGGAACCTAGGACGCTCGATTGTTGCATGCTGATAGGTACTAAGGATATCCAGGCCAAGTTAGAAAATGAAGATCATAAGTCAAAGGTCAAGGTCACTGGAGCCGAAAATGCTGTCAAGCGGCTGGTGGTCTAGCGTCTTAACGCTCTATTGTTTACATGCTATATATATATATCGACACTCCGTATCAAATCTAAAAGTCATTGGCTTTTCTTTTGATGATACCCTAACCCTCTTACGAATTTCGTTTAGCCCGGAAGAAACAGATTTTGAGCGTTGTTGTTTTTTAATCACTGAAAAACAGACAGACAGACAGACAAACACACATGACTACCACAATTTAAAGTCGTCACACAATTACAAACACTCGGTTTTGTGTATTATATCACAGACGTATTTCCCCAACCTTTAGTTTGTGTCCTGAACGGGGTATGCCTATTTCTGCGACTGTGTAGCTTTGCATGTCTTATGAATATTCATTGGAGCTATTTTGCACTATTATGAAGGACTTTACCTAGTAATACAGGAGCGGATCTGCGGAGGGGGTGTTCCATGGTTTCCGGACGTTTTGGATGGGGTGGGTGAAGGTAACTCATTGTGGTTGAAGCGTTTTCTTTTTTTGTAGTGCAGTAAAAAAAAAAAAAGGATCTGTTTCCTTTGTTGTGAGCAAAACTCCTTTAAATAGTCTGTTTAAAATGTATGTTTTTAGAAAGAAGGCTTGTATTGCGAAAATTTCGTGCAGACGATTTGGTCTAAAAGCAGGCGGCCATTAGAAAAGAGACGGTACACGCCTTCTCTTTGGGTGAAATAATTTGACTTCCAGCACCTCCGCCAAGAAGGAATCGCCGATTTGACGGTTTGATTTCTAGGAAACCAGAGCAAAGTGAGTGTTGCAATTTCTGTAAAGGGTGTTTTTCTGGTGATCTGGACGTGTTTCTTACAAAAACTCATCCGTCAGGGTGTCCCTTTAGCCCAGGACCTACGCAACTCCCTGGACTCCCCGCGAACACCCCCCCCCCCCCCCCCCCCCATTACGAATCATTTTGTCCGCCCCTGTTAAATATGTAACGTAAAATATTCGGATAGAAAGAAAAGAGAAGCAACAGAGAAAAAAACCCACTGCCATGGTTTATTTTATAAAGATTTCGTGGATCATAACATCATAAACGATTAGACTATAATTCGGGTTTTTTCAAGTATGATTTTAAGAAATGTTGGGGAGAGAGAGAGAGAGAGTAGTTTGATACAAGTTAGAAAGGCTTGTCGGAACAAAGAAATGGCCGAATGCATTACACTAAACCTTATTACATCCTCAAAGATGAAAAACATGTGGTTTTCTTCAAGGCAGCAGACGAACAGCCAACGCACGCGCATGTTGGTCGCGGAGCCAGTTTGCGTGGTTTCGTAAAAGGTCCGCGCATGCGCGTCCTACAATTCTAGGCAGACGACAAATAATCAGAAAGTGGCGCAATGCAGGCGGGGTTAGCCATTGTCTTGCTTTGAGAACGCTAGGTTTGTGTTTGAAGTTTGGTTGTCTTTAAATATTGAATTCAGATAATTTATAGTTTAATTTGTAATAATTGTGTGGCAAAGAGTGCTTGATGAAAATTATTGACGATTGTATTGAAAATCAGCGACTCGTGTTGACAGAAGAAAAAGCAAAATCGTACGTGTTATCTATATTTTAGGTTTTGGGTAAGATTTTATTTGAAGTGATTTTGATGTTTGTTTGAACATATTGGGGACAATTTTATAATTTAAAAAAACCTCGGAAAATGTAGTTTTATAATGCTTTTTTTTTTAGATAGGAAAGGACAGTGGTGTTCTTAAGCCAGTAAGGTTTATATCAGTGGGATTTTTTGGTCTTTTATTTTCACAAAACAATTGATTTATTATAACTATTTAAGACAATCATAAAGAATATTGAATTATTATAATTATTTAAGACAATCATAAAGAATATTGAATTATAATTATTTAAGACAATCATAAAGAATATCAAGAAATGGAGTAATGGGGCAAATTACAAGACAAATACATTGAAAACATTGTTTTGTATTGCCACTGTGTGTGTGTGTGTGTGTGTGTGTGTGCACGTGAGAGAAAGAGAATACGAATACGAATGTTTTATTGAGGGTAAAAAGGATAACCTACAATAGCTTCTTTGCACCTTGCACTCTCACTCACACATTCATACCATGCATCAAGCAAGAACATTTGACATAAAACAATCAAGTAAAAAGAAAAATGGAACAAAAATCGGCACATGAAATAGTTGAAAAAGAATTTACAAAATAGGAATTAAAAGCAAACATGGATAATGATTAACAATGGTGAACTTGAATTAGTGGTTTAAATTGAGTACGAAAAAAAGGGAAGCAATTCTGAGACAATGACAATTTTTCAGAATAATACCACTTTTAAGAGGGGAAAAGATAAGATGGGAATATGAGAGAGAGAGAGAGAGAGAGAGAGAGAGAGAGAGAGAGAGAGAGAGAGAGAGAGAGAGAGAGAGAGAGAGAAATGCAAGCCCTTCTGGAACACGAATGGTTAGTTTTGCTCATTTAGATGTGTGTTTTGCGTTATTCTGTTGTAAATATTTTCCAATGATTTGTTTCCAATAATACGTTAAAGCAATTCTCAAAAAGCGTACCTTAACACTTTAATCAGATTTTTAAAAAAATTGAAGCAGCTATTGAATCTATTTTGTATTTCTTGTGTATTTTATTTGCATTCAACGAATTAGTTACGTAACATCTTCATTTAAAATGTGAACTGTACATTTTATCTCAAGAGTGGAACAAAAGAGTGTCTTTAAACATCACATATTATACACAACATGTGCAAAGTGACATTATTTTATGGACTAGACAAAACAGAACATAGTAATAATTCAACAGATCAACAGAAATGTCTTTATTTCAACAACACAGAAAACACAACAAAACTTTCCCTCTTCACAGTCAATAAGTCTCCAAATGACCAAGTTTAAAGACCCAGTACGTCACGGTTTTCACGTGTTTTCTCTCTTATTGCTGGTAAGAAATCAATCTTATTTTGATCAAGTGTGGCTCCCATACTTCTTCTTTTTCTGCGTTCCCAGTGGTTGAAAGGGTTAGTGATAATTGTGGCGGTGCCATAGCCGATGAGGTTTAGCCGAGGCGTGGTCACCGCTACAGCTATCTGTATTAATTTTTTAAAAATCGGGACTTTACTGGTTTCGTACTGCCTCCGGGCATTGCCTCCAGTATTGTTCCCACCATATTTGTATTTACAAATGTCCCATGTGTGTCTGGTTCGGACCAAGAGGACGTAAAACTCCATTTTCTCTCTCGCGTTCCCAGTGGCCATATCCCATATGTGCCTGCCCGGGTCGAGAGGACGTAAAACACCAAAATTTCTTCTTCTTCGTTGCCAGTGGCTCCCATACAAATTTCCTCATACATGAAAACGAGACATCACTTTAAAGAGCAGCCTCGATCGTATATGAGGAAAGTCTGTATGTGGGCCACACCGACCCAGAAAAAAACCAAGGGACTTAATCGTGCTGGCTCAGTGTGTCTTTAAACAGAAAACCAAAAAATATTGTTGTTGAATACAGTTCAGAAGTAAAAGAGGGAGGGAGAGCAGGGGGGGGGGGGGGGTAGAGGATGGAAGTTAGAAATAGTGAGTACATTCTCATCAGTGGCTTGCAGAGTAAAGATTTCTGAAGTGGGTCGTTGCAGTCTGTTTCAGAGTTTTTTTTATGAGTTGAACAACACAAAATGAGAAGATTTGAAATGGTAAATTCTTAGGTATATTTTCTGTGTCGATTATTTATATGTAATTCAATTATTACGTTTGCGAAGTTGGTAAAGGTCAAGATTTATGGCCTTCACAAATTGTGAATGAATAACAAGTAGTAGTAGTAGTAGTAGTAGTAGTAGTGGACTGGCTTCTGCCTAAGCCTCGCGGCTTATGAAACGTCCCATTAAAAAACAATTCTTTAATTAGGTCGCATTTGCATGCGAACCCCCCCCCCCCAACTATTATTGCAATTTCAATCATCATAATCATAAAACATTTCACTAACATTTTCATTTCATTTTCAAACAAGCACTACAAACCTCTATTGTTGATTTTGTTATTCCTTTCACAAAAATGGTTTTGATTTTTTAATAATCATATTTTCCAATAAATGTTGTCATGACAGAAATGTTCGATCTGAATATTATTTTTCCATTGCATTGAATATCTATAGTAATATGTTAATTGTTATTGATTTTCATATCATATTTACTTGTTCTTTTTCAACGGTGTCTGCGAATTTCAACATTTTTCTGTGCGTATGATGTACTTTCTAAGCAAAAATAATATTTTAAAAAAATTCTTAGGCTTCAATTATCAATAGTATGGTTCTTGTTTTAGCCATTTATTTGGGTATTTTACAGTTGTTGTTTTTTACGGAAAGACAATCCGAAACTAAAGAATCCATAGATTCTAAATCTTTAAAAGCCAACATGTGTGTATGTGTTTGTGTTTGTGTTTGTATATCTGTGAAAGGGGAAAAGGGTGCTTCTAAAAATGGAGTTTATTTTAGCGATGGCACATACATTTTATTTTATTTTGGGATTTCGGTGTGAATATCACCAAACACGGCAATGTTGGCTATATTCACATTTGTGCCCACCAAGAACGATAATTAGTAACAGAAAAGAACATAGCGATTGCTTTTTCAGTCAACAGATTAGTGTTCTTGACGGGCATAAATGTGAATATAGCTGCAATGTTTTGGTCATCATGATAATTCGCATCGATCCAATGCTTGTTTCAGAACGTCCCGACTGCTTGAAAGACTCTCTAAGAAACTGTCCGCTGTTCTCAGTAACGTCACTGTGCTTCACCACAGCGGTTCTCCGGATCAGAGGTAAGCTAAGTCTGGCCAGTTGACTCAGTGTGTTCTGCTTCCAATGTCATTATCAAACCTCTAT
>CM065693.1:54329228-54346728 GCA_017654935.2 Phymorhynchus buccinoides
GGAACACTCACTTTGCTCTGATTTCCTATAAATTAAGCCGTCGATACCTCCTTAGCGGAGATGCCGGAGAGAGTAGCCATTTTGGATGGGGTGGGTGGAGGTCACTCATTGTGGTTGAAGCGTTTTATTTTTCTTGTAGTGCAGTAAAACAAAAATTGAGCTATTTCCTTTGTTGTGAGCGAAACTCCTTTTGAAAAAATGTATAAAATTAACAAAAAATAAAAATAAAAAGGCTTGTATTGCGAACGAAAAAAACAAAACATTCGTAACTCTAGATTTTGCAAAATCTTACTTTTTCACCTTTTTTCTTCAAATCACAATATACATCTACTCTTTCAGGACATGTAGCCATCTGTAAGAATCTGTTCTACTTTTTTGATTATATAAAATCATATGCTATTACACCTGCGGCTTGATACATTCTATTCAACAACAACAACAACAACAGCAAAAAGAACGTTTGGCTGCTACAAACGTTTTTTGTTGTTGTTTTTTAAAGCGAAGATAGTCGTATTCCATTTAAAAACAAATTAATTCAATGATGAAGACAACATTTTTAATATAATACATAACTGGCGCTAGTCTTAATTAATTTGGAGGAAAAATTGGGGAAAGAGAGTGCAAAATCAGAAATCACACCCGTTAGTTTGTTTGTGCCTGATAGATCGTTGCGAAGTGCAGATAAATTGCCAGGTCTACAACAACAACAAGACAATAGCAGATGATATTGCACCGTAAATTTGTCTACAACGTTCGTGTATTTTGAAATTCGAGTAGTATTAGCATTTTGTTTGCGTGCGTGGGTGTTTAAATTAGTGTGTGTGTGTCTGTCTGTATACGTGTGTGTGTGTCTGTCTGTCTGTCTGTCTGTCTGTCTGTGTGCGTGTGTATGTGTGTGTGTGTGTGTGTGTGTGTGTGTATACGTGTGTGTGTGTCTGTCTTTGTGCGTGTGTATGTGTTGTGTGTGTGCGTCCGTGTGTGTGTCTTTATGTGTGTGTTTGTCTATGTGTATCTGTGCGTGTGTGTGTGTATATGAAAGAAAGAAAAAGGCAGAAGAAAAACAAAAACAAACGCTTTGATGTGTTTGTGTGTGTGCGCGTGTGTGTCTTTGTGTATCTGCGTGTGTGTGTATATGAAAGAAAGAAAAAGGCAGAAGAAAAACAAGAACAAACGCTTTGATATCAGGCATTAAAAGGGATCAAACTCACATGAAAAACAATTATTGTGCATTAACATTTTAGCGCTCGCGTACTTTGTTAAACAAAACCATTCTTTTCTTAAGAGCTGAAGGGTTTGGTTGCTGTTGCCTATTTCTTAACTTTTTGTTTATTTGTTTGGTTTTGTTTCGTTTTTTTTAAAATTGGTTGATCGTTTTGTGTGGGTGTGAAACAGTTCAACAGAGAAAACAATAGGGTAAGACGGGGTAAAACGCCCATGGGCGGGTAAGAAGCCCATGCCAATTATCTCATGAAATGAAGCAAATTTCAGTCAATGTTTTTCCCATGAGACGAGTGTTAATGTTTAGCGTTCGTCTCATGGGCAAAATTTGACTGAAATTTGCTTCATTTCATGAGATAATTGACATGGATTTCTTACCCGCCCATGGGCTTTTTACCCCGTCTTCACCTATTCAAGGTAGACCATGGAGATTGGACAGGCACCATAAGCTATGATTTTAACAAACTTTGAAATATTCATCTCTCTCTCTCTCTCTCTCTCTCTCTCTCTCTCTCTCTCTCTCTCTCTCTCTCTCTTCTCTCTCTCTCTCTCTCTCTCTCTCTCTCTCTCTCTCTCTCTCTCTCTCTCTCTCTCTCTCTCTCTCTCTCTCTCTCTCTCTCTCTCTCTCTCTCTCTCTCTCTCTCTCTCTCTCTCAAAAAATGATGTGTGTTTTTTCGCAAAGCGTTTAAGTTTAGAGAAATGCTGACTTCATAAGTTTATTAACTTTCTGTGTGTTTGATATCGTTAATTTTATAACTGTTTAAGTTTATGTGATGATTCATGTTAATTCATGTTCAAATGGGCCGATGGCCTTTCTGAATAAATAGATTTCAGACTTCTCTCTCTCACTCGCTCTATCTCCCTCTCTTTCCTTGTCTCCCCCCCCCCCCCTCTCTCTCTCTCTCAGTCTCAGTGGGCAGCCACACTCCAATTTTGGAGGATTTGGGAGATTGATGATGTTATGCTAGGAGCTTGTCATGGCTAATATAAAGACAATACCCGCATAAATATGTAGAGCATAACAACATTTTTATGTAGCCTTGGAGCCTATGTCAGTTGGTCTGACACAGCCTTAAAGGGCCACCCTGACGGATACGGTTTTTTTGCAAGAAACACGTCGAAATCACCAGGAAAACACCCTTTACAGATATCGCAACACTCACTTTGCTCTGGTTTCCTAGAAATCAAACCGTCAAATCGGTGATTCCTTCTAGGCGGAGGTGCTGGAAGTCAAATTGACCGCCTGAGTTAGACCAAATCGTTTGCACGAAATATCCATATTACAAGCCTTTTTATGCATTGTTTTTACATAGTTTGCCAAAAGGAGTTTCGCTCACGACAAAGGAAATAGCTCCATTTTTTTTAAACAGCACTACAACGAAGCAAAAAAAGCTTCAACCACTCTCAGTGGCCTCCACCCACCCCGTCAAAAATGGCTGCTCTCTCCGGCAACTCCGCCAAGGAGGAATCGCCGTTTTGACGGTTTGATTTCTAGGAAACCAGAGCAAATTGAAGTTCCGATCCTTGCAAAGGCTGTCTTTCTGGTGATCTCGACGTGTTTCTTGCAAAACGCTCACCCTTCGGTGTGCCCCTTTAAGCCAAGACGATACAAAGTTAATATAAAAAGCGAGAATTTAAGCAAAAAAAGAACAACAACAAAATGAAAAAGATAAACAACAAAATAGACTACGATACCAATCAAATTAATTAGATGCTGCTCACGTTTTTGGAGGAGAGAGAGAGAGGGAGGGAGGGAGGGAGGGAGAGAGAGAGAGAGAGAGACAGAGGAACAGAGAGACAGAGAGAGACAGACAGAGATGGAGAGACAGACAGAGAGAGAGAGAGAGAGGGAGGGAGAGAGAGAGACAGAGAGAGACAGACAGAGATGGAGAGACAGACAGAGAAAGAGAGATGGAGAGACAGACACAGAGAGAGAGGGAGGGAGGGAGAGAGACAGACAGAGAGAGAGAGAGAGAGACAGACAGAGATGGAGAGACAGACAGACAGATAGATGGAGAGAGAAAGAGAGAGAGGGAGGGAGGGATAGAGAGAGAGACAGACAGACAGAGAAACAGAGAGACAGAGACAGACAGAGATGGAAAGACAGACAGACAAAGATGGAGAGACAGACAGACAGAGAGAGAGAGAGAGAGAAGGGGCGGGGTGTACTTTATGGACAAGCCGTAGATTAGTTAAAAGGATTACATTGCCTTGGTGTAAGGCTGTGTCATTATGTCGATCGACATAAGCTAGAACACCAAGGCTACATCAAAATGCTGTTATGTTCTGCATAGTTATGCGGGGATTGTTTTTAGCCATGGCAAGCTCCTAGCATAACATCCTCAGTCTAAAATCCTCCGAAGTCAGAGTGTGGTTGCCCACATGGCGGGGTATTAAAAAACGGTCACACACGTAATGTTCTCATCCCTAGCTGGTGGAGTGCTTCGGCTGTTGGGATGATCCCTGGAGTCTTTAAGCCATAGTGAAACAACAACAACGAATGTTTTATTGAAGGTAAAAAGTCAGCATGCATCAAGCAAAGAAAATGTGACATAAAAACAATCGTCAAGAAAATGGAACAAACATTGGCACATGAAATAATTAAAAAAGATTCAAAATGGGAATTAAAAGCAAACATGGATAATAATGAACAATTGTAAACTTGAATTGGTGGTTTGAACTGAGTACGAAAAAAATGGAAACAATTCTGAGACCATGACAATTTTTCAGAGTAATACCACTTTTAAGGAAGAAAAAAAAGAATTATAAGATAAGAATGGAATATGAGAGGAGAGAGAGAGAGAGAGAGAGAGAGAGAGAGATATTTATAAAACAAATCTAGGCATAAGTTGATGGCATTGGTAATGTTTGTAGTAAGACTCATTAATGATCAGTACTGGTGAACAAGATTGTCCATTAAGAACTTGTGATAATAGTTTCGTAAGGAAGATACGCTAGTTTTTATTATTTTTAAATCATCAGGGAGGTCGTTCCACAATTTATCACCTGAGTATAAATATAAGGGATGATTTATATGGATCTGTTCTGGGGCGGGGCATCTCCCCTTCATCGTCTTTCTTTTTGTGTGTGTGCGTGTGTGTGTGTGTGAATGTTTATAGTTTTATTTCTTTGTAAAGCGCCATGAATAGAATTTTCTAGATATGTGCGCTATATAAGTGCCAATTATATATTATATAATTTGGTTTTCCTTCGAATTGTATGGACTTTAAATTTAGCAACAACAACAACAAGGATTGCAAAGAAAGGGGAAGATGGGTTAGCGGGGAGGAGGGGCGTGATAAAACCTATAGAGCCAGGGGGAGTGGGGGTGGGGTGGGGGGCTAGTAGAAAAACACACCAGAAAATCATTAGGAAGGAAAGACAAAAAAGAGATAGTACTGGAGAAGAGACATGGCGTACTCTCACGAAGCGCAAGTGCACGCACGCACCCAAACAAGCACACAAACATACACACGCTGTGTACATTCCGATTTTGGAGGAGCTCAAAGAAGAAAACTAATTTTTTTAAGGGTAGGAGAATGGACAATAAGTCAGGAAGGTAGTAGACGACAGAAAGGAAAAGGCGGAGTGAAAGAGAGTTACAGATTTGAGGAAGTTAAAAACCCAGAACTTCCAGAAGGTGGGGGAACTGTTTGTATGAAAGACTCCCCGTTAATCCCACGGGGAGAGACTCGTGGAGGGGGCGGGGTCGTCCAGCTCCCCGTATGGAGGCACGAGGCATCCTCCACTGCCCCAGAAAGGGCAATCATTTTAGGACTGATTTGACCATGCCACCTAGTGAACGTGTCAGGGCAGATAATTTTCTGTGGCTATAAACTACTACTTCGTGACAGGTAAGGACGATTATCTTATGTAGGTGGCGCACGCATCGCAATGCACGAGACTGGGGCAGATAATTTTCAGTATAAGTCCTCTTTGGGTTACGACTGACACAGAGAGAAGGAGAGACAGAATTGGGCTAAGAGAGAGACAGACACAGAAAGAAAGAGAGACAGAATTGGATTGAGAGAGACAGACACAGACAGAAAGAGAGACAGAATTGGGTTAAGGGAGAGGCAGACACACAGACACAGAGAGAAATAATTGGGTTAAGAGAGAGACAGAAACACAGAGCGAAATAGAGACAGAATTGGGCTAAGAGAGACAGACACAGACAGAAGGAGAGAGATAATTGAGTTAAGACGCACAGGCACAGAGAGAGAGAAACAGAATTGGGTTAAGACAGACACACAGGGAAATAGAAACATAATTGGGTTAAGATAGACAGACACAGAGAGAAAGAGAGACAGAATTGGGTTAAGATAGACAGAGAGAGAATAGAAACAGAATTGGGTTAAGATAGACAGAGAGAGAATAGAAACAGAATTGGGTTAAGAGAGACAGAGAGAGAATATAAACAGAATTGGGTTAAGAGAGACAGAGAGAGAATAGAAACAGAATTGGGTTAAGATAGACAGAGAGAGAATAGAAACAGAATTGGGTTAAGAGAGACAGACACAGAGAGAAAGAGAGAGAATTGGGTTAAAAGAGAGACAGATAGAGAAATAGAAACGGAATTGGGTTAAGAGAGAGACAGACACATAAAGAAAGAGAGACAGAATTGGGTTTAGAGAGACACACAGAGAAATAGAAACATATTTGGGCTAAGAGAGAAAGAGAGACAGAATTGGGTTAAGAGAGAGACAGACACAGAGAGAAAGAGAGACAGAATTGGATTAAGAGAGAGACAGACACAGAGAGAAAGAGAGACAGACTTGGGTTAAGAGAGAGACAGACACAGAGAGAAAGAGAGACAGAATTGGATTAAGAGAGAGACAGACACAGAGAGAAAGAGAGACAGACTTGGGTTAAGAGAGAGACAGACACAGAGAGAAAGAGAGACAGAATTGGGTTAAGAGAGAGACAGACACAGAGAGAAAGAGAGACAGACTTGGGTTAAGAGAGAGACAGACACAGAGAGAAAGAGAGACAGACTTGGGTTAAGAGAGACATAATTGGGTTAAGAGAGAGACAGACACAGAGAAAAAGACAAACAGAATTGGGTTAAGAGAGAGACAGACACAGAAAGACAGAATTGGGTTAAGTGACGGATTTGGGTTAAGAGAGACAGAGAGAAAGAGAGACTGATTGCTGACATAACGGGAAAGTGGAAGCACATAATATAAAGAGCTAGCAGGCTGGCTATCAAAACAACAGAACGAGAACACTCTTGACGACACAGAATAATAATAATAATAATAATAATAATAATAATAATAATACCACAAGAAAACAACATGACAAAGATGGAGCAAAACACATGCATGCACTGCTGTCGAGACAAAAACAACAGGGCAAACGGGACAGGGAAAATATGTGAGTGGGGTGGGGGTGGGAAGGGGATGGGCGGACAGACGAGATAAGGCAGGGGAGGGGGGGGGGGGGTGGACGGTGGGGGTGAAGGTAGGTGATGGTGGTGTTTTCGATATCTCAGGTTGGGGGGGAGAGGGGGGTGGCAGGTAGGGTCAACTTTGTTTTTCTTTTCGAAGTCCAGCACTCGTATTATTAATGACAGCATCTCGACATCTTTCCAAAACAAAGTTTGAATCCTTTTTCAACGTGCAACCGAAATCAACTTGACTTCAAGACACACTTACCCACCACGGTTAAGTCCCTTGGTGTTGTTGTTTTCTGGGTAGCTGTGACCCGCATACAAATGTCCCCAACTTCAAATTGAGGCTGCTCTTTAAAATGATGTTTCGTTTTCAATTTGGGGATATTTGTATGGGAGTCAAGCCTGGTCAAAACAAGAATTCTTACCAGCTATAAGAGGGAAAACACGTGAAACATGTGATTTTGACACGTGATCTGGTGGGTCTTTAATCTTCAACATGTCATCATTTTAAAGGAAAAACACACTAAAAAAAACAACACAAGGTTCTCAAATTGACCCTGCCTGCCCCACCTTCCCCTATATTGAGAGAGAGCACATCCAGTCATTAACACTGTTTCTCCCTTTCTTTTCACCCAGCATTGATTTACCCTGCATTATTAACAACGCACCCTTGTGTCCAGAAATAATTGTACCTTGATAATAATTGAGCATGCGGATTTGTCCAGGGCAGGGGGCCGGGGGAGCTCGCCCGTTGCTAGTTTTATGTCAGGTTCGATGATCGCTTGACATTTCGTCATCCGTGACGTCAGCCCTTAAAAAATATCCACAGGTTCGTCATAGACATCGCAGAAAAAAACAAGCTGTTGAGTTTGGTGTATATTAAAGGTGGACCCTGACGGGTGAGCTTTTGCAAGAAACACGTCGAGATCACCAGAAAGACAGCCTTTTCAAGGATAGGAACACTCACTTTGCTCTGGTTTCCTAGAAATTAAGCCGTCAAAACGGCGATTCCTCCTTGGCGGAGATGCTGGAGAGAGTAGCCATTTTGGATAGGGTGGGTGGAGGACACTCATTGTGGTTGAAGCGTTTTCTTTTTTTGCAGTGCAGTAAAAAAAAAGGAGCTATTTCTTTTGTTGTGAGCGAAACTCCTTTAGATAAACTGCCTTAAACAAAATTTGTAAAGGCTTGTATTGCGAAAATTTCGTGCAAACGATTTGGCGGTCCATAGAAAAGAGACGGCACACGCCTTCTCTTTGGGTGAAAGAATTTGACTTCCAGCACCTCCGCCAAGGAGGAATCGCCGATTTGACGGTTTGATTTCTAGGAAACCAGAGCAAAGTGAGTGTTGCAATCTCTGTAAAGGGTGTTTTCCTGGTGATCTCGACGTGTTTCTTACAAAAACTCATCCGTCAGGGTGCCCCTTTAAATACGTCCGAGTTGCTATGAAACAACCGTGCTCCTCTAATTTGGACATAGGATGCTGAATTGTATTTCTGATTATGAATTTTGTTGTTGGGGTTGTTTTATTTTTACATGTGAGACAGTGATAATACTTTCTTTCATCACAAATTGTGTGGGATCATTCCCTTTCCCATACAATGAGCGGATGAAATGGCGCCAGTGTCTGTCTGCTCGCAATTATTAATCATTGACTGTCGTTCTCTCTGTTTTTCCTCCTTGGAGAAACTTGCTTAGTGTGTGTGTGTGTGTGCGTGTGTGTGTGTAAGTGTGTGCGTGTGTAATAAATATGTGCAGTGTACTGTTTGAATACTATTGTTATGGTAATAATTCCTCTTCTTTTTTTTCTTCTTTTTTCTCTCCCTTTTTGTGTCCGATTTGGCTGAAATGTTCAGGAACGTTGCGGGGTATTAAGGGATAGAGAAATTTGCAATATTAAATGATTTCGACGAAATATTGCCGGAAAAAACGCGAAATCGACGATATTTCAATCCTGAAAATCTCAAAAACGGCTCGACCGAATGCATTCATATTTTCCGTATTCACTAGAAAGTTAATTTCCAACACTTCCGGTATGTGTAAGAACCGGAAGTATTAACCGGAAGTGCTCTGGCTGAAATCCTGCCATATTTACAATATTAAACCGATTGGCGAGATTTAGGCAGAAATGTTGCCAAATTTTAAACTTGAATATGTCACAAACGGCTTGACCGAATGGATTCGTATACGTTTTTATGAACATTGCTTAATATTGATTGGATAAACTGGTTCGTTGCTGCATTGTTTAAATACACGTTACCTGCGGTTTATAATGTCCGAAATAAAAGGATGGAGTAAACTTCATGTTTTCAATTATATTCTTATCACATCAAATTGTATTCTCACTCGGACCTAAAAAAATATGTCAGCCACACTTCGTTATGAAACAACAAAATCTCTTACCAAAAAAGTTACCAAATCGTAATGTTAAAGTTATAGTAATTGAGTTTGTTTCTTAGGTTCACAAACACATACATTGGACACACAAAAAGTTTTATTAAAGCAAACTATTTATTTATATATATAAATATATACATAAGAGGAAAGTTTAATGGTGTGTTTGTTTTTTCTTCTTCCATTTTTGATCGTTTATATTACAAAAAAAAGGTCCTATTCTTCCTTTGTACGTCCACCTCGCCCAAAAAATAAACTTAATTCTGTCATGATATGTTATGCCACGCCCACACACACACACACTCACACACACACACTCACACACACACACACATATTTGTACGGGAATCGTGCACCCACACGGAAATATAAATCATAACGCATAACAGACCACAGGAAAACAAACCATGGAAGATAAAGGAAAAGAAAGAAGAAATAAAATATGTCGGGAAATTGCAGATGATATAATGATCTAACGTTAGCAGGTCGTGGCGCCATTCCATCCGCTCACTACATGGTGGGTGGTGGAATCCATTCATCATGTGCCCCCGTCTCTATGTGTGTCCCTAATTGTGCCCCCGTCTCTATGTGTGTCCCTAATTGTGCCCCTGTCTCTATGTGTCACCCTAATTGTGCCCCCGTCTCTATGTGTGTCACCCTCATTGTGCCCCCGTCTCTATGTGTTACCCTCATTGTGCCCCCGTCTCTATGTGTGTCACCCTCATTGTGCCCCCGTCTCTATGTGTTACCCTCATTGTGCCCCCGTCTCTATGTGTGTCACCCTCATTGTGCCCCCGCCTGTGTGTGTGTCACCCTCATTGTGCCCCCGTCTCTATGTGTGTCACCCTCATTGTGCCCCCGTCTCTATGTGTGTCACCCTCATTGTGCCCCCGTCTCTATGTGTGTCACCCTCATTGTGCCCCCGTCTCTATGTGTGTCACCCTCATTGTGCCCCCGTCTCTATGTGTGTCACCCTCATTGTGCCCCCGTTTCTATGTGTTACCCTCATTGTGCCCCCGTCTCTATGTGTTACCCTCATTGTGCCCCCGTCTCTATGTGTGTCACCCTCATTGTGCCCCCGTCTCTATGTGTGTCACCCTCATTGTGCCCCCGTCTCTATGTGTGTCACCCTCATTGTGCCCCCGTCTCTATGTGTCACCCTCATTGTGCCCCCGTCTCTATGTGTGTCACCCTCATTGTGCCCACGTCTCTATGTGTGTCACCCTCATTGTGCCCCCGTCTCTATGTGTGTCACCCTCATTGTGCCCCCGTCTCTATGTGTGTCACCCTCATTGTGCCCCCGTCTCTATGTGTGTCCCTAATTGTGCCCCCGTCTCTATGTGTGTCCCTAATTGTGCCCCCGTCTCTATGTGTGTCCCTAATTGTGCCCCCGTCTCTATGTGTGTCACCCTAATTGTGCCCCCGTCTCTATGTGTGTCACCCTAATTGTGCCCCCGTCTCTGTGTGTCACCCTAATTGTGCCCCCGTCTCTATGTGTCACCCTAATTGTGCCCCCGTCTCTATGTGTCACCCTCATTGTGCCCCCGTCTCTATGTGTGTCACCCTCATTGTGCCCCCGTCTCTATGTGTGTCACCCTCATTGTGCCCCCGTCTCTATGTGTGTCACCCTAATTGTGCCCCCGTCTCTATGTGTGTCACCCTCATTGTGCCCCCGTCTCTATGTGTGTTACCCTCATTGTGCCCCCGTCTCTATGTGTGTCACCCTAATTGTGCCCCCGTCTCTATGTGTGTTACCCTCATTGTGCCCCCATCTCTATGTGTCACCCTCATTGTGCCCCCGTCTCTATGTGTGTCACCCTCATTGTGCCCCCGTCTCTATGTGTGTCACCCTAATTGTGCCCCCGTCTCTATGTGTGTCACCCTAATTGTGCCCCCGTCTCTATGTGTGTTACCCTCATTGTGCCCACGTCTCTATGTGTGTCACCCTAATTGTGCCCCCGTCTCTATGTGTCACCCTCAATGTGCCCCCGTCTCTATGTATCACCCTCATTGTGCCCCTGTCTCTATGTGTCACCCTCAATGTGCCCGCATCTCTATGTGTCACCCTCAATGTGCCCCCGTCTCTGTGTCACCCTAATTGTGCCCCTGTCTATATGTGTCACCCTTATTGTGCCCCCGTCTTTATGTGTCACCCTTATTGTGCCCCTGTCTTTAGGTGTCACCCTTATTGTGCCCCTGTCTATATGTGTCACCCTTATTGTGCCCCTGTCTATATGTGTCACCCTTATTGTGCCCCTGTCTTTATGTGTCACCCTTATTGTGCCCCCGTCTCTATGTGTCACCCTTATTGTGCCCCCGTCTCTATGTGTCACCCTAATTGTGCCCCCGTCTCTATGTGTCACCCTAATTGTGCCTCTGTCTATGTATCACCTTCATTGTGCCCCTGTCTCCATGTGTCACCATTATTGTGCCCCCGCCTCTATGTGTCACCCTCATTGTGCCCCCGTCTCTATGTGTCACCTTCATTTTGCCCCCGTCTCTATGTGTCACCTTCATTGTGCCCCCGTCTCTATGCGTCACCCTCATTGTGCCCCTGTCTCTATGTGTCACCTTCATTGTGCCCCCGTCTCTATGTGTCACACTCATTGTGCCCCCGTCTCTATGCGTCACCCTAATTGTGCCCCCGTCTCTATGTGTCACCTTCATTGTGCCCCCCGTCTCTATGTGTCACCCTCATTGTGCCCCCGTCTCTATGCGTCACCCTAATTGTGCCCCCGTCTCTATGTGTCACCTTCATTTTGCCCCCGTCTCTATGTGTCACCCTCAGTGTGCCCCCGTCTCTATGCGTCACCCTAATTGTGCTCCCATCTCTATGTGTCACCTTCATTTTGCCCCCGTCTCTATGTGTCACCCTCATTGTGCCCCCGTCTCTATGCGTCACCCTCATTGTGCCCCTGTCTCTATGCGTCACCCTCATTGTGCCCCCATCTCTATGTGTCACCTTCATTGTGCCCCCGTCTCTATGTGTCACCCTCATTGTGCCCCCGTCTCTATGCGTCACCCTCATTGTGCCCCTGTCTCTATGTGTCACCCTAATTGTGCCCCCGTCTCTATGTGTCACCCTGATTGTGCCCCTGTCTCTATGTGTCACCATCATTGTGCCCCTGTCTATATGTGTCACCATAATTGTGCCCCTGTCTATATGTGTCACCATAATTGTGCCCCCGCCTCTATGTGTCACCATGATTGTGCCCCTGTCTATATGTGTCACCATAATTGTGCCCCTGTCTATATGTGTCACCATAATTGTGCCCCCGCCTCTATGTGTCACCCTACTTGTGCCCCTGTCTCTATGTGTCACCATAATTGTGCCCCTGTCTATATGTGTCACCCTACTTGTGCCCCCGCCTCTATGTATCACCCTACTTGTGCCCTGTCTCTATGTGTCACCATAATTGTGCCCCTGTCTATATGTGTCACCCTACTTGTGCCCCCGCCTCTATGTGTCACCCTACTTGTGCCCCTGTCTCTATGTGTCACCATAATTGTGCCCCTGTCTATATGTGTCACCCTACTTGTGCCCCCGTCTCTGTGTGCCACACATAGAGGTGGGGATAGAGAGACGGTGGCACATAAGAGACAAAATGGGTGACGCATAAAAAACCCTGAGGTACCATGCTACGTAGCCGAAAATGGGAATACAGTGGAACCTCCCCTATAAGACCTTTAAAAATCATCCAAAATGAGGTCTTATAAGGGAGTGTCTTATAAGGGAGGTAAGTTTAATACTTACAAAGAAGGGCAATGTCTCAGAGAAGTAGGTCTTATGTGGGAGGGAGTCTTTTAGGGAGGTTCCACTGTATGTCCCCGCGCAAGGTTTTTGACGAAATAAAAGTTGATCACTGTCTCACGTGCAAGCTGTAGAACATTCAGAGATGTTGTCGTCGTCGTATCCTGGCTAAAAGACTCCAGGGATCACCCGAACAGCCGAAGCACTTGAACGCTATGGTACAAACGCATCAGCTAGGGACGAGAACATTACGTGTGTGTGGCCGTTTGTGATTACCCCGCCACGTGGCAGCCACACTCCGACTTCGGGGTATTTTGGAGACTGACGATGTTATGCTAGGAGCTTTTCATGGCTTAAGACAATCCCTGCATAACTAGGCAGAGCTTAGCATTTCGATGTAGCTTTGGTGTTCTAGCCAATGGCAATAGGAATTGTTCGGAAACAATTAAGGGGAGTAATTTCATGGTGTGTGGAAGTGATCTTGCCTAATTCAATCGGTCAAACAGGGGAAGTCACTCTACTATCAGCTCTCGTTGTCTATCGACTCGTGTGTTTGAGCAGACATACAGCACTTAGTAGACCGTGCGTCATTCTAAAAATAAAACGTCATTTATATTTTTACGTCACATTTTGCAAGTTTCATCAGCTTGTGGCCACTGGCCATCCTTAATAAATATAAAAAATTGTCTAAAAAAAGGTTTGCAAGTCGCTGACTCGCATCCTGCGGTTTCAAGCTTCGACACCATTGTTGCATTGTTGCTATGGTTTTTGACCGAGTAATGGAGGTAAACAGCTCTAATTTTTGCGAAGTGCTCTCCCCTACTTTTTTTCCGAAAATCGTCTATTGGTTTGGCTCAGCCAAGGCGAATTCATCGATGTAACTCAGTCATATTCAGTAGGAGGGGCAGCATAAAAGCTCGGCACACACTCGATTGTCTTTTCTTAGCTTTGACCTGTGGAAGTATTAAGGATGATGTTACAGATGACAAAATGTCAGACGACGAAATCTGTCGTAAAACTCTAGTGATCAGCGAGCTTTCTCAGCTCTGGGACAATACAATGCTGCGTGTTTAATTATGCAGGCGCAATTAATGTGTGGGTAAAAATGCTTCGTGCTCAATAACAACGCAAGGAGGAGAATGAATGCTTGGGAACAGAGACTGATAGAGAAAACAGAGCAACAGAACTTGACATAATTATGCTCTGTAATGTTCAGGAACGTTGCGGGGTATTAAGGGATAGCGGCATTTGCAATATTAAATTATTTAAATTCGGCGAAGTATTGCCGAAAAAACGCGAAATCGGCCAAATTTCAATCTTGAATATCTCAAAAACGGCTCGACCGAATGCATTCATATTTTCCGTATTCACTAGAAAGTTAATTTCTAACACTTCCGATATGTTTCAGAACCGGAAGTGCTCTGGCTGATAACCTGCCATATTTACAATATTAATCCGATTGGCGAGATTTGGGCAGAAATGTTGCCAACTTTCATCCTGGTTTCCTAACCCCCTCCCCACTCTGCCGTAAGCGAAGCCCCCTGGGTCCCCGAAATGGCATTGCCCCGTAACCCGGAACATATGCAGCTCCCTGGACCCCCGAAACACACACACCCCCCTGTTGTACTATATTGTGACTCAAAAAATGCAACCTTCAAAAATCATTAATATTATAATCAAGTTATCATTTTTTATTTTTCAGGTGTTTAAAAAACGATTCAGTGCATGGTAGGTTACAAGAATTTACTTTTACAAAATGCTTTGGGAAAGCTCCATAAAATAACAGTTTCCATAGTAACCCCTATTTTCAGAAAAAAACACCTTTTTAAGGTAAACAAATTATAAAAACAATTTCGCGATTTCAATGCTTTTGTTACCCACTCACGTTTTTTTTATATTCCTTTTCAATCCTATGTGGGCTGAGAAGTCAGGATGTAAAGCACAGTCCTGAAATTAAACGTCAAAGACCCACCAGGTCACGTGTCAAACTCACGGGTTTCAGGTGTTTTCCATCTTATAGCTGGTAAGAAATCTTGTTTTGACCAGGTTTGACTCCCATACAAATGTCCCCAAATTGAAAATGAAACATCATTTTAAAGAGCAGCAGCCTCAATTTGAAGTTGGAGATATTTGTATGTGGGTCGCAGCTACCCAGAAAAAAACAAGGGACTTAATCGCGGTGCGTCAGTGTATCTTTCAAGGCAAAAAGGACGAATTTTCGGGAAACAGACACTTCGCAAACAATTGACATTTTCCACGAAAGTGTGGGTGTCCCTCAAAAACATGTTTTTCTTCTTCTGAAAATGGGTCGCCATGAAAACTGTTCTCTTCTGGAGTTCTAATTTATAAGCATCTTCGACATGCCACATTTTGAAATGGAAAATCGTGGTAAATTATTAATCGTTTGTGAATGACAGTGAATCCCAAACTTGGAGGCATTTGCAATGGCTTTTACTAGTGCTGCAGCAAAGGGGATTATTTGCCCTTTGGAGACCTTCCCCAACACCAGCTGTCTAACATGTCTGTAGTCAGGAGAGTGGGGATTCTTTGGGCAAGACTTCTTTACTTTTAACATTATGCCCAGTCCTCCTGAATAGTAATTGGCCCCTTTGCTATCTCAGAAAAGAAATGATAAAAAAGGAAAGAAAGAAAAGGAAAAGAGGTAGAAATGTAGTCCCATGCTATAGCTTTAGCTTATTCTCCCACCAGAAACGGAGCACTTGGAACTACCCCACCCCCACTCTCTTCCATGACTGACTGATCCACCCCTGTACATGGTTGTATTTATATGTTCTTCTGATGGCTCTTTTCTGTGCGCACAATGTTGTCTTTCATTCATACATTTTTATTGTTGATTGTGGTTACAAATGCCAATGAGCAACTTAGGATGTGCATTTTACTGCCATGGGGTAGTCAAACCAGTAGAGGCTTAGCGAGCGATATTCTTAGTTGGGCATAGTGAGATAGAGAGAGAGAGTGGGAGGGAGGGACTCCTCTCCCTCTCTCTCTCTCTAGGGACTCCTCTCCCTCTCTCTCTCTCTCTCTTTTTATCCCCAGCTAAGAATGTAGAAAGGATTAGCCCCACTCGAGCACTATGCCACCTGGCGGTCAAATTGGCGAGCTAGGTTAACCACTGTAACGTGTTTTGTAGCATTTACTAAGAGGCGTAACTTAACAAATCCATCCTCCTTGACCGTGCGCACTCCCCCCACCTCCCCCGTTTGCTGGCAATCCTGCCCCCCTCCCCCCTTGCTTCACATGTTCGTACGCCAGTGAGACATCGTCATAATCGTATCGTAATGGGGTCAAATCGTATGCAGTGTGGCTGGGCCTTTAAAGCGATGTTACAGAGACAAGAAGAACCGACACAGTCGTTTCTGTTTCAAGACTCCGCAAGCCCCCCCATCCCCCCCCCCCCCCCCCCCCCACCCCCACCCCCTACATGTACTGTATCCATCAGTGCGCAACGTCCCCGAAGAATACATCCGGGCACTCAGCGTACATATGCAAATGGGAATTATGCAAATGCAGCAGTGTTAGCTTTGGATTTCCGGGGAATAGAAAGGAAACGAACAGTGCCGGTGTAGCAGGCAAGAAAGACTTCCAGGCAAAAAACACTCCCAGTGGTGTTTTCCTAGGCAAAATGCACTCCCTGTGGATTATTTTCCTAGGAAAGAAACACTCCTCTTAGGTAAACAACACTCCCGTCACGCAGGAAAATAATACTTCAGGAAAAACACATTCCCCTTTGTTTAAAAAAAACATCTTACGGAATTTGATATGACAATAGCCATTTTCCCTTTTCCCCCCTTAAATCACGATTTTACAGTTATTTGGAGAGAACAATTCAACGCGGTTTGAATTAATACCACTGAGTAGAATTCAATGTGTTTCAGTTGCTCTCAAATAAGCTTTCTTATTAGGCTATTTCACACTGGGCCGCCCAAAGGACAGCAACGCACTTTATGCCAAAGAAAATCTTCTGCATATTCAGAAGTTTTTAGAAGACGGATTTTACCCCAACTGGTGTCGGAAGAATCGCGGCACAAAAGCGAATTGGCGACGGATGTGTGAAAAAGACCTACTGCATGATGGATACTTACATAAGAAAACGAAAAGAAATGGTGCAGGTAGGTTCTATTTGTCTGTCTGTCTGTTTGACTGTCTGTCTGTCGGCCTGTCTCTCTCTCTCTCTCTCTCTCTCTCTCTCTCTCTCTCTCTCTCTCTCTCTCTCTCTCTCTCTCTCTCTCTCTCTCTCTCTCCCCCTCTCTCTCTCTCTCGCTCCTCTCTCTCTCGCTCCCCCCTCTTCCCCCCTCTTCCCCCCTCTCTCCCCCTCTCTCTCGCTCCTCTCTCTCTCTCTCTCTCTCGCTCCCCCCCTCTCTCTCGCTCACAATAGAAACACTGATGAAAAAATCTATTTGGTAAATATGTGTGCCCATTTTGAAAGATGTATTTCATGCTCGACAAAATCAAAAACACAGCCATGAAAGAAAAAACGATCAGGGGAAAAAAAGTCAGATGACAATCAGAAGACGAACATGACATAAACAATATTCTGAAAAAGAATATGAATATGACTAAAATATGCCTTTTAATTTAACATTTATTGTTTTAAGATCTTCCATTTAATTTGAGAGAGAGACAGAAAGAGAGGAATGAGGGTTGTGCAAAATTATGGTATCAGCGCCATCATTTCATACTCATTTTTTGTTACTATTTTTAACACCGAATAAAAGTGTCTTTTC
>CM065693.1:54351728-54356728 GCA_017654935.2 Phymorhynchus buccinoides
TCATTCTCATCATTATCATCATTTTGTGGTGTGTGAGTGATTGGTGATGGTTGTCGTGTGTTCGTGATTATTACTATTACTATTATTTTGTTATCGCCAAAAGTGTTCTGAGCGTCTCTTTCTCCTATCAGAAATCATATGACTATTCAATGGGGAAATCCATTAAATTAAATCATAATACTATGTGACAGTCACACGGTCTCCGTGTGTGTGTGTCTCTTTGTGTGTCTCTCAGTCTCTCTCTCTCTCTCTCTCTCTCTCTCTCTCTCTCTCTCTCTCTCTCTCTCTCTCTCTCTCTCTCTCTCTCTCTCTCTCTCTTTCAGGGCTGGGTAAAAAAAAAGTATTTATACTTATCTCATTTACAATGTATAAATAAAATTCCTCTCTCTCTCTCTCTCTCTCTCTCTCTCTCTCTCTCTCTCTCTCTCTCTCTCTCTCTCTCTCTCTCTCTCTCTCTCTCTCTCTCTCTCTCTCTCTCTCTCTCTCTCTCTCTCTCCATTGTCTGGTTGCAGCAAGGTGTAGGAGATACAAAAATGTTTTTAAGCATTTTCAAACAAAGACTTATTGATATGTTTATACAAGAATGGTCGGGAACTATCAGAGACCGTGACCGATATGATAATTATAGAACACTTAAGACCGTCTTTGAAAGAGAAACATATATTTTAAACATGGATTCATTTTGTTTACGAGTAGCCGTTGCACAGGTAAGATTAAATGCCCTTCCGCTGAATAATAATGTCCATCGATATTCCACTTCTGATCAGGCTAAATCTTGTCCATTTTGTAAAAACCAAACAGAAAATGAATATTATCTCTTATTTGAATGTTCTACTTATAAGGATTTAAGAACTAAATTTCTCAAGGAATCAGCTAATGTTTCCATCTGTACATTGCTCAAAACAACAAATTCAGACCATAGACATAATTTGTCCAGATTTATATTTCATGCGATAAATAGAAGGAAAAGACTAATATTAAGTTAGAGTCGTTGTCATTACACTGGGTTGTTTTAAGCGACTGAATGTAATTGACTGAAGAGGGTAACTAAGTTGCATAACTGTTGGATTAACTGTTGTAATATAATTGCTATTATATATAATTATTATAGTAACTGCAAGAACGAATGTGCATTCTGTTGTAATGTCTACTACTGATGATAATTTTGAATGATTTATTTTTTCACCCCTTGTCTGCCCTCCCAAATATTGTATTGTGGCCCAAGGCCAATGTACAATTAAACTTTCCGAGTTCTCTCTCTCTCTCTCTCTCTCTCTCTCTCTCTCTCTCTCTCTCTCTCTCTCTCTCTCTCTCTCTCTCTCTCTCTCTCTCTCTCTCTCTCTCTCTCTCTCTCTCTCTCTCTCTCTCTCCTCTCTCTCTCTCTCTCTCTCTCTCTCTCACTCTCTCTCTCTCTCTCTCTGTGCGTGCGTGCGTCCGTCCATCCGTCCGTTTGTGCGCGAGTTCTTGAAAACCATCCACTCTGTTTCAATAAATGTAGGTACACACGATCCAGTGTGTATTAGCTATCGGCCAATTGTTGTAGTTTCGTTCCAAGGTCAAGGTCACGGTAGTTACGGGGTTCGAACCTCAAAACACCTCATCGTCAATATGTGGCCAAGTTTTCGACTTATTTCAATGCAGTTTGTTGTTTTTTCAGAACGTTTTCCCACGAAAATGCTACGATATCATCAGATTGACATTGTCCGTCCGTCCATGGATCCGTCGGTGCGTGCGTGTCAATTATATGAGAGAGTTCGAACCCCAAGTCTCTATCTTGTGAACCACGGGACGGGAATCGCTTCAATTTTGGTGTGGTGGTGTTTCACTGCTCACAAATCATTTCTTATTATACAAACTGTTACCATGGTGACCTTGACCTTGACGTTTGACCTTGAAAACATGAATGTTTTCTTGTTGTTGTTGCAGTTGCTGCTGCTTTTGTTGTTGGTCAAAGAGCGTTGTGACATGCTGCGTAAATTAATAATTTAAAAAATAATAATCTTTAAAAAAATATATATATATTATAGCGCATGCAATGACAACAGTTTGTTTTCAATAGGAATTGTTCGGAAATAATTAAGGGGAGTCATTTCATGGTGTGTGGGAGTGATCTCGCCTAATTCAATCGGTCAAACAGGGGAAGTTACTCTACCTTCAGGTAGATCCCCAGCCCTCGTTTCGTGTGTTTGAGGAGACACACAGCATGTAGAACGCAGTGCCTCATTCTAAATTTGATGTCATTTATATTTATTACGTCTCAGTTTGCAAGTTCTATCACTTTGTAGCAACTGGCCGCCCCTTATTTTTCCCAAAATAAATGTTTGCAAGTCGCTGACTGGCATCCTGCGGTTTCAAACTACGACGCCATCGTTGCATTTTTGCTATGGCATTTGACCGAGTAATGGAGGAAAAACTTACGAAATGCTCTCCCCTAGTTTTTTTTATTACGAAAATCTATGGTATTTGACCGAGTAATGGAGGTAAGCAACTCTATTTTTTACGAAATGCTCTCCCCTTTTTTTTTTTTTTCCGAAAATCGATGGTATTTGACCGAGTAATGGAGGTAAGCAACTCTATTTTTTACGAAATGCTCTCCCCTAGTTTTTTTTATTACGAAAATCTATGGTATTTGACCGAGTAATGGAGGTAAGCAACTCTAATTTTTGCGAAATACTCTCCCCTAGTTTTTTTTCTTCCGAAAATCAATGGTATTTGACCGAGTAATGGAGGTAAACAACTCTATTTTTTACGAAATGCTCTCCCCTAGTTTTTTTCTTCCGAAAATGGATGGTATTTGACCGAGTAATGGAGGTAAACAACTCTAATTTTTACGAATTGCTCTCCCCGAGTAATGGAGGTAAACAACTCTAATTTTTACGAAATGCTCTCCCCGAGTAATGGAGGTAAACAACTCTAGTTTTTACGAAATGCTCTCCCCTAGTGTTTGTCTTCCTAAAATCGTCAATTAACCCCCCCCCCCCCACCACCACACACAGCGATTGTTGCCTTTATCCCAGCGATGACCAACGACAGGCTGATGGTGCGGATACTGCATTCCACCTCTTTCTCTCTTTTCCAGTCAGTGGATCATCTTAATTCACGTCCTTTCATACCCCCTTCCCACAAACACAGCCCACTATCTCCCTCCCTCTCTCTGTCTGTATACCTTTCTCTGTTTTTCTGTCTGTCTGCTGTCTCTCTCTCTCTCTCTCTCTCTCTCTCTCTCTCTCTCTCTCTCTCTCGTCTCTCTCGTCTCTCTCATCCTCTTCTGTCTCTCTCTCTCTCTCTCTCTCTCCCTCTCTCGCAACCCTGTAATCTCTCTCTCTCCTCTCTGTCTCTCTCTCTCTCTCTCTCTCTCTCTCTCTCTCTCTCTCTCTCTCTCTCTCTCTCTCTCTCTCTCTCTCTCTCTCTCTCTCTCTCTCTCTCTCTTTCTCTCTTCTCTGCTCTTTTCTATTCGGTCCAACCCAACGGAAGAAATTAAGAAATTAATCTCTGCGAGGAAAGAAAATTAAAGCAACAGCAACACAATTGATGAGCCGACCAACACTGCCAATGAAGGCGTGGAAAGTAGAAATAAAACAAGGTGGCAAGCAAATCAACATTTTACCAGTAGACCACAGACAAAGAGAAAAAAAATACAAAGATCCTCATTGTTGTGTCTTGTATGTGCCGAACTTGGGGCACTTTCTTCTTCATCTTCTTCTTCTTCTTCTTCTTCTTCTTCTTCTTCTTCTTCTTCTTCTTCGTTTTTCATCTTCTTTTTCTTCTTCTTTCTTTTTGCCTAAATCTTTCCCATTAAAAAGTTCAATCAATCAATCTTCTTCTTCGTCGTCGTCTTCTTCTTCTTCTGCGTTCGCTCAGACAGTTTCCTGTCATATGAGCGTAGATACGTCATGCTGCCGTTATGCGCCTAACTAAGAAATAGGCTATAGAAAAAAGTGAGATAGAAAGATAGCAGATAACAGTAAGCAAAGGGAAAAGGCAGAGTCAAAGAGAATGACAGAATTAGAGGAAGTTACAAGCACAGAACTTCCAGAAGGTGGAGGAACTATTTGTACAAAAGATCCCCCGGTATCCCCCCGGGGGAAATGTGGTTACAAAAAGGGCATGTTTTAACATTGTCTTTGTATCTGATAAGAGACAGACAGACAGAGAGAGACAGAGACATAGAGATACAGAAACAAACAGATAGATATGAGCAAATCAGTTTATTCCATTGCAGTCGTGAGGAACGCAGAGACAGACATGGCCGAAGGCAGGAAACCGCTTCGTGCTCTGTTTTTTGGGGGGAAGGGTTCGTTAAAAGAACGGGAAATGAGCGTGTGGGAGGATAAATTGGATAGAAAATTGTCCGAGCGTTAGATTTGCCAAACTGAGGAATAAAAAGAAAAAGGAACAAAGACCAACGACCTCGAAGAGTATCTTCATTAATATGATGATGACCGAATTGAGACAAATAGTGTTTACGAAAGTGTTAACAACAATGGTTTTCGTCGAATGTATTGGAATAATCTATAAACAAGATTTGTTAAATTTAGGGAGAAAAGGAAAGACAGAAAAAACTCGAAGAATATTATTAATAATATGATGACCGAATTGAAGCAAATAGTGTTTACGAAAGTGTTAATAGCAATGGTTTTCATCGAATGTATTGCATTCCGTTGAAATTGTTTTATTTAAACAAGATTTGTTGTTGTTGTTGTTGATGTACCCTGGCTAGAAGACTCCAGGGATCATCCCAACAACCGAAGCACTTGAACACTATGGTACAAATGCATTAGCTAAAGGTGAGAACATTACGTGCGTGATTTTGATTACCCCGCGACAAGTGGGCAGCCATACTCCGTCTTCGGGAGGGGAAAACAGGATTTGTTAAACATAAAAACATTTGGGCAAGTTTGTACTTTTGTCACCTCCTTCATGTTTACGACCCTCAATCTCAAAGTCTGCTTCTTTCGGTTTTGTGAAAATAATGCTAGGCTGTTCGCAACCCTTTCCCT
>CM065693.1:54361728-54366728 GCA_017654935.2 Phymorhynchus buccinoides
CAGACACTCACCCTACTAACTTTAAATGCTCATAACTCTGGAACGGAAAACGATACAAGAATGGTTCTTGTATCATTAGGAAGAGAATTGTCTGCAGTTTTCAACTGTATTATTTTCTCAGAATAGTTTGACACTTAATGGCCCTTTAATGGTGCTTAGTCACAAATAACCAAGCCCTGTAGTAGTAGTAGTAGTAGTAGTAGTAGTAGTAGTAGTAGTAGTAGTAGTAGTAGTAGTAGTAGGTACTTTATAGTCACAGAGGCGTCTCTGTGAAATTCGGGTTGCTCCCACCAGTAGAGTGCGTCGCAGCGAGAGGCGCGCCACCTAATGTTTTGTTTTGCTTGTGATTTTTGTGTGACTGATGAGGAAGGAAAGGGAGGGAGGGGGTTGCATTTTGACCAAATGACAACTTTTTTGTTGCCACTGGGATTAACGTGTGCTAAGTGTATGGGCACACAGGACCTCGTTTTATCGTCTCATCTGAAAGATTCCACGTTCAGACCGTAAGATCTAGTGCAAAGTGAGAGGAAAAATCCCCTGTACCCAGGTTCGAACTCGGGTTTACTTGACACGAGGCGAACGCGATACCTCTGTGCCACTCTACTCCAGTGTCATGAGTGCCAGTTAGACAGTCAACACGTGGAATAGTTTGTAAGTTAGTCAACTCCCCCAAACGATTGGCTGTTTAGCCTAATTAACATACTAATCCCCGTTTTGAGTGTCTAAGACGCACTCCTGACTACAAGGCCAAGTCGTGAATAAATCTGTTAATTAATCAAGTCTTCATACGTGATGTCTCTTCGTATTGCAAGGTTCAACGCTGCAGACATACGGCTTCTTTAGAGACCCTCCACGTCACGTGTCACATTCCCTCTTAAGCGCTTAGAGCTTAAAGGTGAAGCGCTGTATGCATTTTCTTAAATAAATAAATTATGCTTGGAAGATGGCTTAAGATTTCTTACCAGCTATAAGAGGGAAAACAGTTGAAAACCATGATTTTAACATGTGACGTGCTGGGTCTTTAAGCACTGAAGTGGTTTCCTTTTTGTTGGGGCAGTGGGTGGATGCCTCGTGCCTCCATACGACCCCTCCCCCTCCACGAGTCTCTCCCCGTGGGGATACCGTGGGGGGTGTCTTTCGTACAAATAGTTCCCCCCCACCTTCTGGAAGTTATGTGCTTGTAACTTCCTTCAATCTGCCACTCTCTTTGACTCTGCCTTTTCCCATTTGCTTTCCGTCATCTACTATTTTTCTGTCAGTTGTCTGTAAATGTTATTATCTTGTGCCCTTGTCCGGAAGAGAAATTCAATGAGTAATAATAACACAATAGCAGTAATAAGAAAGGCCATAGTGAGATGTACAATAAGTGCAGAACAAAGTGCGTCCGCAGACATTCTCATTCACTAGCTGTCATGCCAGAGACGGAATAATTCAGTAGCACATCTCTGCACAGACATTCACCATTTGCCTTGACAAGATTGTGTTGACATGAGGCTTTCTTGGGGGGGGGGGGGGGGGGGGGGGGGGGGTGGTGGGGGGGGGGGGGGGGGGGGGGGGGGGGGGGGGGGGGGGGGGGGGGGGGGGGGCGATGCGTCCCTGTCTCTGTGTGTCACTCTCATTGTGCCCCCGTCTTGTCTAAATCCTTTTCGCAATTTGATAAATATTTGCTGTAATGTAATTATATGCTAATATGCATGATGGTGTTTTCTTTCTTGAAGGTTATCAGTTGTATAAAACTTTCAAAAATCATCCCAAATGAGGTCTTATAAGGGAGGGGTCTTATAGGGGAGGTAATTTTAATACTTGCAAATAAGGTCAATGTCTTAGAGAAGTAGGTCTTATGTGGGAGGGAGTCTTATAATGGGAGGTCTTTAAGGGAGGTTCCACTGTATTATATATTGTTTGTCATTGTTATTGTTTGTCGTCATCCTTACTTTTGTAAGTAGCCTCATTTAGTAACAGTATTGCATTGTTTTGTTTTTTATGGTTTACTTTGAAGTTTGAGGTTTTGAAGACAGGATGAATCGCCTCATTATCATCGTCTGGTGTGCGGATGTTTGCATGATCTCTTCCGCTTCGCTCCTTTCTATCGTCCCCTCCACTGTTTTCCTTCGTCCCTCTCCAAAGACCGAAGATTAGAACCCACAACTCCCTCATGCAGTGACCCCAAGTATCAACACTGCAGCACAGAGATGGGGACGCATAGAGACGAAATTGGGGACACAGAGACAAAACTGGTGACACATAGAGACGAAATTGGGGACACATAGAGACGAAATTGGGGACACATAGAGACGAAATTGGGGACACATAGAGACGAAATTGGGGACACATAGAGACGAAATTGGGGACACATAGAGACAAAATTGGGGACACATAGAGACAAAAACTGGTGACACATAGAGACGAGGACATGTAGAGACGAGGACACATAGAGACGGGGACACATAGAGACGAAATTGATGACATATAGAGACGAAATTGATGACATATAGAGACGTGAACACATAGAGACGAAATTGGTGACATATAGAGACGGGGACACATATAGACGAAATTGGTGACTCATAGAGACAGGGACTCATAGAGACTGGGACACATTGACACGAAGACATATACAGACGGGGACACATAGAGACGAAATTGGTGACACATAGAGACGAGGACATATAGAGACAGGAACACATAGAGACACAATTGGTGACACATAGAGACAAAGCTGGTGACACATAGAGACACAATTGGTGACACATAGAGACGAGGACATTTTGAGACGAGGACATATAGAGACGGTGACATATGGAGACGGGGACACATAGAGACACAATTGGTGACACATAGAGACGAGGGCATATAGAGACGAGGACTCATAGAGACGGGGACACATAGAGACGAAATTGGTGACATACAGAGACGGGGACACATAGAGACGACATTGGTGACATACAGAGACGGGGACACATAGAGACGAAATTGGTAACACATGGAGACGGGGACTCATAGAGACTGGGACACATTGACACGAAGACATATACAGACGGGGACACATAGACGAGGATATAAAATTATAGAGACGGGGACACATAGACGAAATTGGTGACACATAGAGACGGGGCCACGTAGAAACGGGGGTCCCTCGGTACATATGCTTGGGAGCTGACAACAATAAGGACTGATATAACTATTTCCAGAAGATACCATCATTTTCGCTGAATAAAAGCCAGAAAAGGGGCATCAGCTCTCCTCATTCCTTTGGGCGATAGTACCTTCTGACTTTCACCAGAGCAGAATGATAGTACCTTCTGACTTTCACCAGAGCAGAATGATAGTACCTTCTGACTTTCACCAGAGAAGAATGATAGTACCTTCTGGGTTTCACCAGAGAAGAATGATAGTACCTTCTGGGTTTCACCAGAGAAGAATGATAGTACCTTCTGGCTTTCATCAGAGAAGAATGACAGTACCTTCTGACTTTCACCAGAGAAGAATGATAGTACCTTCTGACTTTCACCAGAGAAGAATGACAGTACCTTCTGACTTTCACCAGAGAAGAATGATAGTACCTTCTGGGTTTCACCAGAGAAGAATGATAGTACCTTCTGGGTTTCACCAGAGAAGAATGATAGTACCTTCTAACTTTTACCCGAGAAGAATGATAGTACCTTCTGGCTTTCACCAGAGAAGAATGATAGTACCTTCTGACTTTCACCAGATAAAGAATGATAGTACCTTCTGGCTTTCACCATAGAATGATAGTACCTTCAGGTTTTCACCATAGAATGATAGTACCTTCTGGCTTTCACCATAGAATGATAGTACCTTCTGGCTTTTACCAGAATGGAATGATAGTACCTTATGGCTTTCACCAGAGAAGAATGATAGTACCTTCAGGCTTTCACCAGAGAAGAATGATAGTACCTTCAGGCTTTGACCCGAGAAGAATGATAGTACCTTCTGGCTTTCACCAGAGCAGAATGATAGTACCTTCAGGCGGTGCGAAACTTCGATATGATTGCATTCATTGTGGCCCGTACCGTGGACAAGAGAGAGAAAGATGCAGATAAAGAGTGACGGCTAGTACTTTACCAGTCCATTAAGTCAGGGGGGAAACGTGAGGCTGATGTCTGTGGACATTTCCACACACCCCCTACCACCACCACCTCACAGCTGTTCCGTCCCACACATAATCAAGTTATTTAGTTAAAAGACTCAATCTAGAAATCTTTGACAAAAACTGCACCAAGCTTTTGTTTGCAAAAATATTTTGCCAGTATGTTCTTCATTGTATTTTTAATATATTTCTTCCATCAAATTTATTGTAAAAACTAATTTTGTTGAGCAGTATCATGCAACATGTTTAGTAGAAAATGTTCTCGAACAATACACTTAGTATCGCAAACTAGCATATCCACTGAGTATAAGTAATTTACTCTTGACTGTTGTTGCTTATGGTAAACTAAAGTTGGCTTGAAAAAAATTATGAAAATATAGATGAACTAAATGTTCCACCCGAAACAGCTGTGCCCTCCCCCCCATTCATATGTCCTATCAGGAGAGAAAACCGGGCAACAAAAACGACAAGTCATGGAAATGTACTTTGTATCTGAAATATATATAATTTGTTGCTAAATCGGGACTTTCCTGGTATTGCAGTAGCCTACCTCCAGGATCGTCCCATCATGTATGCATTTAAAAAAAATGTCCAACGTATTACGACTGTTCCAGGTCAGAGGACGTTAAACGGAATTTTCATGTGCTTCCAGTTTGGGGTGTGTTTTTTATGGGGGTGGGGGGTGGCGGTAATGTACTCCCTGTCTTTGTTTCTTTGTGATTGTGTTGTCGTTGACGTGTGTTGCTTTAGGGGGGTAGCGATTTCATTAATACGGGAGAGATAGAGAGAAAAACACTCAAACACTGAAACGTTTTATGTTAAAGATACACTGACGCACCACGATTAAGTCCCTTGCTTTTTTCTGGGTAGCTGTGACCCACATACAAAT
>CM065693.1:54369228-54374228 GCA_017654935.2 Phymorhynchus buccinoides
CTTTTTGTTCTTCTTCTCCTTCTTCTTCTCCTTCTTCTTCTTCTCCTTATTCTTCTTCTTCTTCTTCTCCTTCTTCTTCTCCTTCTTCTTCATCTTCTTCTTCTTCTTCTTCTTCTTCTTCTTCTTCTTCTTCTTCTTTCTCATGTTCTTTTTTTCTCCCCCTCTCCTCGTCATCTTTTACTTCTTCTTCTTGTTCTCCTCCTCCTCGTCGTCTTCCTCCTCTTCTTCTTCGTCTTCCTCTTGCCCCCCCCCCCTCCTCCTCTTCGTCTTCCTCCTCCTCCTTCTCCTCTTCTTCTTCTACTTCTTTCTATTATTATTCTTTTTCTCCTTAGAGAGAGAGAGAAGAGAGAGTGAGCGAGCGAGAGAGAGAGAGAGAGAGAGAGAGAGAGAGAGAGAGTGAGTGAGCGAGCGAGAGAGAGAGAGAGAGAAAGGGAGCGAGAGAGGAGAGAGAGAGAGAGAGAGAAGAGAGAGTGAGCGAGCGAGAGAGAGAAAGAAAGGGAGCGAGAGAGGAGACAGAGAGAGAGAGAGAGAGAGAGAGAGTCAGAGACACGGAGACCGACATGACAGAGATAGAAACAGAGACCTCGCAGGAGGCGATTAAGCTAATAATGAAGGCAATGATTGTATCGGGCAGTTAACGGGACAGAAGAATTTGATGAAAGATGACCCCCCCCCCCCCCCCCCCTGGTCTTCCGCCTCGGTTCCCCCTCTCTCTCTCTCTCTCTGTCTCTCTCTCTCTCTCTCTCTCTCTCTCTCTCTCTCTCTCTCTCTCTCTCTCTCTCTCTCTCTGTCTCTCTCTATGTCTCTCTCTCTCTCTCTCTCTCTCTCTCTCTCTCTCTCTCTCTCTCTCTCTCTCTCTCTCTCTCTCTCGCTCTCTCTTTTACAGTTCATTTAGGTCAATTCTGTCAGTGAGTTTTCACGTAGTTAATGTACAACACATTATTGCACGCAATGCTCTGACGAGCCTCAGACTAGGCATTTCTCCATTAAGGCCACATCGTCTGCGACATGCTCAAAATGTTTCTGCTACACATCTGAATTGTCCATTTTGTTCTGTTGTTAAAAGTGAAATACATTTTTGTGTTTGTATGCTCTAAATATAAAGAAGACCTTAAAGAAAGATATATTCCAGCAAAGTTTTATAGATACTCATCAAGTTTTAGATTATCTCTTCTCTTTGCAAATGAGAACAGTATAATCGTCAATAATTTTGCCACTTATGTCCATAAATTCTTGCAGTTAAGACGGTTATCGTTAATGACGTATTTAGTTATTGTTGATCTGAGTTCTTTCGTTATTCATGTCTTTGTGTATTATGTCATTTTTTATTTATGACAACTACAATTGTTTCTGTCATTTTTTGTATCTCACCTCCAGTGATATGGGCCAAAGGCCTAATCATTAAACAATTTGTTCATTGTTCTCTCTCTCTCTCTCTCTCTCTCTCTGTATCTCTGTCTCTCTCTCTCTCTCTCTCTGTATCTCTCTCTCTCTCCCTCTCCTCTCTCTCTCTCTCTCTCTCTCTCTCTCTCTCTCTCTCTCTCTCTCTCTCTCTCTCTCTCTCTCTCTCTCTCTCTCTCTCTCTCTCTCTCTCTCTCTCTCTCTCTCTCTTCGATTCTGTGCTAACGTTGGAAGATGGAATAATTATCTACTTTGCTTATCTCCATGGTTATCTCCTTCCATGACAGCGCGTTATGCCGCTGAAATCCCGGGGATACTAATTGGGGGGTGGGGTGGGGGGGCATTGACCCTGGGGTATTGACCCTTCCGGAAGATAAGCATCTCGGAGACGACTGGACTGGACTGGACATGACAGGCGGAAAGGGAAAGAGAAGACATAACTTGTAAATGTTGTAACGTGGTGAGGATGAACTTCATTTCCTGGATGAATGCACACTGTATGCTGAATAGACGATTTTCAGAGAGAAAACAAACTAGGGGAGAGCACTTCGTGAAAATTACAGTTGCTTACCTCCATTACTCGGTCAAATAGCATAGCAACAATGCAACAATGGCGTCGAAGCTTGAAACCGCAGGATGCAAGTCAGCGACTTGCAAACATTTTTTTAAAAGAAAAACATTAGGGGTGGCCAGTGGCCACAAACTGATAAAACTTGCCAAATGTGACACACAAAATATAAATGGCATTTTTTTGTTTTTGAATGACGCACGGTGTTCTAAGTTGCTGTATGCCTGCTCAAGCACACGAGTCAATAGGCTACGAGAGCTGATGGTAGAGTGACTTCCCCTGCTTGACCGATTGAATTAGGCAAGATCACTCCCACACACCATGAAATTACTCCCCTTAATTATTTCCGAACAATTCCTATTACGGTATGCTCTTATTAACTGTGTTAACAGACAGTTGCATTCTTCATTGTCCAATCAACTGAAAATGTTCAGTTTCACTCTCCAAGTTTCGTACTAAAATCAAATTGTTTTCAACCTGAAATAAAATAGCAATCCACTGCATGGATGTTTTGCTTGTCCGCAGTAAATGATTACACGAGTGTAATATGTTTTACTATTGTTGGTATATTCTAGTCAGAGAGACTTATCTCTGTGAATTTCGGGCTGCTCTCCCCCGGAGAGCGCGTCGCCGCAAGTGCAGCGCCTACCCAATTTTGTTTGGGGGGTGTGTGGGGGGCACAGGGTGAGGAGGGGGGGGGGCACACTTGCAAAACCTAGCTATGAATTTGGCCATACCAGGCAGCGGGATTTCTCCCTGCTCTTACCGACTTTCAACTGCCGTGGGATTTTCATGTGCGTAAAGCGCACGGGTCAGACTAGCTTTTAGTCCCCATCCGAAGGACTGGACGTTCAGTTCGATTTTCCTGTCAAACTAGAAAGAAAGGGCGAGGAGGCCGGGATTCGAACCCGGGTCACTCACGCTGCAGCCACGCATTACATTTGGCAGGCGAACGTCTTGGCCACTCTGCCACCTTTCTCCCTGCTTTACTTGCCACATTTATGTTGTCACCAACTTTATCCTGTGCTTATTGTTAGTCCCCGAGCCGAAGGTTCGGGGAACTATTGTTTCTGTCTGATCCGGCGTGCCTCCGTCCGTCCGTCCGTCCGTCCGGCTATTCGTCCGTTTTTCTCAAAAAGTGACTATTCAGTCTATCATCATCAAATTTGGTGTACTAGTTTACCAAGATGCAAGCTATCCACTGATGTATTTAGTTTTACATTAAGGTCAAGGTCGCGCCACTTACGGGGTTCAAACCCCCAAACACATAATCGCTAATATCTCGCGAAGTTTTGCATCTATTTTAATGCAGTTTTTTTCACATTTCTTGATGAATGGTCTATATATAACACAGTTGTCATGAATTTTTATGTGCGCATGATCGCGCGCGCTCAAATCGCGGGTCCGAACCCTAAGGCTATATATCAAAAACTATTCGGTTTCGTGCTGTTTTCATGCGTTTTTATGTAGTTACGTGCTGTTTTTGATGCGTTTTTATGTATGTGTACAGCCGACACATTCCGATTTCGGAGTAGCTCAGCGATGCTGCGAGGGGACTCTGCAGCCGCTCGGTGTTGCACTTGTTTTATTTTCTTTCCGTGGTGTGTGTTTACCACATCTGTGTCAATAATTATTTTGATGGTTTTTACGACAAATAACGAGTTTGAGTTTGAGTTTTTCAGGCGGAAAGAGAAGGGAGGGGGGGGGGGGGGGGGCGTTGTTAGGAAGGAGAGAGATATAAAAATGGGGTCGATTGTTTGTGTGTATATTATATATGATTCTGATCGCTTCTCGGCCTTTTGGCTAAGACAGTGATTCAGGAACATACATTTTTGTTTATACCCTGGTTGGTTTGTTCAGCCCGTCGTACATGGCGAAAGCCGATACGCGACGTTAAACTGAACTTCCATCCTTGTTTATCTGCTTAGCCCAAAAAAAGTCTGGACTTTCCTGCTACATTGGAACCTCCCTTATAAGACCTCCCATTATATGACTCCCTCCCACATAAGACCTACTTCTCTGAGACATTGCCCTTCTTTGTAAGTATTAAAATTACCTCCATTATAAGACCCCTCCCTTATAATACCTCATTTTTGATGATTTTTGAAGGTCTTATAAGGGAGGTGCCACTGTATTGCAGTACCTCCAGGATCGTCCCACTGTCTTTATAGTTACTAATGTCCCACGTGTACCTGTTCCTGGTCGGAGGACGTAAAACGGACTTTCATTCATACCTGCTTCGCGGATTATCGTTAACGGAAATGGACCCAAGCAGTGTCGTAAAACAAGCAACAACAAAAATAGAACAATAACCAAAACGTTAATTCCATTGATTGTTATGAAAATTTGATGTTTCGTGTGTGACGAGCATTGTCAATCGAGAAGAGCGAGAATAAAAAATGCCATTGCCATATGTGACACAGCTCAACGAAAGGGACATTAAGTGTCAAAATGACCATTCTGAGAAAATGGCACAGTTGGAAACTTCAGGCAATTCTCTTTCTAATGATATACAAATCATTCTTGTATCCTTTTTTATTGCAGAGTTATGAGGGTTTAAACTTGGTACGGTGACTGTCGGCCATTTTGATAAATTACAGCCTAAAGTCTAGCCTACTCTATGAAAATGCATCAACCTACTAATTTTAAAGCACTTTTTGGAATATTTAGAGATCATATTAAAGATTATCCTTTATTGTGGGTATGAACGATAAAATGTTAGAGAGCACGAAAATACCCATAACTGAATTTGTTTTATTTTTTTAATGATATTTTTGACTTTGCAAGCCTGTTGTCAGAAACTAGCCCAGCGACTTAATGTCCCTTTCGTGGTGCTGGGTCACATATATGAAAGACTCGCCTTGGCTTTAGGGCTGTGTCAGACATTATGGACATAAGCTAGAACACCAAGGCTACGTCAAAATGTTATGTTCTGTGTAGTTATGCGGGGGTTGTCTTTAGCCATGACAAGCTCCTAGCATAACATCATCAGTCCAAACTCCTCCCAAGTCGGAGTGTGGCTGCCCACGTG
>CM065693.1:54379228-54386728 GCA_017654935.2 Phymorhynchus buccinoides
TCATTTCATCCATCAATTCAATTCAATCATTTATTGTCTTCACAAAAAGCAAAGAAATTCGCTGCCTGGCATGCACATTTTATAAATAATAACACTCTCTCTCTCTCTCTCTCTCTCTCTCTCTCTCTCTCTCTCTCTCTCTCTCTCTCTCTCTCTCTCTCTCTCTCTCTCTCTCTCTCTCTCTCTCTCTCTCTCTCTCTCTCTCTCTCTCTCTCTCTCTCTCTCTTTCTGAACAAGCAATCGTTCTGTTGATTGACTTCAAAAATAAGCCTACTGCAGTTTTTGTTTTGTTTTTAAACGTAAGGTAAACATCTTTTGCTTTGCGATGTTTATTGGTTTGATATGGTTTGGGTTCTATTTGTTTGGTGTTTTCTTGTTGTTGTTGTTGTTGTTGTTTAGTTGGAGAAGGGTGGGTGGGTGGGTGTATGTGACAGCGCAAATTGTAACAACTGCGCAGAATGCAACAATTGTTACATTTTGCGCAGTTGTTACAATTAGCGCTGTCACATGTGTAGGCCTGTCGTTTCTTTTATTCGAGTGTTTCTTTTCTAACAAATCGTTCAATCTCAACACGCCCTCCTCGGGAAACAAAATCGTTGCTGTGGAAATGTAGGCGTATTGTTATTGCCTCCATTTTAATTCCTGGAAGAAGAAAAACAACAACGTTCTTTCAGTTTAAATTAAGAAAAGCAGTGGGATGATCACAATGGCCGTTAAACGGACCATTTGTTTTATTTTATTGAAGTATCGTCTGCTGAAAAGAAGCGGAAGTCATCAAGATGCTCCGCTCATTCATTTCCGGTGAGGATTGGCAGAATGGTTACGTCACTGGTGGCTTCAGGGGGCAGACGATTATGGCTTTGATTTTAACCCTTTCACCGCCAGCCATATTTCAGCCGAAATGTCCATTACATTTACCTGAGTAGAGAACAAAATCCATCTGCAGTATTGAGGATTGTTCTGTGACATATATAAAATAAGGTCTATCCTTACTTCCCCAAACTAAGACAATAGGGTCTCTGAATAATAGACCCCAGTTTGATGCCTTTTAGTGACATAGGTGTTAAATCACTGTGGTGCTGTAAATGTGACTTTGGCGGTGAAAGGGTTAAACGGATTCATCATAGCTTCTGTTGTGTCCACACAGTGCAAATTTGAACAGAATGTTTTCCCCGTGGGGATACCGGAGGGGGGGGGGGGGGGTCTTTCGTAAAAAATAGTTCCCCCACCTTCTGGAAGTTATGTGCTTGTAACTCCCTGTAATCTGCCACTCTTTGATTCTGCCTTTTCCCTTTGCTCTCTGTCATCTACCGTCTTTCTGACTTATTGCCCCATTCTCCTGCCTTTTTTCCAAAAAATATCGTCCAAATAATTTTTCTCCTTTGAGCTCCTCCAAAATCGGAATGTGTCGGCTGTACGCAGCGGGGAGACCAGTGGAAACTGAAAACCAGACACATACGTACCTTAGCCATCATGGCCATATGGCCTGGGAATGCAGAAAAAGAACAGAAATTTGACATTTAAACAAACATGGTTCATTAGACAAAAAGAAAATTAGTCTCTTTGTGCTTGGTTATTGTGCTAGGGAAAAAGCTCTAATTAGGTTGCTTAAAACCCTTTCACCGCCAATGTTACATTTATGCACCACAATGGCTTACCACCCATGTCACTAAAAGGCTTTTAATCCGGATCTATTATCCGAAGACCATATTTTCTTAATCTTGGGAGGTATAAGGATAGGCCTAATGTGCATGTCGCAGAGGAATTCCCAATATTGCAGGTATTTTTTTTGTCTACCCAGTTAAGTTTACTGGCATTGTTTTTGCTGAAAATGACTGGCGGCGAAAGGATTAACACTATCAAAAAGATAAAAAAAAATAATTGCAAGAAGAAACCGGGCATCTCTCTAAGCTTAAAATATAACATTATAAAACTTCACCAACTGTCATGAAGTTTATAGAGCATCAACATGGAAAATAACTACATTAATTCGGATAGAGGGGAGGGGTAGGCTACCCAATATTTCCGTTTAATTTCGTTTTCGTTCTTGATATATACAAGTATTTCGAGGGCTCCTAGGGACCCCCATTTGGGGGTCTATGAAGTACTACATTTCTAAAGGACCCTTTAAAAGAATGTGCAGGGGGTCCCGGGGATGCACTATAAACATTCTTTTTAGCATTCGCAATGCCACTGGGACCCTCTATCCCGCCCGTTGTAGGTAGCTGTGACCCACATACAAATGTCCCCAACTTCAAATCGAGACTGCTCTTTAAAATTATGTTTCGTTTTCAATGCGGGGACATTTGTATGGGAGTCAAACCTGGTCAAAACAAGATTTCTTACCAGCTATAAGAGGGAAAGCGCGTGAAACCCGTGATTTTGACGCGTGACCTGGTGGGTCTTTATAAAATTCACCAAAAAATAAAAGTACCGCTGAACGTAAAACATTAATAATTTTAGTTACTAACTGTTTAGTTCTTTTTCGCAACTTTTTTTTTTGATTGACAACTGCGGTTTTGCATGAAACAAGAAGGACTCTACGTAAGTTTGACATCACTTCTAACTTAATGCTTTTCATCCATCCATACTATCACGTTTTACGGCTTCAACTGAAATTACTTTTCTGAAGGAATTTCAAACTGAAATGAGTTTTGAAACACTGCACTAAAGACGGGTTAAAATGGGTGCATTCCTTTCACTCATCTCCTAATCCCTTCCAAGCTCGCGTACATGGGACCTTTTCATACATATGTGTGCGAAAATGCACCATTGAAGATTAAAAAAATGTAATGGAAAAAGCAAATTGGTCTGCTTATGCTGTTCTGAGACAAATTTTGGCCTTGGTACTTACCAGATCTATTCATTCACACCAACTATATTTATTTCCGTAAGGATAAGCAAAATGCCAACAAAGCTGGTCTGCTTATTCCACACAAACGTTGGCTTAAATCAGCACACTACAGTCTTCGGAGAGTGTAAAATGGTAATATAATAATAATAATAATAATAATGAATTAAAGCTGAAAGCTTAGAGAAAAGCCTATTTGGGTAGATAACAAAATTTCATTTAAATCAAACAATGAATAAAACCAAAGTTGAATCATGGGGGGGGGGGGGGGGGGATATAATTTGGGTTGCGCAAACGTTTAGGCCAGTAGCTCGAAAAATTAATGGTCTTATCATGAAATGAAAACGCTTCGAAAAGTGTTTTGCATTGGGTTTTTTAATCAAGGTCCAGTATTGCCATGATATCATTAATTTCTCTTTTCGCGTTTTTAATGGAAATCACGATCAGTTCTCTTTAAGGATTCTGAGGATTCTGATCAAGATGAATTGAGAAACAAGTCACTTCCAGACAGAAAACCAACCCCCTTGGTGTCTTCCCCTATCTCTGCTGCCCGGATGATGGCCATGCTATCTGGTCTCTGCAAACCACAGGGAGCATCGCACTACACCCCCTCCCCCCCCCTCCCCCCCCCGGGACATCTGTCGGTGAAAGAGTTATCACTTGCCCCCTCTGTGTGGTCCCGATCTGTTGCGGGCATGTCGCCTAGTGCTTGCTTGGAGTCAACAATCATTGGGGCACTGCCCTCGTCTTTTCCCTTAGGGGCAGGAGCGAAGAGTTATGCCTGTGACACCGACGAAGACTCGTTGTCTGTCTCTCCCCCTGGAGTGTAGATTGTCAGTGTTTAGTTTCCCCCGACCACAGATGACATCCGTTAACCTCCTTGACCCTGAAGAGGTCAAGTGATGGGGACAAAAACATCGCAAAGGGGAAAAGGGGGAGGTGGTGAGGGATAGGGCAAGACGGGGTAAAAAGCCCATGGGCGGGTAAGAAGCCCATGCCAATTATCTCATGAAATGAAGCAACTTTCAGTCACATTTTGCCCATGAGACGAGTGTTAATGTTTAGCATTCGTCTCATGGGCAAGTTTGACTGACATTTTCTTTATTTCATGAGATGATTGGCATGGGCTTCTTACCCGCCCATGGGCTTTTTGCCCCGTCTTCACCTATGTAAGATCACGCACTTGGTGTTAATATGTTCTCCGTATGTATTGTCTTATGTTGTAATGACTTATGTGGTCTTTGATTGTTTTTGCAGGTTTACCAGGAGGACGGGTTGTTGTATACCTAACAATTGACTTCTGAAGCTGACAAGCTGTCCGTGTTCCTAAGGAGGGGTTTGTTGAAGCCGAACGTTGGGAGCGTATTTCTGCACTGAAGAGAAAACCTGGCACACTCTTTGTTGATGCAGAACGTTTGGAAGGGTGCTCTGCGTTGAAACAAACCACTGGAAGCACACACCCCTGCTTTGAGGCAAAACATTTGGAACGCAAACTCCGTTGGATTCGAACGTGTGAACCCATCATGTATTAAAGCCAAACATCGAGGACACACGCTGTATTGAAACAAAACGGCTGGAATACACTTCTGTACTAAAGTCAAACGTCAACGACACCCGTCTTTTAAAAAAACAGACACCTTGAACTGAAGCCATATTTTTGGGGTGACACATTCGTGCTTTGAATCTGAACATTTGGTACATAAAAACCGTTTGGTTTCTTGTTTAATAAGAATTTCTTGCATTCGAATGATGCGTGTTTAAAGAGCATATTGTTTGGATTGCGCAAACATTTAGGCCAGTAATTCGAACAATTTGAAATCCTAACATCTGGCACACAAAACCTTGTTCAGAACGCACGGCAGCCCGCCACCTAACCAGATCACAATGAACAGCGTCATGACATCCACGGCACCAGTAGAGCACCACCCCAGCAGTCCCCCTTCCAACGCGGGCACCATCATCACGGACACCTTCACCACTCTCTACAACGATAACGACGACGACGACAACGGGCGAAGCTACAACGCCACCACCTCCTCCACCCTAACCCCGGAACAATCCAACACCGTCCACGACATCAGCTACGACTTCACCATGAGGGTCACCGTGCTGTACGTTCAGATCGTCCTGGGCGTACTAGGCGGAGTCTTCGTCCTCCTGTGGATGGTGGCCAAGCGGCGTCTGAGGACCCGGGTTAACGCGCTCATCCTGAACCTGTGCGTGGCGGACATGCTGGTGATGACGCTGGGCTGCACCACGCAGCTGGTCTGGGAGTACACGGACCGGGAGTGGCTGGCCGGGGACGTCCTGTGTCGCCTGCTCAAGTTCTTCATGATCTTCTCCAGCTGCGCCTCCACCAACATGCTGGTGGTCATCGCCATCGACAGGCACCAGGCCATCAGGTCCCCGCTCAGGGACCCCTTTGCCGTGAGTTCTACTGTCTGTTTGTTTGTCTGTGGTTGTGATGACTACTAGGCCTGTTTGTTTGTCCGTGGTTGTGATAACTACTGGGCCTGTTTGTTTGTCTGTGGTTGTGATAACTACTGTCTGTTTGTTTGTCTGTGGTTGTGATAACTACTGTCTGTTTGTTTGTCTGTGGTTGTGATGACTACTGGGCCTGTTTGTCTATGGTTGTGATAACTACTGTCTGTGTGTCTGTGGTTGTGATAACTACTGTCTGTTTGTTTGTCTGTGGTTGTGATAACTACTGGGCCTGTTTGTTTGTCTGTGGTTGTGATGACTAATGGGCCTGTTTGTTTGTCTGTGGTTGTGATAACTACTGTCTGTTTGTGTGTCTGTGGTTGTGATGACTACTGTCTGTTTGTTTGTCTGTGGTTGTGATAACTACTGGGCCTGTTTGCTTGTCTGTGGTTGTGATAAATACTGGGCCTGTTTGTCTGTGGTTGTGATAACTACTGGGCCTGTTTGTCTGTGGTTGTGATAACTACTGTCTGTTTGTTTGTCTGTGGTTGTGATAACTACTGGGCCTGTTTGTTTGTCTGTGGTTGTGATAACTACTGGGCCTGTTTGTTTGTCTGTGGTTGTGATAACTACTGTCTGTTTGTTTGTCTGTGGTTGTGATGACTACTTGGCCTGTTTGTTTGTGGTTGTGATGACTACTGGGCCTGTTTGTCTAGTCGTGAGTGTGGCGAAGACAACTACTCCGATTGGCCTGTTTGTCACTGTGTACGGTAAATAAGTGGAAGAAAGAAGGATACAAAGTTTACGCATATAGGGGAAATTCGGACACGTGCGCAAATCTTTTCCCTTCTTTGTTTCACTTATTTATGGATTGTTTGACTACTGGCCTTATCCTGACCCCCCCACGTTCGACTCTAACCAACCGGCCACGGCGCCTGACTAATCCGGGATTGAAAATGCAAATTAGTCAAAACGAGTCTAAATGCGATTGGCTGTTTCGACTATTTTGCATTTTAGACTAGTTTAAGACTAATTTGCATTTTCCATCCCAGATTAGTTGTCTTAGCCGCACTCATGACAATAGGCCCTGGTTGTTAGGTGCCCGCTCAGGGGCCCCTGTTTGTCCATGATCGTGTTAACAACTGGGCCTGTAGTGATGAGTGCGGCGAAGACAGCTAATCCGGGATGGAAAATGCAAATTAGTCTAAGCTACCCAATCCGATTTGCAGTTTAGACTTATTTTCATTTTCCATCCCGGATTTAGTTGTCTTAGCCGCACTCATCACTACGGGCCCTGGTTATTAGGTCTTCGTTCAGGGACCGATTTGCCGTTAGGTTGGTTTTTTGTGTTGTTGTCTTTGTCTACATGTCTGGTTTTTTGTTTGTGGCACAAGCCACAAACCTATAACTCACTTTGTCGGTCGGTCCAAAATTGTCGCACATATTGTCGCGTGCCACAAACGATTGCGAATCCGCACTTGTTTTTATTCTGTATGTCAACATGTTGGTGGTCATTGCTATCTAGAGGTACCATGCTATCAAGTCTCCGCTCAGGGACACCTTTGCTGTGAGTAGCTTGGTACTAATTCATATCATAGAGACGTGTACATATGTAACCCGACTCCACGAAAGGGACATTAAGTGTCAAACTGACCATTCTGAGACAATTACACATTGGAAAACTTCAAACATTTCTCATTCTAATGACACAAGAACCATTCTTGCATCTTTTTCCTTTCCAGAGTTATGAGCATTTAAAGTTGGTAGGATGAGCGGTGGCTATTTTGAGAAAACACAGTCTAAATTCTAGCCTAGGTGAAGAACATTGTATTGACCTACTCGTTTCAAAGCACGTATAAGACCATTTAGAGATCATATTAAATATTGTCCTTTATAAATATGAAAAATAAGATGGAGAACACAAATATACCCATAACTCAAAATTCACAAAAAATGAGATTTTTGACTTTGCAAGCCTGTTGTAAAAAAACTAGCTCAGCGACTTAATGTCCCTTTCGTGGTGCGGGGTCACATATAGAGACGGAGGCACAATGAGGGTGACACATAGAGACGGGGTCACAATGAGGGTGACACATAGAGACGGGGTCACAATGAGGGTGACACATAGAGACGGGGTCACAATGAGGGTGACACATAGAGACGGGGTCACAATGAGGGTGACACATAGAGACGGGGTCACAATGAGGGTGACACATAGAGACGGGGTC
>CM065693.1:54391728-54416728 GCA_017654935.2 Phymorhynchus buccinoides
TAGTATAGAGAACTTTAACGAACACTCGTGGCAAATGCCCTATTCGGAAGAGGTTTTTGTGTGGAGGGGGTACATTATATTATTTAATAGATTGTAGGTGTGGAAACAAACATGGAAAAAAGATTGTAGGTGTGTTTGTAAGGATAGGATATGATTTCTCCCCCCCCCCCCCACACACCAAACCACCCCACACACACACACACACACACACACACACACACACACACACACACACACACACACACACACACACACACACACACACACACACACACACACATACATACATACATACACACACACACACACACATCGTGGGAGACCGACGATGTTACGCTAGGAGCTTGTCATGGCTAAAGACAATCCCTGCATAGCCATGCATAGCATGTCAACATTTTGATGTAGCCCTGGTGTTCTAGCCTGTGTCGATTGGTCCGATGTCTATCTTGAACTGTAGTGACCCCCTCTCAAATTTGTTCATAGAAAATGGACACTGAGAATCAAATCAAATCAAATCAAATCAAAATCACTTTATTATCTCCCAAGGAGAAATTTCGTTAAGCTGCCAGAATAACAGAGACATCGACATTCAGCATGCATGAATATAAGCACATTTTGACTTAAACAAAGTCACATGAGTATTTTTTTTTAAACATGCATTAAAAACGGACATAGACATTTAGCATGCGTGAGTCTGAAGTACATATTTTAAGGTTACACGTAATACACGCTTACAAATACACATTACATGTGGGTACATACAAGTCTAATGCCGGGTTCATAGGGGAAGACGGGGTAAAAAGCGCATGGGCGGGTAAGAAGCCCAACCCAATTATCTCATGAAATGAAGCAAATTTCAGTCTCATTTTGCCCATGAGACGAGTGTTAATGTCTAGCATTCGTCTCATGGGCAAATTTGACTGAAATTTTCTTTATTTCATGAGATAATTGGGGTGGGCTTCTTACCCGCCCATGCGCTTTTTACCCCGTCTTCCCCTATTAGACGCGCAAGTTCCGTACGGAAAACCCCAAATAACTGGAAGAAAGAAGGACAGAAGTTTACGCATATAGGGGAAATTCGGACAAGTGCGCAATTCTTTTCACTTCTTTATTGATTGCGCACGGGTTTCCGCATGGAATATCCGCTTGTGTGTGTACACGGCCTAAGGATAAGCACGCGCAGTTTCTTTTAACACGATGAACGCATAAGTAACCATATGCCTTTTTTTTTTAAAGGCACAGGGTTTAGCTATGATAATTTTCATAAACCTAAAAGAAGCAGACTTTCAGATTGAGGGTCGTAAACACGAGGGGAGGGGGGGGGGGTGACTAAAGGACAAGATTGCCCTGATGTCGTTATAATATTGGAGCTGGCCTGTCCTCTCCCACGTCACTGGCGATTGACAGGAAATGAGCTTATTGGCTGCCGGGATGACGTGTGTCGGCCTCTGATTGGATGATTTATTTCGCGGCATCATGGCCGAACAATGAACCGGGAGTCCGTTAGCCTGGGGGAGGGGGGGACTTTGGTTAGTTTTAAATTCAACTCGGGGCCGGATTTAGGGGGGTGGCGGTGGGGGGTGTTCCTGGCTTCCGGAAACCCCCCCATCTGCCCCAAGCATGTACCTTATACAAGGGTGAAAAGTAAGAAATGGTTCGATTAATCTTATTGCAAACTTTTCCGGGGACTTCGCCCCCTGACCCCCCCCCCCCCCCCCCCCCCAAACAAAAAAAGGGCATTGCCCCTTAACCCGGAACCTGTGCAGCTTCCTGGACCCCCGGCAGAACTGCACACACACACACACACACGCGCGCACGCACACACGCACACGCACACGCACGCACGCACACACACGCACACACACACACACACACACACACACACTACCTTACGAATCACTTGAATCTCCTGTCAACAAACATGAAACAAAAACCTTTTGCTTTGAAACGAGTATTGAGGTTGGGTCAGGGATGAGACCGAATATACATGATGGTGGTTTTCTTTGAACATTTTGTGACAGAAACGTTAGCCCAGAACTAGCATAAATTTGAGGGGAGCGTGGCCTCAGCTCTCTAGAGCTGGGTGTAGTGTACGTGCTTGGTTGAAAGGCCCCTCTCTCTCTCTCTCTCTCTCTCTCTCTCTCTCTCTCTCTCTCTCTCTCTCTCTCTCTCTCTCTCTCTCTCTCTCTCTCTCTCTCTCTCTCTCTCTCTCTCTCTCTCTCTCTCTCTCTCTCTCTCTCTCTCTCTCTCTCTCTCTCTCTCTCTCTCTCTCTCTCTCTCTCTCTCTCTCTCTCTCTCTCTCTCTCTCTCTCTCTCTCTCTCTCTCTCTCTCTCTCTCTCTCTCTCTCTCTCTCTCTCTCTCTCTCTCTCTCTCTCTCTCTCTCTCTCTCTCTCTCTCTCTCTCTCTCTCTCTCTCTCTCTCTCTCTCTCTCTCTCTCTCTCTCTCTCTCTCTCTCTCTCTCTCTCTCTCTCTCTCTCTCTCTCTCTCTCTCTCTCTCTCTCTCTCTCTCTCTCTCTCTCTCTCTCTCTCTCTCTCTCTCTCTCTCTCTCTCTCTCTCTCTCTCTCTCTCTCTCTCTCTCTCTCTCTCTCTCTCTCTCTCTCTCTCTCTCTCTCTCTCTCTCTCTCTCTCTCTCTCTTCTCTCTCTCTCTCTCTCTCTCTCTCTCTCTCTCTCTCTCTCTCTCTCTCTCTCTCTCTCTCTCTCTCTCTCTCTCTCTCTCTCTCTCTCTCTCTCTCTCTCTCTCTCTCTCTCTCTCTCTCTCTCTCTCTCTCTCTCTCTCTCTCTCTCTCTCTCTCTCTCTCTCTCTCTCTCTCTCTCTCTCTCTCTCTCTCTCTCTCTCTCTCTCTCTCTCTCTCTCTCTCTCTCTCTCTCTCTCTCTCTCTCTCTCTCTCTCTCTCTCTCTCTCTCTCTCTCTCTCTCTCTCTCTCTCTCTCTCTCTCTCTCTCTCTCTCTCTCTCTCTCTCTCTCTCTCTCTCTCTCTGAGTACTTGTGATAAAGCTGTACTGTTACAGTATTCTGATGGAAAACGTGACAAACAGTACAGAGTACTTAGCCTCTGCTTGCTGCCATTGCTGTATTCAACGTGTGTAAAGAATTGCGTGTGCTGAGACAGTCTGGTTCCGAGGATAGTGAAAAATACTGCGCCAACATTGACTAAGGTTGATCAGATCCGGCGCTCATAATTGACAGGAAACTGTCTGAGCGATCGAAGAAGAAGAAGAAGAAGATCCGGCCATTCACCCTCAGTAAAGATGTAAAGATTATTATAATTATTATTATACACAGGCCCTGGGTTCCAGAAATAATCGGAACAGCTATTCCTCTTCCTCACGCACGCACACGCACGCACACACGCACACGCACGCACGCACACGCACACACACACACACACGCACGCACACACACACACGCACACGCGCACACACACACAGTCCAGGGTCAGATCTAGGGGGGTTACTGATTTCTGGAACCTCCCTCCCCATCTGCCCCATGCAAGGGTGAAAAGTAAGAAAATAGCTCGATTTTTGCCTTAATAATCGCTAAATTGCAACATTTTCCGGGGACCCAGAAAAGGCATTGGCCCTTATAACCCGGAAACTATGCAGCTCCTTGGACCCCCGGCGAACTCTCCGAACTCTCCCCCCCCCCCCCCCCATTTAATTAAGATATCTTTGATATTATTATGCTTATGAAAAAGTCCATATGGAACATTCCGTATTTAGAGAGCAAAATTGGGCATTCTAATAGTAAATGATGAATTATTAATCTCTGAGTGCAGAGACAATTAGTGTGTGTGTGTCAAGTCAAGTCAAGTCAAGTCAAAATTTTATTTTCAGATGGACATGTGTGCGTGTGTATGTGTGCGTGTGCGCGCGCGCGCGTGTGATGTGTGTGTATGACAAACTTTCTGAAGAAAAGACTAACGAATGTGGATTGACCACTATAGCACCACTTGAGACAGTATGTCTAACACAGAGGTTTTCTCAACAATCCAACCAAATTAGTCTCGAGACAGAGTGTTAGACACTGTAGAAACAGCAGTGTCAATGTGTGGACATAATGCAATATTTAATCGTGAAACACCGCTACTAATTCAGTTCTTCTTCTTCTTTTTCCTCTTCTTCGATCGCTCAGACAGTTTCCTGTCAATTATGAGCGCAGATGCGTCATGCTGCCGTTATGCGCCTAACTAAGAAATAGTTAGGCCCAGCAAGTCCGACTTCGGCTGGAGGAAGTCTTCCTGACAGTGTTTCTTCAAAAAAGGCAGGTGAATGGACCGGTGGGGCTTAAAGATAGTAGATGACAGTAAGCGAAGGGAAGAGAGTGACAGATTAGAGGAAGTTACAAGCACAGAACTTCCAGAAGTGGGGGAACAATTTATGCAAAAGACCCCCCGGTATCCCCCCGGGGGGGGGGGGTATTCATTCAGTTAGGCAAACAGTAAATTTACTGTGTTCAGATGAAGCAAACCTTATTGGGTCCGGCACTTCCTTCATACAGCCTGAGGCGTCCATAATCATGACAGTTACTCTTTTGATGATGAAACTTCGTTTAAAGACCCCCCACGTCACGTGTCACATTCCCTCTTATGCCAGGAAGATTTCTTAACATTTCTTACCAGCTATAAGAGGGAAACACGTGAAAACCGTGATTTGGACACGTGACGTGGTGGGTCTGTAACGTCCTCCGGCCTGGAACAGGGACGAGACATTAATAACTATAAAGATAGTGGGGATGATCCTGGAGGTACTGCAATACCAGGAAAGTCCCGAAGGTGGGTTTTTTTAATAATCAAGATGACAGTTACTCTTTCTCCCCATGCTTTCCCTTAAATATACACTGACCCACCACGATTAAGTCCCTTGGGGGGGATTTCTGGGTAACTGTGACCCATATATAATTGCCCCCAACCTGGAATTGAGGCTGCTCTTTACAATGATGTTTCGCTTTCAATTTGGGGGCATCTGCATGGGAGTTAAGCCTGGTCAAAACAAGATTTCTTACCAGCTATAAGAGGGAAGACACGTGAAACCCGTGATTTTGACACGTGATCTGGTGGGTCTTTAAGACCGACTCACGCGTGCGATTTTAGTCCAACTGTGACGATATCTGTGAGGCATGATTCTCGTGAAATGCTTTCGTCTAAATGGTATCCGATTAAATTCTGCTATTTTCCGTTCACTTTACCCGTGTAGACAGACCCCAATACACGAATGTCGAAAAAAAATGTCTGATGCAAAAATAGACAGTGCTATTTCACGACAATCACGCCTCACCATTTTAAAAAATATATATAATAACTTGCCAGTGTGACATAGGTTTAATTTATTTAACCCTTTCAACGCCAGCCATTTTTCAGCTAAAAAGTTCCATTAAACTTACCTGGGTAGAGAAAAGATTATGTCTCCAATATTGGGGATTCTTCTATAACATGCATAAAATAGGGCCTATCCTTACCTCCCAAAAGTAAGAACATAAGATCATAGGATACCAGGCCCTCATTTGATGCTTTCAGTGACAGAATGGGTGTTAAATCATTGTGGTGCCAAGAGGCGACAGTGGCGATGAAAGGGTTTTAAGGTAATGGCAAATCCAAAGCTTTTTAGTGTATCAGAAGCGCGAGTCCGAGAATGTGAATGAAGCATGAAAGAAAGGGTGGGGAATAAAAGGGCCGACTCACGCGTGCCATTGCGATCTCCAACTGCGACATTAAACCTATGTCACACTGGCGAGTTATTATTTTAACTTAAACCAGTGTCAGATGCACTGGTCTCGCCTGTACTTGGTGGGGGTGTTAGATGCGTGCTGGGTTTCTGATTTGGGATGTCTTTTGTCAGTGGGCTCTGCAGTCATGAAAAACGGGCTGGTACACCCATTGCAGACATTTCTCAAGGACTCATCTGCTATCGTATCCGATGGTCACCAAGCCGGGAGTAGCTTTGTGCCTCTGTATACTTAATGGAACTGATCGCCAGTAACACAACGCGGACTTTCAGGGCTGGAGCGGGGCTGCTCTCGTGTTGATAGGGCAGGCGTGACTGGAGCATCTCTGGACGTTTCTTTTTCTTCACGTAAATGCGAGAGAACTTCAAACTGAAGCTCTGATGGGGAATACTAATTTCAATGCAGAAGATGTCATGATTCAATGTGATCTTATGACTCAAAACCTTCGAGTTTGATATTTGTACACAAGGAAAGTTGACAAATAAAAGCAAATAACTGACTGGAATCTATTACAGTTCCCAGAGTAAGTTGATTGAATGAGATTTTTTTCTTAATATAAGTCCAAAGTTCGTCATTGCTGTCTCCAGTTAAGAAAGTAACGACTTTTACGAGATTCGTTCAGCGTGGTTGTAAATTGGACACGGATGAGATGGGAGGTTTCTGTTCAGCTTTGCTGAGGTTTCCCGTCACCAGAGACAAACCGGAAATTAAACCTTGATGGGTCTGTCCTCGTTTGTAATGGGCTAATCTCTCTCTCTCTCTCTCTCTCTCTCTCTCTCTCTCTCTCTCTCTCTCTCTCTCTCTCTCTCTCTCTCTCTCTCTCTCTCTCTCTCTCTCTCTCTCTCTCTCTCTCTCTCTCTCTCTCTCTCTCTCTCTCTCTCTCTCTCTCTCTCTCTCTCTTTCTCTCTCTCTCTCTCTCGTCATCTGAGAACATTTGTGACGCAACTCTCGATCTATAAGTATAGTCGTTTTCATTTTGTGTATATTATGATAACAAGGAACAGGCTGGTCACAAATCGGAAGCGTTAGAGCTTCCGTTGTGTGGACAAAACGCTTGCTTTCCATTAATGAGCTATTTACGTGGAAACTACCCTGGGAATTGGTGGTATAATTATAATAGATCGAAGTTGAGCTTTCGAGCCTAGATCTTTGTCAAAACTGAACACATAGGTGTTTTTCTTGTTCAGTAGATGATGACAGTTCACACAAAAGCTCAGATTGTTTTATGTGGAGTTATCCTCCGTAGCCCTTAACTTTTCCCGTCGCGACTATCGTCAGAAGTGGCGCCTGAGACGCATTGCGCCAAATCCAGATTAGTAAAGCGAAACTAACTCTCTCTCTCTCTCTCTCTCTCTCTCTCTCTCTCTCTCTCTCTCTCTCTCTCTCTCTCTCTCTCTCTCTCTCTCTCTCTCTCTCTCTCTCTCTCTCTCTCTCTCTCTCTCTCTCTCTCTCTCTCTCTCTCTCTCTCTCTCTCTCTCTCTCTCTCTCTCTCTCTCTCTCTCTCTCTCTCGCCAACGCGTCGCAAAAAATGATGATGATAATGATGATGGCAACGATGATGATGGTGATGATGATAATGATGATGATTATGCTGACGATAATGACAACGATGATGATAATGATGATGATGATGACGACGATGATGATGATGATGATGATGGTTCTGTATCACACAGGTGTGGATGATGACGGGGGCTGGGTGGCTGGCGGCAGCTCTGTGCTCAGCCCCCATGCTGTTCATCTTCCAGACTCGCTACGACCCCGTGAAGAAGATGACTATGTGCCAGAACACCTTCCGCGACAAGCCCCCCGCCCACCGACAGGCCTTCCTCACCTACGGGTAGGTGTTGTGCTGTGATGTGTTGTGTTTGTGTCGTGCTGTGCCGTGTTGTGTTGTGTTGTGTCGTGCTGTGCTGTGTTGTGTTGTGCTGTGTAGTCAAGTCAAGTCAAAAATTTATTTAAAGATGGACATTGAATAAGCAAACATACATGCTTTTTTTCATAAAGCCATCTTCAAGTGTTGTGTTGTGCTGTGTCGTGTCGTGTTGTCCTGTGTTGTCCTGTGCTGTGTTGTGCTGTATTGTGTTGTGTTGTGCTGTGTTGTGTCGTATTGCGTCAGGGCCGGATCTAGGGGAGGGTGGGGGGTGTCCTAGTTTACGGAAATTCCGCGCGCGCGTGTGTGTGTGTGTGTATGCGCGCGCGCATGTGTGTGTGTGTGTGTGTGTGTGTACATGTGTATGTTTGTGTGCGTTGATGTGAGTGTGTTTGTGTGTGGGAGGGAAGGATGCGTTTGTGCATACCAATGTGTATATATGCGTGTGTATGCTTGCTTATCTATGAGTATGGTGACGATGGGAATGCGAGCGCGTCTGAGTATGTTCGATATGTATGATGTAATCTTGCATATGGAGTCCCCTGGGCCCCCACAAAGACACTACCCCTGAATGCGAGACCCATGCTGCTTCCTGTGTCCCCCACGGACCTCACCCCCCACCCCCCCCACCCCTTACGGGTCACTTAGTTCGGCCCTGTGCGTTGCGCTGCAGTCCAGTCTTGTCTAGTCCAGGCTTGTTTAACCCTTTCACCGCCAGCCATATTTCAGCCAAAAATGTCCATTAAATTTACCTGGGTAGAGAACAAAATCCATCTTCAGTATTGGGGATTCTTCTGTGACATATATAAAATAAGGTCTATATATATATTTAAGGTCTATCCTTACTTCCCCAAACTAACACAATAGGGTCTTTGGATAATAGACCTCAATTTGATGCCTTTTAGTGACATAGGTGTTAAATCACCGTGGTGCTAAAATGCGACTTTGGCGGTGAAAGGGTTAATCCAGTCTAGTCTAGTTTAGTCTAGTCTTTATTTGTGGCTAGGCTAGTCTAATCTGGTCTAGCCTATAATCGTGTCTAGTCTATAGTCTAGTGTCTTCTAATGTGTGTAGTCGTGTCTCTAGAGTGTAATCGTGTTTATCTTATAGTCTAGTGTACTCTAAGCTCGTCTATATATGTATAATCTTGAGTGTTACAACGGATCGCTACATATGTACATTGAGCTATTAATATTACTAGCAATCGCCCCGTGGCAGTTAATTCCTGTGGCAGTTTTAACCCCATGGCAGTATTTAACAATACTGGAGGCAATGCCCGGAGGCAGTGCTAAACCAGTAAAGTCCCGATTTTTTAATAATACAGATACGTGTAGTGTCATCCCCTTGTAATCTCCACTGCCCCCCCCACCATCCCTCCGCCTAACTCCCCACCCCCCAACGGCGGAGTTATAAGGCCCGTTTCGTGTTTCACACACACACACACACACGCACACACGCACGCACGCACGCACGCACGCACGCACGCACGCGGACGGACACTTGGCGTTTTACTATATGATGATAGATGCGTTCTAGACAGATTAGAGAGAGAGAGAGAGAGAGTAAAATGAAAGTTGTCAATGAAAGGGGGGAAAATGCTCCCACGCCGCTCATTCCTAATCCCAATTCGCAGCTACACCCCGGCTTGTTCAGGTCACAGAATCCGAGACCAGCAGTCCAAGGAGAGCGAATCTATGTTAGGCCGTCAGGAGGCAACCAACCGAGGAGACACTCGTTATTACACCGTATTATTCATTGTAGTAGGCCTACTTCTTCTTCTTCTTCTTCTTCTTCTTCTTCTTCTTCTTCTGGGGGTTTATGGTTCCTACCACGCTTTCGCGTGTCTGGGGACTAGCGATAAATTAAATAAAAGATTTTATAATAGCGATTACATAAAAGGGGGAGGGTGGGGGCTTCAGCCTTTAGGTCGGTTAAAAATAGTATATATTTATTGTGTATGCTTAAAACTTAAAATCTTAGTATAAAACCTTATCCGGGCCACATAGTTAAAAGTATGCCCCACATGGCCTAAAGGCCAAAGAGGGCGTAAAACATTATTATTCCATAGTTAAAAGCATAACAACTATCAAAGAGCAACATAATGATATTCAATACATTGAACAAGCACGATCAGTATATACATATATTTACATTTTAAACAATTTTCCTATTATTGCATTTCAAATGCTCTAACTTTTGAGTCCTGTAGGCTGGAGGAACGGTGCCAGCGGTAAACTGAAATTTTGATGACTAATCCTGTCATGTGGCAGGTCGTTCGTGAACTTCCTGATCCCGCTGATCCTGCTGATCGTCTGCTACACCCGCATCTTCCTGAAGATCGCCAGGAAGGCCTCCGAGAGCCAGAACAACCAGGTCCACAAGCGCCAGACCTTCAAGCCCGGCAAGGTGCGTTTCTCAGACAGAAAGAGAGAGAGAGAGAGAGAGGGGTGAAGAGAGAGGGAGAGAGTCACAGAGAGAGAGAGAGAGGAACACAGAGAGAGAGAGAGAGAGAATGTGTGTGTGTGTTGTTTTTTATTTGTTTGTTTTTTGGTGGTGGTGGTGTTTTTTTGCCGTCCTATTTTCTAGGTCGTGCAGTGTGACGTTTCTACCTCCCAGGCCGCTCATGCCGAGTCCCAACCTACCAACAGACAAATCCCGGTGTTTTGTCAGGTCGAAAACCAGAAACACTGGGCTTGTTGTCACGAGTGCGGCTAAAACAACTTATCCGGGGTGGGAAATGCAAATTAGTTTAAACTACCCAATCCGATTGGCAGTAATTTAGACTGATTTGCATTTGCCGTCCCGGTTTAGTTGTCTTAGCTGCACTTATGATTACAGGCCCAGCAGTCCACCCGGGGGGGGGGGGGGGGGGGGGATTTGTGTAAGGCTGTCAAAAGGCATCCTCCAGAGAAGACACAGCGCTGCTGTTGAGTCACTTCGGTGGAGTTCAGTGGAGCCTGTTCTGAGCTAACATGCGCAAGAACACCACAGGAGAAAGGTGCCAAACGTAATATAATATAATGCGTGACTGCAACGTGAGTGACCCGGGTTGTTATTGGCGTACCCTGACTTAAAGACTCCAGGGATCATCCCGACAGCCGAAGCACTTGAACACTATGGTACAAAATGCAGAAGCTAGGGACGAGAACATTACGTGTGTGACTGGGTTTTTTATTACCCCGCCACGGCGTGGGCAGCCACACTCCGACTTCGGAGGATTTTGGACCGGTGATGCTATGCTAGGAGCTTGCCGTGGCTAAAGAAAATCCCCGCATAACTATGCAGAGCATAACAACATCTTGATGTAGCCTTGGTGTTCTAGCTTATGTCAACTGGTCTGACAGCCTTATGCCAAGGCGGATGTATCGATTTGAGCCTGTGGGTCTATAGTCTAAGCCGCATCGATTTATAGAATAATAAAATTTACAATGGAACATTCTTCGTTTCAATATGACGACATCGTTAAATAGGATCCCAATGTATCATTATTATTCTTTTTTTTTAAACCAACACTCACAGCTCCAAACAAAATACCCTATAAACAAACACTCTATCGACGTAACTAATATAGGACGTCAGGAAGGAAAGGAAGCTTCGTCGAATCAGCTTTTCCCTCGCTCTCTTTGTGACAAACACCGAAATAATAAACATGGAGGATTGTTTTGGGGGGGGGGGGGGGGGGGGATGGATAGAATCAGAGAAAAAGAAAAGAAGAAAATGCGTTGGAAAAGGTGCAGATCAACGCGCACATACACACACACACACTAACACACACATTAACTAACACACACACACACACACACACACACACGCACGCACACGCACACGCACACACACACACACACACACACGCACACACACACACACTCTCACACTATGACGACAGGATGAAAAAAAGTTTTGTTTAGCTTATTCCTTTATCGTCATTAAAGATCATTTTGACTTGACTTGACTTGACACTCACTTCGATTTCTCGGCTCTCCTCGCATTTTCAGACTTGACTTTCTTAGCAATTATTAAGCTGTATTTGATCAACATTTTTATCTAATTATCTCTCTTGACTAATTATTCGCACTAGTAATAATAAAGGCTGTTATATTTAATATGTAGCACAATACACGGAACAGCCGCGGAGCGTTGATCACAGTCCTGGTTCATTGCGTTCTTTCCATCTTGCCTTTATCTTCTACTAGTATTGAATGCATATTTGTACATTGTATAAATGGGTGAACATTTGCATTAAATATATAGCAAACGATAGAGGTTGAAGTGCTCAATCTACAGCAAGAAAGGCAAGACTGAAAAAAACAGAAAGAACCGAGAAATGGAGGAGGGGGTGTGGATCTGATGTTGCTTAGCTGTCATGACATACTGCGAAATCATCGAATGGAATTTTTTTGGGGGGGTTGAGCTAGAATCGGTGTTGATAAGAAAGGGATCTGTCTTTCGCTCCTAACACCGCCCTGACAGGGAGGCAAACACTTCTTTTGGAACTTGGAAGAGCAATGTCAACAGGCTGATGGGCCTCTGCCATTTCTTCGCAAATGCGTTGCAGTTGCACGATTGCCACTTTCGATTGCAAGGAGAGTTTCGGTTTTGTGTCCGTTTGTCACGTGCGATGTCTGTGCACAAGTTGCAACGCCTCTGGAAAAAAACCTTCCATCAAACTCATTTCTGTCTTCGATAACAGTGTGACAACACGCTTTCCATGATAAAAACAACTGGTGTGGAGAAAGGAAAAAACACAGGAAACCAAGCACAAAGACTACAGCTGACTTTGGTTACATTGTCATGGAAGATATATTGAAAATCTTCTTCTTCTTCCAGTAATGTCCACCTGCCGTAACCGGCAATTATTGACATGTACTGGGGTTCAAAGAATGTATGCTGCGCGAGAAAATCAAAAACAAAAGCTAGATAGATAAGAGGGCATGCGAGGCTGGGCACCCCTGGCTAGTCCGAGAACACCCAGCCCCACACGAAAACAAAGTGTGTTGTCTTTATGCGGGGAGCTTCAGCACCTTCGTGGTGAAGGAGATGAGCGTGGAAGACTGGACAGTTTCTGGTGGCAAGGAGTTCCAGTCGCGGATGGTTCTGGGAAAGAAGGAGTTGTTCCGGTAGTCGGTTCTTGCAGATATATACATTGAAATTGCATGTTGTGATTCTGTCTTCTACTGCTGGAAGGTAGGGGTTTGAGGGCGTTGCACCTTACACAGGCCAGTCCATTCACAATTTTATAGAACATGGTGAGCCTGGAAGCTCTGCGGCGCTCAGCCAGTAAGGACCATTGTAGCTGTTGGAGCATGCTGCTGACACTGGATGTGTCTCTGTTCTTCTTCTTCTTCTGCGTTCCCAGGCCATATGGCCACAAAGGATAAGGTACGTATGTGTCCGGTTTTCAGTTTTCACTGGTCTCCCCGCTGCGTACAACCGAGACATTCCGATTTCGGAGGAGCTCAAAGGAGAACATTATTTGTACATTATTTTTTTAAACAAAAAGCAGGAGAATGGGCCAGTAAGTCAGAAAGATAGTAGATGATAGAAGGCAAAGGGAAAAGGTAGAGTCAAAGACAGTGGCAGATTAGAGGAAGTTACAATACAAGCACAGAACTTCCAGAAGGTGGGGGAACTATATTTACGAAACACCCCGGTATCCCCACGGGGAGCTATGCCTGTTCAAAACGTATCTTGCTGCTCTGCGCTGCACCTTCTCAAGGTCCGAGGTCAGCCTGTCAGTGTGTCTGTCCCAGAGCTTGCATATTCTGCGATGGGTCTCCTGACCATGGCCTTGTATGCAGCAAGCTCCTAAAAAACCTCTTTTACCTTGCTCACCCAAGGGGTGAAGAAGCAGAAACATAAGAGAAGTTTGAGACCCTCGATCTCAAAGTCTTTCGTCTTCAATTTTGTGGAAATAATCCTAGGCTGATCCTATCCCTATTCCTTTCTCCCCAAAAATGGCAGGATGTTGCTTCGCAGTGAACATTTTCAATGCGGAAGTTAGAGGGGGTGGGGTGGGGGGTAACTAAAGTACACAATATCCACTATATTTTCACAATATTGATTTCACACAAGCTTCTCTTGTTTATGATTTCTAGTTGTTTTTTTATTCATAAATGCATGCACAGTTTTTCATGGTGTTCAAAATTCTACCTACTTATCTTGTACAATACATTAACAGGTCCAGCTGACCAGCACAGGCTCCACCTCTCTGCCTAAGGTCAAGATCAAGACCTTGAAACGGGGCAGTGGGTGGATGCCTCGTGCCTCCATACGGGGAGCTGGACGACCCCGCCCCCTCCACGAGTCTCTCCCCGTGGGGATACCGGGGGGGGGTCTTTCGTAAAAATAGTTCCCCCACCTTCTGGAAGTTCTGTGCTTGTAGCTTCCTCTAATCTGCCACTCTCTTTGACTCTGCCTTTTCCCTTTGCTCTCTGCCCTTTCCGGTCCATTCTCCTGCCTTTTTTTTCACGAAACACTTTCAAAAAGATATCCTCCACCAGCCCAAGTCGCACATGCTGGGCCTCATTGTTTCTTACTTAACGGCAGCATAACGCATCTGCGCTCACAATTGACAGGAAACTGTCTGAGCGATCGAAGAAAAAGAACAAGAACAAAAAAAGAAGAAGATGAAGATAAAAAAAAAGAAGACGATGATTAAGAAGAAGAAGAAGATGAAGGAGCAGAAGAAGATGATGGTGAAGAAGAAGAAGAAGAAGAGGAAGAAAGGAGAAGAAGAAGATGATGATGGTGATGATGATGAAGAAGAAGAACAAGAAAAAAAAAGTAGAAGAAGAAAAAATAAGAAGAAAGAAAGAACATTTCTACCTACTTACCCCAGGTACATATACATCCACAGGTCCAGCTGACCAGCACAGGGTCCACCTCCCTGCCCAAGGCCAAGATCAAGACCCTGAAGATGACCCTGGTGATCGTGGCGGCCTTCATCCTCTTCGGGCTGCCTTACTTCGTGGCGGAGATGATCATGTCCTACGGCGACTTCCACGTGCTCAACCCCACCGTCTACGCTTTCCTCGGTGGGGTGGCCCCGGCCAATTCTGCGGCCAACCCCTACATCTTTCTCCTGTTCTCCGCCAACATGCAGGTGCGTGGGTGTCACAGACCTGTTTACTCTTCTCTTTTCGAGTAGTATTCTACTCAATTTGGACCCCTAATCCTCTTCAAAACTGAAAATAATGCTCTAATTACTCAATCTCTTCTAACCATACTGACCAACACTTAAAACATGTGCATAAGCCCTAATCAACCTGGAACTATACCATAGTATACAGTAAAACGAAAGTGGCCAAGGGCCATCACCCATGTGCATAAGCCCTAATCAAGCCCTAATCAACCTGGAACTATACCATAGTATACAGTAAAACGAAAGTGGCCAAGGGCCATCACCCATACACCGGATATGGGCGGTAGTTATCTACCATTTTCAGTGAACATTGTTTGGTGGTTTAATGAAGAGGACTAGTCATTTCACACCCAAACTACTCATTTCAGCTATCCAGACTACTCAAGACTTGTGTAGAGGGTAAGCAGGTCTGGTGTCAGCTTAAAGACCCACCACGTTACGTGTCAAAACCACGGTTTTCACGTGCTTGCCCTCTTATAGCTAGTAATAAATCTTAAGTCTTCCTAGCATAAGAGGGAATGTGACACGTGGGGGGTCTTTAAAGGGGCACCCTGACGGATAGTTTGTTTGCAAGAAACACGTCGCGATCACCAGGAAAACACCCTTTATAGAGATGGCAACACTCACTTTGCTATGGTTTTCCCAGAAATCAAATCGGTGATTCCTCCTTTGGCGGAGGTGCTGGAAGTCAAATTATTTCAGTGAAATGGCCGCCTGAGTTTAGACCAAATCGTTCGCACGAAATGTTCGCAATACAAGCCTTTTTATTTTTTATTTTTTATTTTATATAGTTTACCTAAAGGAGTTTTGCTCACAACAAAGAAAACGGCTCAATTTTTTTTTTACTGCACTACTAAAAAAAAAGCTTCAACCGCAATGAGTGACCTCCACCCACCCCATCCAAAATGACCTCTCTCCAGCATCTCCGCCAAGGAGGAATCGCCGTTTTGAAGGTTTGATTTATAGGAAACCAGAGCAAAGTGAGTGTTCCGATCCTTCAAAAGGCTGTCTTTCTGGTGATCTCGACGTGTTTCTTGCAAAAACTCATCCGTCAGGGTCCACCTTTAAAGAGAGTGGGCGTCTCTAGTATGAACCCGAAAGAGGAGCATTCATTCATTCCAATCTAATTCGCCTTTTCCGTAAAGACTCACTGACGCACCACGATTACGTCCCTTGAGGGTTTTTTCTGGGTAGCTGCTGTGACCCACATACAAATTCCCCCAACTTCAAATTGAGACTGCTCTTTAAAATGAATGTTTCGTTTACAATTTGGGGGCATTTGTATGGAGGTCAAACCTGGTCAAAACAAGATTTCTTTCCAGCTATAAGAGGGAAATCACGTGAAACCCGTGATTTTGACACGTGATCAGGTGGGTCTTTAAGTCGCCAGTTCCCCTCTTTGCCCGTTTTCCGATTTGCTTTTCTCTTTTGCCCTTTCCTCGATTCGCTAATTCCCACTTTGCCCGTTTTCCGATTTGCTTTTTGCTTTTGCCCTTTCCTCGATTCGCTAATTCCCACTTTGCCCGTTTTCCGATTGTTGTTTTTTCCCCCTAGTAATAGTAATAATTGTGTTTTTGTTCGTAATCAGTAGCATTCGTTTCAAGATCAATTGGCTTTATTGAATAGAATCAAAGTAACGACCAATATGTCTTTAGAGGTGTGTGTGTCAGTGTGTGTGTGCGTGCGTGTGCGCGCGCGTGTGACTGGGTGTGCGCGCGTGTCACAGTGTGTGGTGTGTGCGCGCACGCGTGCGTGTGTTTTATGCCTTTTATTCGTTTTTCCTTTAACATTCTAGTGGCATTGTAAATCGCATAGAGCTTTAAGATATCCGCTATTGAAATCTTCTTAATAAGTAGAATGATAAATAAGGCTGAGTTTCAAAAAGTTTTGTCTCCCCCAAAAACACTATTCCGCTACCATTGGACTTTTGGCATGAACGTGACGCCATACTTGCCGTGCAGTGTCTCCGCGGGTTCAAGCTGTGCCCCAAGCGGAAGGAGAGCCACCTCCACCACCGGCGCCACCTGGTGTACAGCACCGCCTCCACCAGGTCCGACTACTCCGCCAACTACAGCCGCTCCCCCCACCTCCTCACCTCCCACACCTACGAGATGTGCTCCCTCAAGTGACGACCCCATCGAGTCACCTTGGAAACCTGGCTTGTTGCACGTGCGGAGGTCAGCGTTGAAGTGGCTGACTGCGCGTGGTCACCTTGGAAACCTGACTTGTTGCACGTGCAGAGGTCGCCATTGAAGTGGCGGATTGAGCGTGTCACCTTGGAAGCCTGGCTTGTTGCACGTGCAGAGGTCAGCGTTGAAGTGGCTGATTGCGCGTGTCACCTTGGAAACCTGGCTTGTTGCACGTGCGGAGGTCACCGTTGAAGTGGCTGATTGCGCGTGTCACCTTGGAAACCTGGCTTGTTGCACGTGCGGAGGTCACCGTTGAAGTGGCTGATTGCGCGCGGTCACCTTGGAAACCTGGCTTGTTGCACGTGCATAGGTCCCCTTTGAAGTGGTTGACTGCGCGTGGAAACCTGGCTTGTTGCACGTGCAACCTGCCTGCTACCTTGAAAATGTTTTTTAAAAACAAGAACTATTTCAAGACAAGACTTAAACTCCATCTTTCGGATAAGCAACAGTTGAGTATGTAGCAGTTATTCTGTAGAATTGGGTTGTAATGTCTCCTAATCCCATTCCCACAAATAGACAAAACAGTAGTGAGTGAGATAAAGATGTGTCAATGTATCTGAGCATATAACCTTCTGTGCCCCCATTTCCATTTTAATATGTGGCACGATGTGTTGATATGTTTTACTTTTCATAAGCTTTCCATTGTTTACTGTAAATATTTATCTGTTCCGTGTTTCTTTTTTCTATGTAAATAAGCAATATGGTTCGTGTGTGTGTTTGCATTTTGTCTTTGTTAGATGGCTTGATGAAAAAAGTATGTATGTTTGCTTATTCAATGTCCATCTTTAAATAACATTTTGGCTTGACTTGCAGAGGTCGCCATTGAAGTGGCGGATTGCGCGTGTCTCTATAAAAGTACTCTATATGCACGTACCCAACCAACGCGCAGACCTGTTGGTACTCTAGTTGTGTAGGGGAACTGTGGCTGATTGGCAAAACAGATATCTATTTATGATGTTTCTGGGTAAAAACTTAATTGGCACGAGGCTTCAGACTCTGGAAGAACTTTGGGTATTAGGTACTTTATAGTCACAGAGGCATCTCTGTGAAATTCGGGTTGCTCCCACCTGGAGAGCGCGTCGCTGCCAGAGGCGCGCCACCCAATTTTTTGTTGTTTTTTGCATGCGATTTTTCTGTGACTGATGAGGAAGGAGAGGGAGGGGGGTAAATTTGACCAAATGACAACTTTTTCGTTGCCACTGGGTTTAACGTGTGCTACGTGCATGGGCACACGGGACCTCGGTTTATCGTCTCATCCGGAAGACTCCACGTAAGGCCTAGTGCAAAGTGAGAGGAAAAATCCCCTGTACCCAGGTTCGAACTCGGGTTTACTTGACACGAGGCGAACGCGATACCTCTGTGCCACTCTACACTAACTTTTGTTGTCGTGTGAAGCTGTTGTGTTTGTGTAACCTGTAATTAAAAAAATATAACAATATAAAAAATACACTCGTGTATCAGTGTTCGTTGCCACATTCCATAGATTTAAAACGTACCTTGTACCTTAGTTTTCTAGTTTAAAAAACCCAATGTCATGTCTGTGATTTATTTATTATTTTCCTACAGAGCATTACACTTTTCGTTTTTGTACATTGTATGAATATCTAGTTGTATCATACTCCGCATGGCATTTATGTGTGTTTTTCTTGGCATGTATATAGATCAGACGCTGCGTAGACCACCGAATTCAAAGAAACTTTAAAAGTCGTCTGTAGAACAAGATTTGTTGAAGCTGAAGTTGGCCAGAAAGAACTTTATCCAAACAAAATGCCATCACTTTCTAATAATTCATTTAAAATATGCCCACTTGTTATTATTATTCTGCATTCTTGGGTCAAACTGAGTTTCAAACAGGAATTGTTCAGATATAATTAAGGGGAGTAATTTCATGGTGTGTGGGAGTGATCCTGCCTAATCCAATCGGTCAAACAGGGGAAGTCACTCTACCATCAGCTCTCGTAGCCTATCGACTCGTGGGTTTACAGCACTTAGAACACCGTGCGTCATTCTAAAAACGTATGTCATTTATATTTTTACGTCACATTTTGCAAGTTTTATCAGCTTGTAGCAACTGGCTACCCCTAAGTTTCTAAAAAAAATGTTTGCAAGTCGCTGACTCGCATCGTGCGGTTTCAAGCTTCGACACCATTGTTGCACTGTTCCTATGGTATTTGACCGAGTAATGGAGGTAAGCAACTCTAATTTTCACGAAGTACTCTCCCCTAGTTTTTTTTGGGAAAATCGTCTATTAAGAGAGGGGGGTATACTATAATAGGATTTCTCCACCTGGATGATTATCTCTAAAGTTAGAATGTTTGTTCCTCCCTTGGAGATACCGGGGGGTCTTTTGTATAAATAGTTCCCCCACCTGGAAGTTCTGTGCGTGTAACTTTCTCTAAACTGTCACTCTCTTTGACTGCCTTTTCCCTTTGCTTTCTGTCATCTACTATCTTTCTGCCTTACTGGTCCATTCTCCTGCCCTTTTTCAATAAACACTTTCAAAAAGATTTCATCCAGTCGAAGTCGGACTTGCTGGGCCTAACTATTTCTTAGGCGCATAACGGCAGCAGGACGCATCTGCGCTCATAATTGACAGGAAACAGTCTGAGCGATCGAAGAAGAATGTTTGTAAATTGTCTAGTTTATGCTAAGCTATGCGTGAGTCTTTTTTGTTGTTGGTGTTGTTGCTATTTTCCTTCACCACCGATTAAACAGGCATCATCATATTCATCATCGTCAGAATCATTATCATCACCATCATCGTCGCCACCATAATTTGCAAAAATCATAATGAGACGCTGTGTCGGCGTGAACTTAGACCGTTAATTAAACCCTTTCAACGCTAGCCATTCTTCAGCCAAAATTTACCATTTAACTTACCCGGGTAGAGAAACGATTCCGTCTGCAATATTGGGGATTCCTCTGTGACATGCATAACATAGGGCCTGTCCTTACCTCCCAAAGTGAAGAACATAACTGGATAGCAGACCCTCATTTGGTGCAATATTGGGGATTCCTCTGTGACATGCATAACATAGGGCCTATCCTTACCTCCCAAAGTGAAGAACATAACTGGATAGCAGACCCTCATTTGGTGCAATATTGGGGATTCCTCTGTGACGTGCATAACATAGGGCCTATCCTTACCTCCCAACATGAAGAACATAACTGGATAGCAGACCCTCATTTGGTGCAACACTGAGGATTCCTCTGTGACGTGCATAACATAGGGCCTATCCTTACCTCCCAACATGAAGAAACATAACTGGATAGCAGACCCTCATTTGGTGCAATATTGGGGATTCCTCTGTGACGTGCATAACATAGGGCCTGTCCTTACCTCCCAAAGTGAAGAACATAACTGGATAGCAGACCCTCATTTGGTGCAATATTGGGGATTCCTCTGTGACGTGCATAACATAGGGCCTGTCCTTACCTCCCAAAGTGAAGAACATAACTGGATAGCAGACCCTCATTTGGTGCAATATTGGGGATTCCTCTGTGACGTGCATAACATAGGGCCTGTCCTTACCTCCCAAAGTGAAGAACATAACTGGATAGCAGACCCTCATTTGGTGCAATATTGGGGATTCCTCTGTGACGTGCATAACATAGGGCCTGTCCTTACCTCCCAAAGTGAAGAACATAACTGGATAGCAGACCCTCATTTGGTGCAATATTGGGGATTCCTCTGTGACATGCATAACAAATAGGGCCTGTCCTTACCTCCCAAAGTGAAGAACATAACTGGATAGCAGACCCTCATTTGGTGCAATATTGGGGATTCCTCTGTGACATGCATAACATAGGGCCTGTCCTTACCTCCCAAAGTGAAGAACATAACTGGATAGCAGCAGACCCTCATTTGGTGCAATATTGGGGATTCCTCTGTGACATGCATAACATAGGGCCTGTCCTTACCTCCCAAAGTGAAGAACATAACTGGATAGCAGACCCTCATTTGGTGCAATATTGGGGATTCCTCTGTGACATGCATAACATAGGGCCTGTCCTTACCTCCCAAAGTGAAGAACATAACTGGATAGCAGACCCTCATTTGGTGCAATATTGGGGATTCCTCTGTGACATGCATAAAATAGGGCCTGTCCTTACCTCCCAAAGTGAAGAACATAACTGGATAGCAGACCCTCATTTGGTGCAATATTGGGGATTCCTCTGTGACATGCATAACATAGGGCCTGTCCTTACCTCCCAAAGTGAAGAACATAACTGGATAGCAGACCCTCATTTGGTGCAATATTGGGGATTCCTCTGTGACGTGCATAAAATAGGGCCTGTCCTTACCTCCCAAAGTGAAGAACATAACTGGATAGCAGACCCTCATTTGGTGCAATATTGGGGATTCCTCTGTGACGTGCATAAAATAGGGCCTGTCCTTACCTCCCAAAGTGAAGAACATAACTGGATAGCAGACCCTCATTTGGTGCAATATTGGGGATTCCTCTGTGACATGCATAACATAGGGCCTGTCCTTACCTCCCAAAATGAAGAACATAACTGGATAGCAGACCCTCATTTGGTGCAATATTGGGGATTCCTCTGTGACATGCATAACATAGGGCCTGTCCTTACCTCCCAAAGTGAAGAACATAACTGGATAGCAGACCCTCATTTGGTGCAATATTGGGGATTCCTCTGTGACGTGCATAACATAGGGCCTGTCCTTACCTCCCAAAGTGAAGAACATAACTGGATAGCAGACCCTCATTTGGTGCAATATTGGGGATTCCTCTGTGACATGCATAACATAGGGCCTGTCCTTACCTCCCAAAGTGAAGAACATAACTGGATAGCAGACCCTCATTTGGTGCAATATTGGGGATTCCTCTGTGACGTGCATAACATAGGGCCTATCCTTACCTCCCAAAGTGAAGAACATAACTGGATAGCAGACCCTCATTTGGTGCAATATTGGGGATTCCTCTGTGACGTGCATAAACATAGGGCCTGTCCTTACCTCCCAAAGTGAAGAACATAACTGGATAGCAGACCCTCATTTGGTGCAATATTGGGGATTCCTCTGTGACATGCATAAAATAGGGCCTGTCCTTACCTCCCAAAGTGAAGAACATAACTGGATAGCAGACCCTCATTTGGTGCAATATTGGGGATTCCTCTGTGACGTGCATAACATAGGGCCTGTCCTTACCTCCCAAAGTGAAGAAAACATAACTGGATAGCAGACCCTCATTTGGTGCAATATTGGGGATTCCTCTGTGACGTGCATAACATAGGGCCTGTCCTTACCTCCCAAAGTGAAGAACATAACTGGATAGCAGACCCTCATTTGGTGCAATATTGGGGATTCCTCTGTGACGTGCATAACATAGGGCCTATCCTTACCTCCCAAAGTGAAGAACATAACTGGATAGCAGACCCTCATTTGGTGCAATATTGGGGATTCCTCTGTGACGTGCCTAACATAGGGCCTGTCCTTACCTCCCAAAGTGAAGAACATAACTGGATAGCAGACCCTCATTTGGTGCAATATTGGGGATTCCTCTGTGACGTGCATAACATAGGGCCTGTCCTTACCTCCCAAAGTGAAGAACATAACTGGATAGCAGACCCTCATTTGGTGCAATATTGGGGATTCCTCTGTGACGTGCATAACATAGGGCCTGTCCTTACCTCCCAAAGTGAAGAACATAACTGGATAGCAGACCCTCATTTGGTGCAATATTGGGGATTCCTCTGTGACATGCATAACATAGGGCCTGTCCTTACCTCCCAAAGTGAAGAACATAACTGGATAGCAGACCCTCATTTGGTGCAATATTGGGGATTCCTCTGTGACGTGCATAACATAGGGCCTGTCCTTACCTCCCAAAGTGAAGAACATAACTGGATAGCAGACCCTCATTTGGTGCAATATTGGGGATTCCTCTGTGACATGCATAACATAGGGCCTGTCCTTACCTCCCAAAGTGAAGAACATAACTGGATAGCAGACCCTCATTTGGTGCAATATTGGGGATTCCTCTGTGACGTGCATAACATAGGGCCTGTCCTTACCTCCCAAAGTGAAGAACATAACTGGATAGCAGACCCTCATTTGGTGCAATATTGGGGATTCCTCTGTGACGTGCATAACATAGGGCCTGTCCTTACCTCCCAAAGTGAAGAACATAACTGGATAGCAGACCCTCATTTGGTGCAATATTGGGGATTCCTCTGTGACGTGCATAAAATAGGGCCTGTCCTTACCTCCCAAAGTGAAGAACATAACTGGATAGCAGACCCTCATTTGGTGCAATATTGGGGATTCCTCTGTGACGTGCATAACATAGGGCCTGTCCTTACCTCCCAAAGTGAAGAACATAACTGGATAGCAGACCCTCATTTGGTGCAATATTGGGGATTCCTCTGTGACGTGCATAACATAGGGCCTGTCCTTACCTCCCAAAAATGAAGAACATAACTGGATAGCAGACCCTCATTTGGTGCAATATTGGGGATTCCTCTGTGACGTGCATAACATAGGGCCTGTCCTTACCTCCCAAAATGAAGAACATAACTGGATAGCAGACCCTCATTTGATGCCTTTTAGTGACATGGGATTCCTCTGTGTGGTGCCAAGAGGCGATAGGGCGATGAAAGTCCTTTAAGCTTAGTACCCTCTTGAAGAACATAACTGGATACGCCACAAAATAATCATATTGTTCCGCAATATTGGGGATTCCAACTTGTGTTTGATCTGCCTGGACATAGGGCCTTCTTCTTTTACCTGTGTGTGTGAAGCGCATAACTGGATAGCAGACCCTCATGTGTGTGCAATATTGGGGATTCCTCTGTGAGATGCATAGCATAGGTACTGTCCTTACCTCCCAAAATGAAGAACATAACTGGATAGCAGACCCTCATTTGGTGCAATATTGGGGATCCTCTGTGACGCAGCATAAAATAGGGCCTGGCGGGCCTCCCAAAATGAAGAACATAACTGGATGCCAGACCCTCATTTGGTGCAATATTGGGGAAGGGATCTGTGGACATAAAGCTGGCCTGAGCCTTACCTCCCAAAATGAAGAACAGCATAACTGGATAGCAGACCCTCATTTGGTGCAATACTGGGGATTCCTCTGTGACGTGCATAACATAGGGCCTGTCCTTACCTCCCAAAATTAAGAACATAAGGTCACTGGATACCCCCCCCTCCCCCCCCCCCCCCCCAGTGACATGGGTGTCACCACCCCTTGTCGAGAGTCATAGTCTTCGACAAGAGACTATGAAAGGGGTTTAAGCTTAGTACCCTCTTGAAAATTTTCAAGTGATTACGCCACAAAATAATGTTATTGTTCCGCAATATCTCCAGATTCCAACCAATGGTTTGATCTGTTTGAGTAAAGGGCATTCTTCTTTTACTTGTGTGTTCAACGCGCGCGCGTGCGTGCGTGTGTGTAAAGTTTATTTTTGGACACACATCTCAAGAATAGTGAACTTTATGACCAAATACTGCACACACTGGAGAAATGTAGGCTTGACAAGAGTTCCCATGTCGAATGGCAGAATAATCTTGAGAGTACAGACAACCTCCAGGAAGTTCCAGAGATTGCTTTCAGATTAGTTTATGCATTTTGAATGAGCTTCGCCATAGTACATCATGATTCTTGCTAACTTTCTAGAACATTCCATGTTTGTTGATTTAGGCCTGCTTCGTTTCCGACCAACTTTGCTGAACTTCCATGACATAGTTAACGGACTATTCCAGGTTTTAGCTGTTGTTTGTTGAACAAGAAACGAATCACATTTTCTCAAAATGTCAATCCCTTAATGCCTACAAAGTAGTCTCGACTATTTTTAAAACCGAAAAAATCGCCACATTTTCAAAACTTTCTAAAGTTTCAATACAGAGGCTTACAATATTCTACGTTCGCTGTTTTAACATTACATTGAAATGAATCACCGAGTCCCCATGTTTCTCAAACCTTCGATTTCGAATAGTTTAAAAGTTCTAGTTGTTTAAAAGAAAAATGTGATCAAGAAACATGTTCCGACAAGAATTCGGTGACTTTAAACAAAAGTGTTAGCAATAATAAGAATGTGATACCTTGC
>CM065693.1:54424228-54456728 GCA_017654935.2 Phymorhynchus buccinoides
ATTTGTATTTCAGTCTCCTGTAAACGGCTTTCCTCTCTCTCTGTGTCAATCCTGATGTTAATATCCTCAATATTTGAGACATTCCATTCCCACTTTACACTGCCCCATCCACACCACCCCAACCTCTCAAAAAACGACCCCTCCCAATCTTTCCTACGTCTATCTGATTGGCTGCCTGGTTCCTTGCCTTCGCGCGCGCCGATGTCAGTCGCCTCTAACTTTTAATCTGATTGGCCGTCTGTCTGTCTGCCTCTCGCTGATTGGTTGGCTGTGGGGGGGTTTCCCTACACTTTTTTCACTGACACATTTTTCCATGAGTGATGGTGTCAATGATTAGTGATTGAAGCCTACATCTGTAAATTGTGTATTGATTGGTTAGCCGTTTTCCTGCCATTTGTGTGTGTGCTGACTATATCAGTTACAATTGAAGCATACATCCCTGCATTGTATCAAGGCTGACGCACACAACTTGTGTTGGAAACGTGCAAGTGCTTAGGCGACATTTTCTCCTTCTATATTATTTTCCTAATAATAAGGGTATGCTCCCTCCTATAGTTCCGTCACGACTATCGTCAGAAGTGGAGTCTGCAACCGTTATCGAACCAGTGGCCAGAACCAGACCTTATGGAACAGAGAACAGCCCCCAATTAGCCACGAGTGTTCGTTCTCTATACTAGACTACTAATGTGCCCGCACTCGTTCTGCCCGAGTTACGCTGACCTTTCTAATCCAACTCTCTAAATTCAACTCAAGGAATTTCAAGGTCGTCTTCACGTGGCAAATGCGCTATTCAAAACCCGGTTCGCATTCCTGCCCCAGATCAGCCGATTGAAATACCATAATAATTATCCGGGTGTGCATGAAGGAGCGGGGTGTTCAACTCAACATTTGCCCCAATTATTTAGTGTGTGGGATCTAACGTTGCCGGTGGAACAATTTCCGAATTCTGTTCGATGATGCATAGGAAAAATACTAGGCGAGTTTAGGCAGCAGGCAACGATGATGCATAGGAAAAATACTAGGCGAGTTTAGGCAGCAGGCAACGATGATGCATAGGAAAAATACTAGGCGAGTTTAGGCAGCAGGCAACGATGATGCATAGGAAAAATACTAGGCGAGTTTAGGCAGCAGGCAACGATGATGCATAGGAAAAATACTAGGCGAGTTTAGGCAGCAGGCAACGATGATGCATAGGAAAAATACTAGACGAGTTTAGGCAGCAGGCAACGATGATGCATAGGAAAAATACTAGGCGAGTTTAGGCAGCAGGCAACGTTCCAATAAGCTCTAGCTGCAGTGATGCCAAATAAAACAAATATTTTTTTATTTTGTTGACAACACCCACCCCCACCCCGCACCCCAAAAAGGTGTTGTACAGGTATTGTTTTGATAAAGTAGAGGGGATATACCTTCTTTTTTGCTATTTAAATGGGGGGGGGGGGGGGGGGGGCTGCGGTTGTTTTTTTATTTTGTTTTAAAATTCTTTTTCTTTAGTTTTTTGTTGTGGTTTTTTTGGGGGGGTTATAGATGTGCAAACCGGGTGTGGAAAAAAGGGAACTATATTCTTCTTTGAGTGTGATTTATATATTTTGTCGAACTTTCACTTTGATGTATATTATTAGTTAGGAGTTGCTATTCTCTCTTTCCTCTATGTGTGTGTTGGGGGGGGGGGGGGGGGAGGGGTATGCTTCCTTGTGAACGTTTCAAACTGACTTATATTTGAATTTTTGGGGCAGTGGGTGGATGCCTCGTGCCTCTCCATACGGGGGAGCTGGACGCCCCCACCCCCTCCACGAGTCTCTCCCCGTGGGGATACCGGGGGATCTTTCGTAAAAAATAGTTCCCACACCTTCTGGAAGTTCTGTGCTTGCAACTTCCTCTAATCTGCCACTCTCTTTGACTCTGCCTTTTCCCTTTGCTTTCTATCATATACTATCTTTCTGACTCATTGGCCCATTCTCCTGCTTTAAAAAAAAAAATCTTCCAAATAAATCGGAATGTGTCGGCAGTATACGCAGCGGGGAGACCAGTGAAAACTGAAAACTGGACACATACGTACCTTACCCATTATGGCCTGGGGAATGCAGAAGAAGAAGAAGAGTATCTGAATTTTCAATATCCAGTGCAATACATTTAACACTCGTTAAGAGTTTGATCAATGTTGTCATGTCATAATGTGTTATATATAAAATGCAGGTAATAACGTTCTGCAATGAATATGTATTTATTTAAAGTGTACTTGTGGTTCCCTGACATAAATTAGATGTTACTATCAGTGAATGATTTAGAAATCGTGGTTTCAGCCCATTTTATGTATATCAATGTTTAACTTAAATAAAAACAAATATGATTAAATACTATGAAATAATGTTGTTATTTTAAGAATAATTGTGAATGTGCATGTAAATAAATATAAAGGACATTATTTGAATGCGTGTGCATAAGTGTCGATATCAATTCATTAAATAGAATCCATGATTTCAGCTCATATCGTGTATATCAATGTTTTAACTTAAGGATTTTCTTCTTTTTGATTACTGGATACGTTTTAAAACGTGTATCACTAAATGCTGTGGGTTGGGTTTTTTAAAAGAATTAATGTCAATGTATGTACAAAATAAATATACATGACATTATTTGTTGGTCAACCCATGTATATATATATAATAAAGAACTGTGAAGAAAATTGGATGTTGACCAAATTAATCAACGTTGGCGTGGTGCTCGAAGATATCTGGTTGTAATGTATGTGTAAGTGTGTATATTCTTGTAGCTTTAATGCTCGAATTGCCTTCTTAAAGACCCACCACGTCACGTGTCAAAACCACGGTTTTCACGTGTTTTCCCTCTTATAGCTAGTAAGGAATCTTAAGAAATCTTCCTAGCATAAGAGGGAATATGACACGTGACGTGGGGGGTCTTTAAAACAGTGCATGGGTGCCTCTACACAAAATGAAAAAACCATGAAAGGACGGGGTCTATGGGTCATGTCCCCTTGCAGCTGAAGAAAAAAAATTGATTTATAAAGATATTTTAGTTTGCTTTTTCCTCAATCTATACAAATGCTTGTTTTAAAGTATTTGAAAAATACAGTAGACACACACAGATCTTGTTTGACTAATTTAAGAAAAAAAGGAACATCGTTTTCTGGTAAAATTCAAAAACAGGAAATCCTTGTATACCAGGAAAAGTTGCACCTATGTGTGTGTGTGTGTGTGTGTGTGTGTGTGTGTGTGTGTGTGTGTGTGTGTATATATATGTGTGTGTGTGTGTGTATATATATATATATGTGTGTGTGTTACCAAAAGAGAGAGATAAAAGATAATAGGAAGAGATCACATTTTCAGTCATAGAAAAATAGATACTTGAACAGTTATCAGTAAAAGTAATATACCATAGGCGTGGATGACGGTAAAGAAAATCTGTTTCTCTATCCATCTCTCCTTCCCTCTCTCTCTCTAACACGCACATACATTTTCTCTCTCTCTCTCTCTCTCTCTCTCTCTCTCTCTCTCTCTCTCTCTCTCTCTCTCTCTCTCACACACACACACACACACACACACACACACTTTCTTCAAAAGTTTTTCTTTACCTTTTAATTCACTAGTTCAAACAGACTACAAGAAGAATGAGCAAAACCTGTTGTTTTTAAAAATTAAATTTCCAAACGGTGATAATAAGATCATCCAAATGACAAGGCTATCCCAATAATAATCCAAACGACAAACAGAAACATCTACCAAACACACAGTATCATAACTAACTGTGAATCAAAACTCACCCATGGCTTTAACATACACGTCATTGCACACACACTTTTTCAGCCCTAAATCTGATACACTGGTTTATTGATAAAACCATAACAAAAACGAACCAAAAAGTATCACAATAATCAGAAGCCATGGACTAAATTTAAAACAACTAATCTCTGCCCTACTTACCACCATGTATCATCAATTGGTTCCAGTCGCAAATGGTTAAATAAAGCGTTTCGACAAGATGATAAAATTTGATGACAAAGTCGGCATAATTTGAATTCACACAAAAATGAGAAATGTACACTTCAAAATGACGCTTCGAACATCGAGTAGACACGAGAATCACCCCCCTTGGCAAAACCGGAAGGATTTAATTCCAACAAACAATAATTATGATAATAATTACAGTAATTATCACATCAGATCACAAGGTCAACACGCATGTTGAAACATTTGCGAGCAAAATACACACACATGCCTCCTCTTGTGTTGAATTCGACACAAATTTCATATGTACCATTCAAAACTCGACTAGTGCAAAATGTGAACACTTTATGATAAAGTGTTAACTATGGAACACACACCACTCGAAACAAAAACATAAAAAATGAAACCACAGAGAATATTGAAAGTCTACGCTAGATATCAATAAAGAACCGTTTAGCAAGAAACTGACATGGCACCAGGCAGCTAAACTAGATGGGCGGTAACATTTGCACAGGGGAGCAACTATTTGCTTCCTTCATTAACAAGTTTGCACAATTTTTAACAAACAAAGAAATATAATTGAAGCAAGAATTAGGTATGTTCGATAATCATTCAAAGTCTAGAAAGGTAATCTATAAAAAATGACAGAAGGAAAGCAAAAAGACAGATTTTGCTGTTAAAAAGAACAGCGTTTCACGGAAATTCAACAGTTTTAATTTCCTCGCCTTTATTAATCAATGATAATCAATTAACCAATATTAATCAATGACAACAACTTCTGAATGCTTTTTTTTTCTATGTAGAAGAAGAAGGAAAAGACAAAGAAGAAGAAGAAGAAAACAACAAAGCGTACATGTTTAAAGTATGATACCACACACGTAAATGGAATCCTTTTATCCCAAATGTTATGAATGTCATGCTACAGCACACACATACACATGAAATGGCATGCACACACACACACATACACATGTCATGGCATGCACACACACATACATAATTTCATGCTGCAGCATGCACACACACACATGCATATGCAATCACACACACACACACACACACACACACATGCCCCATCATCATTAATCATTCACATCTTCAGTTTTTTTAGCCCAGCTGAAATGAAAATACTGACACACACACTGCTCAGCCTCTTTCTTACAAGAAAATGATCCAACGAACATCAAAATAAAGGGGGGAAAAACCAACACGTACATAACAACAGAACATAACACACTGGAGATCATTAAAGATAAACCCAGAAACCGGCAAAGTTGTGATTAAATCTAGACACTCACCTCACCACTCCCACCCACCCAATCAAATATTCGTATTGAAAATGTTCACTGAGACGCAACTCTTTCTTGTTCTCAGAAATGGGATAGGGTCAGGATCAGCCTAACTGACATTGTCTGAAAGGGGTATATTTTAGTCACAGAGACTTATCTCTCTGAAATTCAGGCTGCTCTCCCCCAGAGAGCGCATCGCCACAAGTGCAGCGCCTACCCAATTTGCTGTTGGTTTTTTTGGGGTGAGGAGAGGGTGGGGGCACACTTGGAAAACCTACCTATCAATGTGGTCATACCAGGCAGCAGGATTTATCCCTGCTCTTACTGACTTTTAACTGCCATGGGATTTTTTAAGTGCATAAAGCGCACAGTCAGGTAAGACTAGCTTTGAGTTGAATCCGAAGGACTGGACGTTCAGTTCGATTTTCCTGTCAAACTAGAAAGAAAGGGCGAGGGGGTGAATTGAACCCGGGTCACTCACACTGCAGTCGCGCATTGAAATGGGCAGGCGAACGTCTTAACCACTGTGCCATCTCTCCTTCCTTCTACACCTTTGCCCAGAAGCCTTCAGACGGAGGAATCCTTGGTTGAAAGCTATTATTCAATCCCAATTTTCTACACTTCAAGGCGATTTGAGCTGTATTTATCAGAATATTGCGCCATATAAATATTATTCATTATTATTATTAAAAGAAGACTCAAATTCCCAAATAGAATTCCAGAATAATTCCCAAAATGTAAGAAGTAAAATTAACTGGAAGCAATCAGCAACAGGACATGGAAACAAAAACACTTTTAAAAATGGAAGCAAAGATTTTGACATTTTAATGATAAACTGAAAAACTAAACCCTTACAATAAAGAAGAAAATAATGTCATTCAATTTTAACTCATTCGCATCGCAACAATTTTGAATTATTTAAAAAAAAATCACAAATCACTCCAGCCATACACACAAACAAAACGTACATAAACAAAAGGAGAAGGAAGATTACGGGTTTTTACTTCAGGTTTAGACATAGGGAAGTGATAGATCAGACTTTTTTATATAGAGACATTATGCAGAAAAACTCTCTACACCGATTAGTTTCCCCACAACAAACCACTACAAAAGCAAAGTCAGAGGCAAAATTATTCTCCAAGGAAGCGAAGCGAGTCTAGAAGTGACCAAGGTATGGTGTGCACACAGATTTACTTCCCTTGAAGCAAATGCATCAAATTGATAGACATCTATTAATTCCGTACATATATTCAATATTGAATGAGTTAATGAAGTTTAGAAAAATGAAATAAAAATACATGTGACTAGATTACGATGATGAAAACGAAACAAAAAACACAACTCAAAATTCTTGTGTGCATTTTGGACAAACTAGTCAGAAACACACGCATTTCATAATAAAACAAATGCCCAACACCCAGAAATAAGTAAAAACAACAAGAAAAGAGAGCACACTGATAAAGCTGGGGGTTTTTGCCCTTGTGAGAGCTTCATTCCAACTCTGACAAAACAACTCTAAATGCCTCTGACTTGTAGCAACTATCTACCATTTATTACAGACTAACTTGATCTATTACAGAATCAAATCTGTAAAATATGGGAGGTGCACCTATTAATGTTGAAGCAGCTAATAGAGTGAAGAAAACATGGTACATTAGAACACATTCGCTTGATTTTTGATCAACAAATTCCGTTGACTATGCCACTCAAAAATGCCTTCACCATCAATATTTTGTCATCACATAATAAAAGTTGGGTAATATAATAATCAAACCATTGCCAGAATCGCATTTCCTAACACAAACCACAATGTAATATTTATGAAACAAACGAATAAATGTAACGAAAACACAACTGATCAAAGAGAAATACTAAAGTAAATAAGCCTTGTCTAAAAATAAAACCTAAAAAAACCTGTCTGATACAGATTCTTTAAACGAATGGTGCTGTGTTTTAAGTACGTGAACCTGAAAACGGAACTGATTTTGACTCAACTTATCACACACACACACACACACACACACACATGCATGCATTGCTTGCACACACGCATGCACACACATACACACACACACTCACTCATACACACACACATGCATGCTTGCACACATGCATGCACGCACACACGCACTCATACACATGCACACATGCATGCTTGCACACACGCACACACACACACACACACACTGTTTCTGAATGCATATGCAAAACACATGCATGCACACACATACTGTTTCTAACTGCATATGCAACTTGTAGCCATCTCAGCAGTACAGATTTCAAGAAAACAACATATCCAAGAAAGCTTCACAATATTAAACCATACAACTCAAATCTATCACGTACACATATTCAAATTTGACCCCAAAGAAAAAACCCAATTCTTAACATCACAAAACCAAACCATATATCTAAATCTAACACATACAGATTTAACCTGCCCATTAAAGACCCACCACGTCACGTGTCAAAATCACAGTTTTCACGTGTTTTCCCTCTTACAACTGGTAAGAAATCTTAAGAAATCTTCCTAGCATAAGATGGAATGTGACACATGACGTGGGGGGTCTTTAAAACATGTGGGGCCCTTGGTCGAGTGGTTAGAGCACTCGGCTGCGGTGCGGAAGGTCGCGGGTTCGAGTCCAACTTGGAACCTGATTTTTCTGGCCTGAAGCCCCTCTCTGTCCACCCAGCAGTGAATGGGTACCTGATTCGTTCAGGGAAGGTTAAGGCGGCGGAAGGAGAGGAGGGATGGGCTCCGCCTTCCATGATGCCGTGCCCTTGACACGGTGAACCTCTAGCAGTTCACTGCCCCTAGGGCCGATAGGCTATGGGACCCTTACCTTTACCATTTTACCAAACATCTGAAATCACCATTCTTCTTCTTCTTCTGCGTTCCCAGGCCATATGGCCATAATGGGTAAGGTACGTAGTTGTCCGGTTTTCAGTTTTCACTGGTCTCCCCGCTGCGTACAGCCGACACATTCCGATTTCGAAGGAGCTCAAAGGGGGAAAATCATTTGGAAGATTTTTTTGAAAAAAGGCAGGAGAACGGGCTAACAAGTCAGAAAGATAGTAGATGAGAGAAAGCAAAGGGAAAAGGCAGAGTCAAAGAGAGTGGCAGATTTGAGGAAGTTGCAAGCACAGAACTTCCAGAAGGTGGGGGAACTATTTTTATGAAAGACCCCCCAGTACCCCCACGGCGAAAATCACCATTCAAAATGTCAAATTGGAAAAGACAAAAGAAATGAAAAAGAGTGAGGATCTAGTCATAGTTTTTCCTGAATTTTACTAATTATCGGAATGTACAAATGAGGATAATTAATTTGACCAAATATATACACAGGTACATGGCTAAGCATGACCGTGAACACACACAAGAAAACATCAAAACTTTGTTCTTGGCTTTATCTATCAAACCACTAAATAACACCCACTGTTTCGCATTAATAAATACAGTGAAATCTCTCTCTTTCTCTGTGTGTCTGTCTCTCTCTCTCACTCACATACACACACACACACACACATACACGCATGCGCACACACACACACAAATCTTTTTTTTTCTAAACAGTCGCTCTCATCTTTCACAATGCCATGAATTATATCATCTCCTCAACAAAGTGGTTTTCAGCATCAACTCACTCCCTCAACCTTTAACCCTCTGACTGCCTAACTAACACACACTCTACAAGCAAAATGATACACCAACTTAACCCCTTCACTGCCTACCCAGTGATGTCATTGACGATGTGATAACTGTTGATATCATAGCCCTGGAATGATGGTTCTTGGCTTAGACAAGTCGGGAAAGATAAATCTCTAGACCATTTTCTCAGATTGAGTCTAACAGGGCTCTGTTATATTTTGCAGTAAGAAAATCGATAATTTCTCAGTTTTCCTCTGGCAGTGAAAGGGTTAACCCGCTGGCTGCCTAACACACACACACACACACACACTCTACAAGCAAAATAATACACCAACTTAACCCTTCGACTACCTAACACACACACTCTACAAGCAAAATTATACACCAATTTAACCCTCTGACTGCCTAACACACACACACACACACACACACTCTGCAAGCAAAATCATAAACTATGTACAGTACATGGACTGTCCAACAAAAATGTGCCCCTTGTTTTTACTTTTAACGCGAGACATATCACCAGGGATTCAAGATCAGTGGCAACTGGATTTGGGAATGGAGAAACTATGAGAATGAGAATGATACGCTTGAGAAGAAGAAAAAGATTGATTATTCTCATAACAGTGTTGTCCTCTTGATAATAAGCTTTCGGCTTGAATGAAATCTTATCCCCTGGGCATGAATTCAACCCCACTGGAATGCTGATACAAAGGGATAAAAGGAGCTAGCGACCATAAGTTACCGTAATTTGTGGCCTATAAGACGCAAGACGAAGAAGATGTGAAATGCTTCAAACAAAGCATGCGCCACTAAATCATTATAACCATCTCGAACATTAACCCTTTCACCGCCAACGTCACATTTTTGCACCACAATGATTTAACACCCATGTCACTAAAAGGCATCAAATCAGGGCCTGTTATCCAAAGACCCGTTCTCTTCATTTTGGGAGCTAAGGATAGGCCTTACTTTAAATTATGTCACAGAGGATTCCCCAATATTACAGACAGATTTTTTTCTCTACCCAGGTAAGCTTAATGGAAAGTTTTTGCTGATAAATGGCTGGTGGTGAAAGGGTTAATCATGAAAATACAGAGAAACTAGTAACTCAATGTAGTTTTCATTTTTATCACAACGCTCTGCTAAGAAATGCGTCTTTGTCTCTACTCTACTCTCGGGTTACAGACACTCTACAAACACTACATTCCATGTCGCTACGTAACAAAATACGTAGAGACACGCTCACTAAATTCACTGGGGAGGGGGGGGGGGGGGATACAAATTAATGAACGCCACATAATTATCACCCATCTACAGCATGGGTGTACTGGAGATACGAATAAAGCTTCTGCTTTATAATTATACACAGAAACGAACAAACATCTACAGCATGGGTGTATTGGAGATACGAATAAAGCTTCTGCTTTATAATTATACACAGAAACGAACAAACATCTACAGCATGGGTGTATTGGAGATACGAATAAAGCTTCTGCTTTATAATTATACACAGAAACGAACAGTTTCAATGATAAAAAATATTTGCTCAAACCAATATTTTCCCAAGATGTTGGTTTCAACATTTTCATTCAATAATTTTTTTCATCACAATCATAATCCAGAAAATCATTAAAAAAAAAAAAATTTTAAACTACATACACACACGGGGCCTTCTTTGGGCTTTCGTCACATAATCAACAAGAGGGTCGCGTTCAAGAAAAACCACAGGATTCAGCAAATACTTAAAGCAAGGAGTGATCATCCACATGACAGAATTACAAAGGAACATGTATATGCATGGTTGTGAGGGGGGTGGGGGTGGGGGTGGGGTGGTAGGCAGACAAAAAGCAGCATTAGAGAGAGTCTAGAGACAAAGACACACCAGACAGAGATGAGAAAGAGATTAGAGAGAGAGGAAAAAGAGAGAGCGACAGCTATAGAGAGAATAAGATAAGCCAGCCAGGCTGAAAGCATGCTAACTAAGCTTACTATGTCCTCCATATCAGCAAATTCTGAAAGAATAAACGGTGAGGATTTTCTCCCTAATTCTATGCAAGAAAACCAAAACGAACCATTAAGAAAATGTGCTAATGCATTCACAGTGAAAAAAGTCTCGCTCCCCCCCCCCCATTTTCATTTCATTAATGCCTAAACCACGCTCCCCATAAAAATGCTCATCAGCAGAAATCTTTACCAAGACACCTTTAACCCTTTCACCGCCAATGTCGCATTTTAGCACCACAATGGTTTAACACCCACGTCACTAAAAGGCATCAAATCAGGGCCTGTTATCCAAAGACCCTATTTTCTTAATTTTGGGAGGTAAGGACAGGCATAATGCTGTGTATGTCACGGAGGAATTCACAATATTACAGAAATATTTTCTTCCTACCCAGTTAAGTTTGATGGTATTTTGTGGCTGAAAAATGCCTGGTGGCGAAGGGGTTAAGCTCATACCACATAACTCAACCCATCCCTGCCCCCTTCCTAGTTATGCCCCCTTGCTTCTAATCTTTCCCCTTAGAGAATCCTTCAAACGTCTGTGTACCATACCTTTAACCCTCTTGCATTTATTCCGCCCAAAACTGCCCACCCGGAAGTTGCCTCTGTGTGTTCAAGCCGCCCAAAACCACCCGTAGCTTGCCCCCCCCCCCCCCACTCTGAGACCCCCTCTGATGGCATTTCCATCACGCACAAGTTCTGGCTTGTCATACACACACTATGAAGAAGTTTCTCACTTGCAGTGGCGCTCTGTGTGCTTCAAAAGACAGATTGTCCAGAAAATGATTGAAAGAATCTGAACACTGGAAGAAGCTTTGTCTGTAACAAATGCGAATGCAAGAGGGTTAAACCTCTTTACCAATCCCTCTATAAGTCTTGGCTAAATATGTTAGACCTTTTTGTTTTTATCTGTAAATCTTCACAAAGAAACGTTTTACACTGCCTTACAAAGTGGGCTGGTTTCTATTGCCAAAAGCCAAATCTTTTACATTCCCATGCTCCTTCCTCTGCTAGTCTGGTTCTGGCTGGGTACGTCATAGGAAACTATGAAGGCTATGAACATGACGGAAACGGAGAGCGCATCGAGAGTTGAACAAAAAAATATAACAAAAATCTTTACTGTCTCGTAGTGTTGACAGTCTTTAGGTTGACCATAGGCTTTTTTATCGCAGTATCCAGGCAAGACCAATCTGGCTACCGTAGTGGTCCCCGGGGGCAAACCCCGACCGGCACAGCTCCGGCCGTTTATTTACCGCTACTTTGACCTATAGCCCTTAACCCCCTGCATTTAACCTTTGATTTTCTCCAGCCGAAGACGGACATGCTGGGCCTAACTATTTCTTAGTTAGGCGCATAACGACAGCACGAAGCATCTGCGCTCATATGACAGGAAACTGTCTGAGCGATCGAAGAAGAAGAAGAAGAAGAAGATGAAGACAAAATCAGTGGGGCATCTAAAGTAAAGTTCAACATTGCCAAATCTTGTCCAGTTCTCTCGGTTTACAGCCACACCCATAATCCACCTCCAGATTCTTTATCACCACCACCCTCCCACCTCTATACCCCCACCCACCCATCACTCACACCCACCCCCTCAAAAAATGCTACTAAGCATTTTGATTTCATGTCAAAGGTAGGCAGGATACCAGAAAAAAGAAAAAAACAACTATGTTGATTCTTTGTCAATCTTTTGCCCCCCTCGCAGTAAACATTGTTAATGCATGAAACGCATTCTGACAATCATCACACTCTCACAGTCTGTTATCACATCGGTAAACGGAGGTTTGGGAAGGATGCGCGAGTATGGAGGCAGGGGAAGGGGAAGGGAGGGAGGGGGGGGGTCAAGGTCAAGGAAAATCAGCACACGGTCAAGGTCACAACCTGTGGAAGCAAGGCGGAAGTGGTGACAGGGGAGGGAGAGGGGGGAGGAGAAAAAGGGGGTGGGTGAAGTTGGGAGATACAGGTGGGGGGTGGGTGGGGTGCCTTGCCACAACAACTTGGAATGAAGACTATCAAAAACAGACCTCTCTATAAGGCGAAGAAACGGGCAAAAGTCACCGCAAACGGCTGGCTACAGTGGAACCTCCCTTATAAGACCTTCAAAAATCATCCAAAGTGAGGTCTTACTAGGGAGGGGTCTTAAATTATGTGTATGCTATTGTGGCGGTACCATAGCCGATAAGGTTTATCCGAGGCGTGGTTACTGCTACACATATCTATATTGATAAAAACTCGGGACTTTACTGGTGTTGCACTGCCTCCGGGCATTGCAGCCAGTATTGTTCCCACCATCTTTGTATTTACAAATGTCCCATATGTGTCTATGACCGAGAGGACGTAAAACACAATTTTTCTTCTTCAGGGAGGGGTCTTATAAGGAAGGCAATGTTAATACTTACAAAGAAGGGCAGTGTCTCAGAGAAGTAGGTCTTATGCGGGAGGGAGTCTTACAATGGGAGGTCTTATAAGGGAGGTTCTACTGTACTGAGTACGTACACCGACGGCTATCGAGTACCCCCGTTGATAGACGTTTGGTACAAAACAGAAGAGAACGGCAAAAAGTTATTGACCAGCTGAGCAGCTGTCCTCCTAACTGTCACCAAAGGATCTATCAGTGATATGGATCTAACGGTACGATCCAACCACCAACATGCACCGTGAAGATAACAGAACAAAAATTACTATAATTCACGGACTATAAGCCACTTCGCAATATAAGCCGCACCCCCTACTTTAAAAAAAAAATCTGAAAAAAGTAACCCATAAGCCGCGTCGAAGCATAAGCCGCGGAAGCGTGGCGATGCACGAAGTTCGCTTCCGGTTGAGTCGAGAGTTGATCACGGGTGTGTTGACTGCCAAAACGAAAGTGTCGGACCGCGAAACAGATCATCGTCATTTTGTTAAAAATATACCGAAATCAAAGTGATTTTTTTTGTCATCAACCATGAACAAGGCCACAGATCAAAGGTCTGAATCAAGGATGCCACTGAGTTGAGTTTACTTTCACATTCGGTAACGCTTAGGCCACGGCACTGTACTAGCCACAGGGGGGGGGGGGGAGTTGCGGCTTATTGTCCGTGAATTGATCTCTCAAAAAAAATCAGACAAAATTGCGTAGCTTCGAACCCAGCAGGCCCAATAGGGGAGTTATGAGTTTACGTGGCCGATATCTTTCAGTACACACCACCAACTATGCTACGTCACATATCTTGGCACCGACATTTACTACATACAGCTACACCAGGCCAATCTGTTTACACCGCTGCAGCTAACATTATGGAAAGCGTGTTCACCAAAAAAAAACAAATACCAATGCAATGTTTACTTTAACCCCTTCGCTGCCGCCTACTACTTGCGCATGCGCCGCCGGTTTGCCGCGCGATTTACGAACGCGGCAATATCGCTACTTAGCGGCGACGTAGATATACGTCGGTGGCAAGTACTGAAGCGCTATAGAGGACATATATATACGTCGGTGGCATGTACTGAAGCGCTATAGAGGACGTATATATACGTCGGTGGCATGTACTGAAGCGCTATAGAGGACGTATATATACGTCGGTGGCATGTACTGAAGCGCTATAGAGGACGTATATATACGTCGGTGGCAAGTACTGAAGCGCTATAGAGGACGTATATATATGTCGGTGGCAAGTACTGAAGCGCTATAGAGGACATATATATACGTCGGTAGCAAGTACTGAAGCGCTATAGAGGACATATATATATGTCGTGGGCAGCGAAGAGGTTAATAATAAGAGAGAAAAGACACAGAAGTAAATCAACATAGCCAGTTTTTGTCATCAATCAAAACCAAGAAAATCGGAGTTTCAATAATCGTTTCTTATGCTTATTTTTCACCAAAACATGAGGATATATATTTTCTAAATGTAGCCGCATACACACAATTTGAACCTACGATGGAAACCTCAATGGAAATGTCATGACAATTCTTTGCTTCAAATATTAGCTATCACAATAACAGATTGGTGTACAGATTCAAAAGCAATGTACATGTACCAAGACGTTTTGGTGTCCTCATTGCAGGCGTATCATGACAGATTTACATATACTATGCACTTGGCATAGAGTGACAATCTAAGCCGAAGTACACGAACACTTTAAACAGCACACAATGCAATTCACTACACCCTGCAAGCGTCATTCATAAGGTATCACTATGGCTTAAAGGGGCACCCTGACGGATGAGTTTTTGCACGAAACATGTCGAGATCACCAGAAAGACAGCCTTTTCAAGGATCGGAACACTCACTTTGCTCTGGTTTCCTAGAAATCAAACTGTCAAAACCGAGATTCCTCCTTGGCGGCACCTCCGCCAAGGAGGAATCGCCGATTTGCCAGTTTGATTTCTAGGAAACCAGAGCAAAGTGAGTGTTGCGATCTCTGTAAAGGGTGCTTTCCTGGTGATGTTTCTTGCAAAAACTCACCCGTCAGGGTGCCCCTTTAACAAACAGTCAACGTTAACAAGCTGACAACCAAATATCTAGAAAACACACAATTATTTAAAAAGGGGAAAAAAAACTTGCTAAAACATACTGTCACACACACACATACACACGCACACAGTCATAAAGATTTTTTTTCACAGCCTACACATCAAAGTTGGCTCTATTTCTTCTCAATTTAGACAACTCTAAAATACAGAAATATGTATGCACCATTGCATGCACATGATGCATGCACACACACGCACGCACACACATACATTTACACAAACACATACACACACTATGAGTATGACTGCCCCACAATTTGTGAATAAATAAACAAGCATAAGTGCTACTGTTACAATCAAAACAATGTAACCGTCTACGTTTACAACCAACCACACATTTACCACATCAACTCTATGCCACGTTTTCACCAAAAGCACTCAAAATAAAGAACACAATTCATGGAATGTTTCAACCCAGCATTTTCGTGCGCTAAACCTTATTGCTCTTGGCTTCCCAACATTCATTGCAGATACCGCTTAGGAATCCCTTTCCATGCGCTTTAATTTAAACACATGTCCAAATCCTTTGAACGTACATCACCGACGCATCCAAACCCTGAGGCTTTGGGTTCTCTCAACAACATGCCGCCCCCTATTCCGCAATAACTTCATCACAAAGCCGTGCTCTCATGGTGACCTCAGTTTCGGTTTCCGATCCAGTCTATGCCTTGGTGCGTTCGGGTCAAAGTCATGGGGATCAGTGTGTTCTGGGGAGCTGTCGGTGGACGGTCGTGGTGGCGCCCTCGGAGGAGGACCTCACACACACTGGCTCCGCGACTAAGAGAACAGTGTCGTCACTAGGGGGCTTAGTAGGTGGTGTCCTGAACAGGCTCTACTGAACTCCACCAAAGTGACTCAGCAGCAGTGCAGTGTCTCCTCGGTTGGCTGCCTCCTGGCGGCCTAACATAGATTCGCTCCTCTTGGACTGCTGGTCTCGGATTCTGCGACCCGAACGTGTGGAGGTGTGGCTGCGAGTTGGAACTCGGAATGAGCGGTGTGGGAGCAACGCCACTGTACAGCCCAGAAGATGGGACAGCAAAAAAATACACACCCAAAAACCCCTTCATCACAGATGTCACACCGTGGAGCTTGGACTGGTGTGTTTGTTTTGAGATCTACTGAGGCGCACGCTCTCTGTCGTAAAAACCTTTTCCTTGTTGCGACATGAGAGAAAATCACGTACTAAGTCAATTATGGAATGAATGAAACACCAATGCAGTCTGGTGGAATTACTGAATTTTCCTTCATGTTACTTCTTTCAAATCTTTCCTCCTCTGGCTCAAACTATACTATATTTTTTTCTGTAGCTTTGATGTTCTACGACGAACAGAATGTTTGTTTTTCAAACAAGACTATTAACACACACAGTTGGTTTAAATATTGTGCTCTCCATCAAATTAAGCAGTGCGTATGCGTAGTTTTCGCCAGACATCCATCCGGCTTCTACGCAAGCTCTGTCTCCATGGGTACGACATTCCTTGTCTTTTTTTTTGGTATCATAATCTTCAGGATTTATCAACTAACACTGTGGCAGTTTCAAAATGAGTCAACACGCGGATAGGCATACAACATGGGCAAAGCAAGTGAAGCAACAACTGATTGAAGTTTTTCTTTCAATTCGAACTAGTCACAGAGTTTCTGATAAAACATGTCAATAGGTATTCGAGCCGGTTACAGGAGAAAACTGATTCCCATTGACAGCAAAAATTAACAACCCAAGTGCCTAAACCTCATGAACCACACAGGAAGATCAATTATTTCTACTACCACGCTACACTACTTCAACTAGGCCTCGTGCCCCTCTACTTCAAAATGTTATCACAAAACGAAAAAAGAGAAAAGAAAGAAAAATGCACACACACTCACAAAGTCATGGTACATCCGAGACTTTTTCTTTTCTGTTTTCGCATGTTTTGTTGGCCTGGTAGACTGGTTCGCTTGTTCGTTTTTATGCATGATGGCGAGGATGGAAGTAGGAGGTTGATGTCCATTTGTGTTTTCATCCTATCATTTCCTATCATTGCTTACCCCCAAAACAATCACTGACTTGAATCTCTCTCTCTCTCTCTCTCTCTCTCTCTCTCTCTCTCTCTCTCTCTCTCTCTCACCTCACCTCCTCTCTCTCTCTCCACCCTCTCTGCCGTCCTGCATACTTGACTAGATGCCCAAATGCCCCACCTGTTTTGCACAGCTCTGACACACAATTAACAGGGTTAACCCCTTGACTGCCACCAATGTATCATGTACTGATCTGATGACATCATCAGTGATGAAGAGGAATAACACTGATATGCTGGCCTTTGCTCTAACACAATCAAGAGAGTTATCTCCCCAGACCATTTTGCCAGATTGGCTCCATCTGTTGTCTTTTTCATGGCACGATTTGCCCGATTATTTTTTCTTTAATTTTCTCTGGCAGTCAAGGGGTTAATAATGGCAACTAAGTGAAAATTTCACTGTGTATTCTAAGCTCAAATTTTTGCATTTCGCGTTTTTCATACAGATGTTGATGATGCTACTCCCCTGCTGTTTCCCAGTGACACACCCACTTCACAGCCGATGCGAGAGAGGCGATGACGTCGAACATTCACACTTTTCTTCTCTCTACAGCCATCTTCAACTGCAGAGACGCGTCCATTCCTGCTCACACGAAAAGAAGAAATGCCTCATGAAAACTTTCTCCAGGGCTTTTTCATGTTTCTTGTTTTCGTTCCCCAGCTGAAACGCTCTGGGGGCACACCCAGTGCCATGTGAACACTTCTCATGGCCTTGGGTGGGAAGATTACGTGTATGGCTGCTTTTAAAGGGCCCCACACTCTGACTTCAGGGGAGCTTTTTCATATAAGATGAGGTGACTGTTTTTCCTTGAGGCTTGGGGGAAAAAAAAGCGATGGATGTTCACTTTTTTTGTCGTCCCCTGAAGTCGGAGTATGGCCGCCCATGTGGCAGGGGCCTTGAAAAGCAGCCATGCACGTAATCTTCCCACCCAAGGCCATGCGAAATGTCCACATGGCACTGGGTGTGCCCCCAGAGCGTTTAAGCTGGGGAACGAAAACAACAACTTCTTTTGTCCAAACCTTTTCTTCTGGATGTACTATGCATCATGGCCTACGCTGTGTTTCTGCCTGGAGTCTGTTCATACCAAGCGATGCGTCAAACCAGTCTCTTTCGTGTGAAGTGATGCGTCATGATGTAGCACTCATGGCTCCAGCTTGTGACAGACGCCTAGATAATCCTAGCAAACGACTGAAACACGAGCAACATCGTCAACTCACTGAAAAGCAACGACCTGTCTTAACGCACAGATAACACATTTCAATACATAATCTCACCCCCTACTTGAGATCGTAAAGGGTAAGGCCGTGTGCACACATAAGCGGACATTCCATGCGGAAACCCGTGCGCAATCCATAAATAAGTGAAACAAAGAAGGGAAAAGATGTGCGCACATGTCCAAAATTCCCCTATATGCGTACTTTTATCCTTCTTTCTTCCACTTATTTAGGGGTTTTCCGTAGTACGGAACTTACGCGTCTAATGCGAACACGGCCTTAATCTCATACACGGTTTGCAATTCTATGGGGTGATTTTGGAGCTCTAGCGCATAAACACGCACAATGTCTACGTTTTTAAGAACCCAGATATTACTTCTCTCTCCTGTCACCAGCGTGGCACTCCACCAACCCCCACGGCCACCGCAGTCTACTCTGATGCATGGAAACGGCAAATCCTGTTCTATATGAAGAGGTGAGTTGTGACCTCTTTCTCGGGGAGGGGCAGTCTACTCTGATGCATGGAAGCGGCAATTCCTGTTCTATATGAAGTGGTGAGTCATGACCTCTTTCTCTGGGAGGCGCAGTCTACTCTGATGCATGGAAGCAGGGAATCCTGTTCTATATGAAGTGGTGGGTCATGACCTCTTTCTCGGGGAGGCGCAGTCTACACTGATGTATGGAAGCAGGGAATCCTGTTCTAAATGAAGTGGTGGGTCATGACCTCTTTCTCTGGGAGGCGCAGTCTACTCTGATGCATGGAAGCGGGGAATCCTGTTCTAAATGAAGTGGTGAGTCATGACCTCTTTCTCGGGGAGGGGCAGTCTACTCTGATGCATGGAAGCAGGGAATCCTGTTCTATATGAAGTGGTGGGTCATGACCTCTTTCTTGGGGAGGCACAGTCTACTCTGATGCATGGAAGCGAGGAATCCTGTTCTATATGAAGTGGTGGGTCATGACCTCTTTCTCGGGGAGGTGCCTGAACTTCATGGACCCGTCAGCGCCGCACGAGAACAGGTGGTTGGAGGAGTTGATGGCCACCTGCGTGACACCGGAGGTCGCCCCCACGTTGCGGAAAAACGTGCTCTTGCTGTGCTCCCCGGGGAAGGAGAAACACAGCTGGTTCGAGTCCATCGCCCACACCTGCGTGCAATCAAACATAGGGGGAGTTAATGTCTGGTACACACGGCTCCTAATCGTCCCGCAAAACAAGGGGTCCCAGGGACTCCTTCACTTATAGCATAGAGGGTCCTAGAGGCAGGATAGAGGGTCCCAGTGGCACTGCGAATGCTAAAAAGAATTTTTTCTAGTGCATCCGTGGGAAACCCCTGCGCATTCTTTTAGAGGGTCCTTTAGAATTTTAGTGCTTCATAGACCCCCATATGGGGGTCCCTGGGAGCCCTAGGTATACAGTGACACAAAGGGGATTAATTATGAGGGAAAAACGTGCTTTTGCTGTGCTACCTGAGGAAGGAGAAACACAGCTGGTTCGAGTTTATCGCCCACACCTGTGTACAAAAGATAGCAGATGACAGCAAGCAAAGGGAAAAGGCACAGTCAAAGAGAGTGATAGAATACAGGAAGATACAAGCACAAAACTTCCAGAAGGTCAGGGAACTATTTGTATTGAAAGACACCCCCCCTTTCCCCCCCACCCCGGTATCCCCTCGGGGAGCTATAAACTAATAATTCTGACTCTGCTGCGAGTCTCACACACACATACACACACAAGCACACACAAGCACACACACACACACACACACACACACACACACACACACACACACACACACACACACAAGAGTATTTCACAGTGAATGGGGCGATGACCCAAACCCCTTGGGGCGACATGTTACCGTAGTAATGCTTGCATAAGAACAAAATAGGCTCAGAATAGTTAGCTTGATCAGGTAGCCTACAGTATGGCAAAAGTTTGCCCCACTTTTCAATTCGCCCAACTTGACCGTGTCAGACTTGTATGTTCGCCCCATTTGTGATGCTTTACGTGCACTCCTACGTGTACTCACACACAAAGCAAAAAGAAATGGTAGAAACCAAATTGGGGTGATTGCTAGGAAGTTGACAGCACCTCGTTTGCAGCCTTTGGAGCCTGTTTAACCCTTTCAACGCCAATGTCGCAAATTTGCACCACAATGATGTTAACACCCAGGGCCTGTATTCACGTTGAGATAGCATGAGACTTAGCATGATGCTAACTTAGAAGCTCTTCCAATGTCCTGTAGGATTGAATAGGACTTTTGGAAGAGCTTCTAAGTTAGCATCATGCTAAGTCTCATGCTATCTCAATGTGAATACAGGCCCAGGTCACTAAAACTCTTGAAATCAGGGTCTGTTTTTCAATGATATCGTGTCCTAATTTGGACAGTAAGGATTGACCCCATTCTAAATGTGTCACAGAGAAATCCCACAATATTGCAGACAAAATCTTTTCTGTAGCCAGGTAAATGTAATGGAAATGTTTGGCTCAAAGATGGCTGGCAATGAAAGGGCTAAGGCCGTGTACACACATAAGCCGATATTCCATGCGGAAACCCGTGCGCAATCCATAAATAAGTGAAACAAAGAAGGGAACAGATTTTTTTGGTATATTTCTAGTCACACAGACTTATCTCTGTGAAATTCTGTGAAATTTGCGCACGTGTCCGAATTTCCACTATATGCGTAAACTTTTTATCCTTCTTTCTTCCCCTTTTCCGTATGAAATTTACGTGTCTAATGTGAACCCGGCCTAAGACCTAAAAAAAAAAATAGGGGCGACAAAAATTTCCCCCATTATTATTTTCACCCCAATTGATTGTGTTAGACCTTGTATGAAAGCCCCATTTGTCATGCTTTATGTGCACATACACACACACACACACACACACACACACACACACACACACACACACACACACACGCTCACGCGCACGCGCACACAGAGTGACACACACCTTGATGTCTCCCTCAGAAGACCCGGTAACGTAGTACTCCTCCTTGCTGTCCACCGTCAGACATTTGATGGCAGAGTCGTGGGCCTGGAATGTGTTCTTGATCTTACGCTGACGAATGTCGAACTGACCTGAACTACCGTCAAGGGACATAACTTTAGCAAAACAATTTCGGACTAAAAGGCACACCTTATTATCAGATGTACGTACTTGTTTATGTGAATATGGGTTTGCTGATGTGTGGTTAAACCAGGGAGTCGGTAATGTAAGGAGATTTATACACATGTTTCGACAACGCTTAATTGATTGTAATTGGCAGAGATGGCATGACCATGTTCTAAATAGTGATAGATTTAATATGTACAGAACCTTTTGTCATACTCATGAAGTAAAACCGTATCTTATGCTTAGTATGGATAAACACCTGAAGTTTATAACCACTCGAGTTAGGTTGGGTATTTCAGAGTTAGCTGTGCATTATTATCGTTATAGAGTGTCTACTAATGATGAACTTATGTGTCCATTGTGCAAAGAGTGCACTGAAGATGAATTGCATTTTACTCTGCGTTGCCCTGCATTAATTGATATTCGAAATTTTTTTATCCCACAAAAATATATTCGTAATCCATGTGCGTTTAAATTAACATTGTTGTTAGCTTCAAAGAAAGAAAGTGATATTCGGAATCTAGCCCTTTTTATGTATAAAGCTTTCAAATTTAGAGACATTGCTATTTCATAGTCCTTCTTCTGCCATGTTCTGACTGGATATTAACTGCCATCTGACTGAAGCAATTGTTATATGTAGCGACATTAGTATCATGTATTACTAGATTATTGATGATGATTTGTATTATTTTTATTATTATTTGATGGATTACTAAGATTAGTATGGCTGTTGATCTTTGTTTGTTCACTACCCCTTCATAAGGGGCCTTGGCCTATTTGAATAAATCATTCGCATTCGCATTCGCATTCACTCTGTCTGAGTCTCTCTCATTCTCTCTCTCACCCTCTCTATCTTTTCTCACTCTCACACACTCTCTCTCTTTCTCTCTCTGTCTTTCTCTGTCTGTCTATCAATCTCTCTCTCACCCTCTCCCAACCTCTTTCTCTCTCTCTCTCTCTCTCTCTCTCTCTCTCTCTCTCTCTCTCTCTCTCTCTCCCTCTCTCTCTCTCCTTCTCTCTCTCTCATGTAGACAGTGTTCACAGACACCACCAAGGATACAGATCTCTCCTTTCCTGCCCCCACTGATGAGAGTCTGACTCTGCGGGGCGTACACCACCGAGGGACAGCCAAACTCGTGGCACGGGAACGCTGCACAAACAAACACACACACACACACTGATGAGAGTCTGACTCTGCGGGGCGTACACCACCGTGGGACAGCCAAACTCGTGGCACGGGAACGCTGCAGAAACAGACACACACACACACACACACACACATACAGATGAGAGTCTGACTCTGTGGAGCATACAGCACGGAGGGACAGCCAAACTCGTGGCACGGGAACGCTGCACAAACACACACACACACACACACACACACACTGATGAGAGTCTGACTCTGTGGGGCATACAGCACGGAGGTACAGCCAAACTCGTGGCACGGGAACGTTGCAGAAATAGAAACACACACGCACGCACGCATGCACGCACGCACGCACACGCACACGCACACGCACACACGCACACACACACACACACACACACACGCACGCATCTGATCAGAGTCTGACTATGTGGAGCATACAGCACGAGGGGACAGCCAAACTCATGACACGGGAAAAGCTGCAGAAAAACACACACACACATACGCATGAACATATGCGCACACACACACACACGCACGCACACAAATGAGTCCAGCATCGGGGTTCACTGTGAACACCAACGTTACTTCTCCTATTTTGCAGATTGTGGGGGCAGCAAAGGTGTCACACACAGACAAACACTCTTGCTCACGGTGGAATAGCAACACTCGCAAGTAATAAAACATTACAACAAAACACATAAGATAACCTGCTGTAACAGGACCATACCACATACCATGCACCAGTGCAGATCGCGGAGGCAGCAGGGTGTCCCACAGACACACGTTCTTGTTCTCAGAGGAATAGCCACAGCCCTATAGCATGAAAATAATCTGTACACCAACAACATACCATGCACCAGTGCAGATCGTGGGGGTAGCAGGGTGTCCCACAGACACACGTTCTTGTTCTCGGAGGAGTAGCAACAGTCATATAGTATGCACATAATCTGTACACCAACAACATACCATGCACCAGAGCAGATCGCGGAGGCAACAGGGTGTCCCACAGACACACGTTCTTGTTCTCGGAGGAGTAGCCGCAGGTGGCGATCAGACTGGAGCAGCCCAGGAAGGCAAAGTCCGCCGTCGTCTTGTTGTGGCACTGCAAGCTCTGCATGGACACACACACCATGCAGGATTTTACCGCATTCTTCGGACCATGAGCCGTGCCTTATCGTTCAGTGACTTCCCAAGGCCCAGGTCTTAGGACATAATCCTGTTAAAACTGGGAAAATGTTAAGAATAGCCCCCTCCTCTGCCCCTCCATTCGTTTCAGATATGGGTTAGGGATAGGGTTAGGGTCAGCTTAATCATCAACTTTTGTGTGTGTGTGTATTTGACACTAAGCTTACCCTAAACCTTTCCCTAACCCTAACCTGAAACCGTCTAATCAACAAAAATAAAATAAAAATTGATGGTATGCTATGAGATTGACACTTAACTGACCCTAAACCTATCCCTAACCCTATTCCTAACCCTAACTGAAACCGTCTGAAATAAATGGAAGGGGCAGAGGAGGGGGATATTCTTAACATTTGCCTAAAACTGAAAATGTCCTGTTGTGTTCCCCCTGCCAGGACAAATGTCCTGTTTGATGCTGCAAAAGCCGGGACATCAATTTTAGTCCTGTTAATATTCTTGTTTCAGGACAATTTGTCCTGTCACTTTTCCATCCTCTGTGCATTACTACTTACTGTAAAAGCATGTGCGCGCACACACACGCACACGCGCACACACACACACACACACACACCTCCACCACCAAATTCTTATAAATAGTTCCCCCACCTCCTGGAAGTTCTGTGCTTGTAACTTCCTCTAATCTGCCACTCTCTTTGACTCTGCCTTTTCCCTTTGCTTTCTATCATCTATCTATCTATCTGACTTATTGGCCCATTCTCCTGCCTTAAAAAAAACATCTTTCAAATAATTTTCCCCTTTGAGCTCCCCCGAAATTGGAATGTGTCGGCTGTACGCAGCAAGGAGACCAGTGAAAACTGAAAACCGGGCACATGTGTACTTTACCCATTATGGCCATATGGCCTAGGAGCGCAGAAGAAGAACAACCTTTCTGACTACATTGATATTCACATTATAAGGCGCAGGGGTCTCAGTCTGGGGGGAAAAAGTATCGCCTTACAGTCCGTAAAATACGGTAGTTCACTCCGCTTTAGCGAAAGATCCATGTCTCTGAATGCATGAGCATAACATTCCGATTCAGTCAAACTCACTTCATCTCATGTATGGGACACTTATTGATATAGGATAGAAATCTCTATCTGAAGGGCAGATGATCCAAAAGCTATAAAACTTTCAACATGGATACTGCTGGTAGAAGGCTATAACTATATACTATAATTATAAAGATAATCTTTGTACTTTTGGCTTAAGAGTAAAAATACTATGGCTGTTATTTTTGCTTTGAATATTTTAATTTACAAAGAGAACAACATTGACCCTAAGACCTTAAAGATTTTAAAGTTGCATTTCCAGTTTTAATCTTTGCATGGGTGCACTGAATAACAAACAAAAAGTGTTACCCAAAATTACACCAGATGCTGCCAAAATGAAACTTCATTTGCCTTGCAAAGAGTGTTCCGCTTCGTTGCATTTTGGTTGTGATAAAATACTTCCCTTCCCCTGCCCAAACTTCACACACAGATATTAACCCCCAATCTTCTACCGTTTGGTAGGAAACCAGGTGGTACGAATTGCGTGACAGGTACTGTATCAATAAGCCCCCCCTAATGGAAATACAGTGGAACCTCCTTATTAACACCTTCCCTATTAAGACTCATTCTAAGATATGACCCAAACATTTTTCACCCATTTGTTTTCCCTTCATATCCGGACTAGTAAGCATCCACCTCCTTATCAAGACCCTTCCCTATTAAGCCCTTTTTTGTGCTGATTTTTCATGGTCTTAATAGGGATGTTCCATTTCTCTGAATGCTAAGGCCATCCATAGATATGTACAAGAAACCAGCACCAAACTCACCATGATGGGTTTGTTGAAGTTACTGCCCAGGCCTACTTGCCACAGACATATAGAGCCCTCAGAGTCGCTGACACAGCACTGAAATCATCATCATCGTTATCATCATCATCATCATCATCATCATCATCATCATCATCATCATTCCAGGCCTACTTGCCACAGACATATAGAGCCCTCCGAGTCGCTGACACAACACTGAAATCATCATCATCATCATCATCATCATCCTCGTCATCATCATCATCATCATTCCAGGCCTACTTGCCACAGACATATAGAGCCCTCCGAGTCGCTGACACAACACTGAAATCATTGTCATCATCGTTATCATCATCATCATCATCATCATCATCATCATAGTCATCATCATCATCATCATCATCAACAACAAGGAGCAGTGTCATAGTTTCTAAATCATCATTATCTACATTATCATGATCATTATCAACATTATCATGATCACAATCAATCATTATCAAAGACATCATCATCATAATCACCATTGTCAACATTAACAACCTCACAACAACCATCATCTTGAGAGACGAACCAAACAACTTATTTCCAATATGCTCTCTAGGACACACGAAACATTAACTATAAAAAAATTTCCCATCCGTGCAAAGTTTTGATATCACAATATGAAGAAGCATTAAAATAATTTACACTCAAGCTGAAAGAAATAAAGCTTATTTCAGGGAGCATGAATCTACTGAAAGCAAGCTGTGTCCATTTGCTCGAAAGAAAATTGTTTAAATTCTTCTTCTTATCATATTAAGTTCACCTATCTCTCTCTCTTTAATACTATTACATATTTTATCACAGGTAGCCAATCCAAAAAAATGGGTGCATGCGGTGACCCGAACTTTTGCCTGAACTTTCTTGCTGAAACCCTATGTACAAGAGCATGGTGACCATATTGAAGAGCATTTTCTTCAGGCAGTCAGCTGCCTAAACTGCATCAAACTGCCTGAATTCAGGCTTCAGGCACAGCCACATACACCCTTGCAAAGAATAAGGATTTTCTGGGAGTTGGAGCTCGTCACAAAAGACAAAAGTCGACAACAACAAACAAAAGACTGGATAGTCACTCAGCTGACCAGCGAGTGTCCCTGACCTTGTTTCCCTGGGCATTGAAGAGGACCTTGGTGACCTTGGGGAAGCTGCCCGTGTGGCGCAGGGTGGTCACCGGCTGGTCGTGGTTCCACTCCCACAGCCGCACGCTGCCGTCCGCACTGCCCGTCAGGTCTGCACAACGCACACAACACAGGTACACACACACACAATGCACTGCCCGTCAGGTCTGTACAATGCACACAACACAGGTACACACACACAATGTACTGCCCGTCAGGTCTGCACAACGCACACAACACAGGTACACACACACAATGCACTGCCCAGGTCTGCACAACGCACACAACACAGGTACACACACACGCAATGCACTGCCCGTCAGGTCTGCACAACGCACACAAAACAGGTACACACACGCAATGCACTGCCCGTCAGGTCTGCACAATGCACACAACACAGGTACACACACACAATGCACTGCCCGTCAGGTCTGCACAACGCACACAAAACAGGTACACACACACACACACACACAATGCACTGCCCGTCAGGTCTGAAATGAGGCTTTATACTGAAAATTCTGTGCCCGTCTCGTGCACTGAGATGTGTGCGCCACCTACATAGGGTTATCGCCCTTGCCTGTCACAAAGTAGTAGTAGTATATAGCCATCCAAAAAAATCATCTGCCCCTGACTAGTCACTATTAGGTATTAGGTACTTTATAGTCACAGAGGCATCTCTGTGAAATTCGGGTTGCAAAGAAGGGCAATGTCTCAGAGAAGTAGGTCTTATGTGGGAGGGAGTCTTATAATGGGAGGTCTTATAAGGGAGGTTCCACTGTACTTACAAAGAAGGGCAATGTCTCAGAGAAGTAGGTCTTATGTGGGAGGGAGTCTTATAATGGGAGGTCTTATAAGGGAGGTTCCACTACTTACAAAGAAGGGCAATGTCTCAGAGAAGTAGGTCTTATGTGGGAGGGAGTCTTATAATGGGAGGTCTTATAAGGGAGGTTCCACTGTACTTACAAAGAAGGGCAATGTCTCAGAGAAGTAGGTCTTATGTGGGAGGGAGCCTTATAATGGGAGGTCTTATAAGGGAGGTTCCACTGTACTTACAAAGAAGGGCAATGTCTCAGAGAAGTAGGTCTTATGTGGGAGGGAGTTTCATAATGGGAGGTCTTATAAGGGAGGTTCGACTGTGTGAGAAATTCAAAAGCACTACTTACAGTACTGTAGGGTGGGGTGAGACCCGATCTTCCGAACTCCTTGAAGCGTGCGCACCATCGTCTGTTCATTCAAACAAACAATTGAAAACCGTCAGATGTAACTCAAAGTATATTTTACAACAATGTCTAAACATAGCATTTTGCGTACGCAGATGCTTACAAATGATTTTATCCCCACAGTATCAGTCTTTAAGTGATGGTGCATGGGAAAAAAACCTACATAAGTCGCTCAGAATGTTTTGAGCAAAAGCCAAAAAATAGTCAACAACCCCCAAAATATCATTTTTCTATTCAGGGCATATTTATGTCTATTTGTATGTATTCTACCAGTATCCACAACATGAAAGACAATTTTGAATTATTTCTTTGTTCATTTGATTGTTTTCTAAATCAAGTCAATAGAAACAAAGAGGCAAAATTGTATCTTCTATGCCCGATTTCTGCAAATAATCTATTCCGAATGCCAAACTTCAAATAATTATAAAATAAAAACTAGACAAGATAACTCAATTCGGTTTTCTGTGTACTAACAAGGAATCTTTGCTTCACCATGAAAAAATTAATACTGTATTTTCCGGGCTATAAGCCGCTACTTTTTTCTTCAACTTTGACCCCTGCGGCTAAAACAACGATTGCGGCTAATTCATGAATATTTCCCCTTCCGTATTTTAGGCTGGTCGTCAACTCCAGCCTGTGCGTGTTGACATCGTCAATCTCAGTAAAAACGAACTGTTTTCATGCCGAAACTGAAGAATTTAATCAGCAATCTGACCACTAAATTTCACCACTTTTATGCACATGTGTCATCACTGAGCAGTTTTTGATCAAAGTTTGAACTGAAACAGTCGCGATCGTGTCGATCTTTACGAACTATGTGCACACATAAATGCGAAGCCAACTTAGTTGAAACTAGGTGGTCAGTCTCACTCCATAAGTTGGAACTCAGTGAATGGTCTCACTTCACAAAAAAAGAAGTTGAAAAGCAGCTCCTTTCCGTTATCAAACTGATAAATCGGCGTTAGTGTGCGCACTGAAACACTTGCTGAATGCAAACAACTCACAAAATCCGATAAATGAAAGCAGCTGGCGCATTAGCGTTTGCCGTGATTTCGTATCTGCCGTGTGCGCTGTGCCATTTTGTCAGCCGAGTTGTACGCGCTGTAAAAGATTCGTGTGTGCAAACTGTGACTGAAAATGAACTGCCAGTGCGTTACTTTGTCATGTTTTGTGTTGTGTTGTGCAGAATTCAGTATTTGGTAGGTCCGTTATGGCGAAGATTAGGTCTGTACTGTTATGTGTAGTTTGTGTGCAAGTGCAACACGGGCCGTCAAAGTTGCCGTGGCTTTCGATCACGGGTTCGTCTGCTCGTCTTCTCAGGTTCGTTTTTCTTTTTCAGTCTCTTGCTGCTTAGACACTGAATGCGGCTTTATCGTTGTTTTTTCCAGAATTTTAATAAAATTCAGGGAGTGAGGCTTAGACAACGGTGCGCTTTGTAGTCCGGAAAAAACGGTAAAATAATTTTCCCAAATTGTTTTTTCACTCAAAACAATTTCAAATGCCTCTAGATACAAATACCATATTTTTCGGACTATAAGGCGATACTTTTTTCAAAGACTGAGACCCCTGCGCCTTATAATGTGACTGAAAATTTAGTAAGAAAATATAATAAAAAATCTGAATTTTGTGTAAAATTTGTGGGGTGCGCCTTATAATCTGGTGTGCCTAGTAGTCCGTAAAATACAGTAAATAAACCTACAATGTGCATAGCACATTTTCAAACGCAAACTGATGCAATGTTGTTGTTTTTAAGAAAACATACGCTACTATCAGAAGAAACCAAAATAATTTCATCCCATAAACTAGCTCGGTTAGCAATTGAACATTAAATTGCAGGAACTATGAAATCATTTTCTGATCATTTTAGCAATATTTAAACACGGCAAATCATTTTTTTAATTTTGTAAGCAAGCACAATTATTATACAAGGACAAAGTATGAATCTGTGGCATGGTCCAAAAAGCACCAAAAAAATGTTTTTCTAAATTTGGTCTTTAATACAACATACACTTATCAAATATTATATTTGCAACTTTTTTTTAATGTTTGTTTTAAAGTCAAGATTAACACATACTTTATTCCCTAAAACAAACCCAAAAGAAAAGATTTAAGATGGAAAAACAAAAAGCAAATCACGACGTTTCGGGCTCTGAACCCGTTGCCCAGATGCCGTATTGTAGAAAATGTCACTCAACATGGCAATACAGAAACATATCCACAAAACAGTATCTGACATGTCCAAATTTCACTCAACATGGCAATACAGAAACATATCCACAAAACAGTATCTGACACGTCCAACCACTGCATAGGACAGGCTACTACTACAACAAGAAACTACGGTAGAAAATGAAAGAGAACAAAAATGTGACCCAGCACCACGAATTGACATTACGTCGCTGGGCTAGTTTCTCACAACAGGCTTGCAAAGTCAAACAAATCTTTTTTTTAATCAATTTTGAGTTAAGGGTATTTTCGTTCTCTCTAACATCCCATCTTTCATATTTATACAGAACAATCTTTGTTATGGTCTCTAATTACTCCAAAAAGTGCTTTAAAATGAGTAGGTCAATGCATTTTCTTCAGCTAGGCTAAACTTTAGACTGTGATTTCTCAAAATGGCACAGTCACGCTATCAACTTTAAACGCTCATAACTTAAAAATATAAAAAGTTACAAGAATGGTTCTTTTATCATTTGAAAGAGAATTGTCTGAAGTTTCTAACTGTACCATTTTCTCAGAATGGTCATTTTGACACTTAATGTCCCTTTCGTGGTGCCAGGTCACAATTATGCTTTTAAAATAGGACCACTCACAAGCACACACATTTATTAAATATACACAGCTATGTACACTCAGATATTTGCACACTTGTACATAGTTTGCACATGCATAACTAAGAACAGCAAGTACGCGCTAGTTTCATGACATTGAGAACTTAACCATTCAACTCTGAATCCAAAGCTATAAACTACTTTGAGCATGAGAGAAAAACTCTCACTTTAAAATGTCAGAAATGCAAAAAAAGTATGCATAAGAATCTGTTTTAAACCCCCATAAATTGTATGAATATTTTGAGAAATAAAGTAAATAAAATAATATTTGCATGAATAGAAATAAAGTAAATCAAATAAGGCCTTACTTTATTGTACATGAATATTTTGAGGAGAAACAAAGTATATCAAATAAGGCCATACTTTATTGCATGAATATTTTGAGGAGAAACAAAGTATATCAAATAAGGCCTTACTTTATTGCATGAATATTTTGAGGAGAAATAAAGTAAATAAAATAAGGCCATACTTTATTGCATGAATATTTTGAGGAGAAACAAAGTATATCAAATAAGGCCTTATTTTATTAAGTCTAATCCATACTGTAAACAAAAAATGCAGCTGGTACAACACATGAATTGTTTCCAAAACGCAGAAAATATTATGTGCAACAGTAGTTGAAAACAGACCATGTTGTGTGTAAAGTAAAACAAAATATAAAAATTTAAAAAAGCTCTGAGGTAAACCTATACTTTTGTCGAGTGAAACTGTTATAAAATTTGTTTTATCATGAAAAAAGGTTTCATATTTACATAGCATCCTCCATCATTGATTTGATTATTATGACGCTTATATTAGTGCGTAAATTGGAAAATACAAATGGTACCGTATGAGCACTACTGATTGATATCAAAAGTAATGAAAATAATCACTAAATGTGATTTCTAAAGCCTTCGGTCATACTATGGTCTGTTCCCAAAACTCTGAAATGCATTAACCCACTGAAGACTTGGATGGCTCTAGATACCAAAACGTTCAGTTTTACTATTGCCAAGAAAGAATATACAAAGGATTACTCACAAAAATTATAATGGGGATTTCTTCAACTATTCTAACTTGAAGAAATCACTGGCATTCAAAAGTCTCTGCATCAGAATGGTTGTATTGTGATTGGATTAGGCCGGGTTCACATTAGACGCGTAAGTTCCGTACGGAAAACCCTAAATAAGTGGAAGAAAGAAGGATAAACGTTTACGCATATAGGGGGAATTCGGACACGTGCGCAAATCTTTTCCCTTCTCTGTTTCACTTATTTATGGATTGCGCACGGGTTTCTGCACGGAATATCCGCTTATGTGTGTACACGGCCTTAAGCTGTATGTGCGTAATTCTTCCCAACATGTCAAA